>VZRN01005945.1:59031-212016 GCA_013397935.1 Dasyornis broadbenti | reverse complement strand
CAGACGGTCTTCCTTTGGTTCACAAATATTGCACTGAGTTGTAAATCTGTGTGATTAGTGGCAGGCATTAAGGGAACATGCTGACTCAGGAAATTAGTAACGATTAGGAGAGGCTTTCTCTTAGGTGAAATCAGCAGTGACGGGACATTTTCCATCTGATGGCTGGTTTCAGTTTATGCAGCTGGGGATGCTTTGAATTTGTGTTGCACATCACCTCTGCCACTAGGAAGTTTTATCTGCTGTGTTTCTAACAGTAACAGTTTTATCCAGTGTAGCAGTGGGCCAGATTTGTCAGTAGTGTAAATCAGAATAATACAACACTGTCTTCTAGCAGTTCTTCTGATTGCCTGTCTCTAATACCATGACACTGAGGCATTAAGCCAAAATGGGCAGACTTTTTCTGGAAAAGCTAATTTATGCGTTATTCATGGGAGAAAAGATGCGGACATTTGTAATTAATGCTGTCTTCTCACATCCAATAAAAACATGCAGGACAATTGTAATTTCTCACAGTTCTTAATCAAGCAAGATACACTATGTAACCAGGATATAAAGTGTGTTCATACCCAGATATGTTATTTGTAAATGTTAAATATTTTTCTCCCAAGAATGTCTTTTCTAGTTCAGATTTCTTTGTGTCTACACCCCACCTTGCAGCCCAGCATTCTGTCACTTCACTGTATTACATTAACCAGAGTGATAATCTGGCTATTTGTCAATATGAACCCCTTTGCTACACACAGCATCATTAGCTTCCTCTCTTCCATGGCAATGCAGTCCCTTGGGAGTAACCTCTCATGTGCTATTGAAGCAGTGCTTTGGCTGCTTGTGGATTTTCCTGTTATTTTGTTGGTTCCATTTAAATTTCACATATTATAAATACAGAGTTCAAATATAAGTCAAATAACAGGCAGTAATTGCAGGGATTATGTTGCAGACAACAGTTACACATACCTGCCGTTAACCAGCTGACTTTTACAATCTCATTGAATGAATATGAGTCATTTTCTTCAATTGAACATCTACCTTGTAAATTTGTTTCAAGCTGTTGATTCACCTGAGGAATGTCCTACAAGTGAGCAGCAACATCTGTATTCTTCTTTCTAAATATTTAAACTAGCTACATATTATTTTCTATTCATCAACCATTTCAGGGCTTTATAGTCTTTCTAGGCTGTAGCTTGGAACAAATGGTTTAGAATCTGTTATTGTGTGCTTTTGTTGCTAATTCTGTTTCACTGTAATGGATGTAAGTGTTTACTTAGCTCCCTCCAGTGACTTGATGAGCAAATAAGTCCATGGTGTGCTATCTTTCTAGATATTGCAAAACAAGTTCCCACAAAAGGCAGGATCGTCTTTAGATGATATTATATGTAGCATTCTGCAGCATAATGACTAAATACTATCTGCTAAACCCATTTTAGAATATAATAAACAGAGCATCTAAGATTTCTCCTATTATTTATTATCAATACTTCTTTATCCTTGGCAGAATTAATGCATGAATTTCAACATTAAGTGGGAGTGAAAAAGCTCCACACTTCTACAAGAGGATTAGTATTTGTAGGAGAAAAAGGGGGAGGTTCAGAATCTGAATTAATTTTGTGAGCTGTATGAAGATGCCCCTTCGATCTTTGTAATGATATGCAGAAAAATACTAGCTATGGAAACAAAAAGTATTATGAACTGTATCCTGAGGAAAATCTGTGTGCTTTTACTAATGTTAGACAGAACAAATTTAACTGAGCTGGGGTCTATTTGTGAAAATGGTACCATTATGAGAAATATATTGGAAGAACAAAAAATGCAGTTGTTTATGAGCTAAATTGAATCAGGAAATGCTCTTGGAGCTGAACATCTATGGAAAAGTCTGTGCAGAGAAATTACAGCAGTATTCATAATAGGAACAGGAAAAAATGACAGCATAAAGAAAACTGATTAGATTCTCAGAGGGAACTTTTAGTCCCATTGAAGCAAATGGAAATTTTACAGCTGATTTCAGCTGTACCACAATTTACATATGTGAAGATGAAGCTTTGGGAGAGTTTCTTTGGGTTTGTGTCTCCCCCACTGAAAGTACATCTTAAAAAACTTTAATTTTAGAGGATTGTGCTTTCATTGTGAAGAAATGTTCTGTGTTTCTTTAAAATTTCTTAATATCCTTAGGTACATCAATAAAACTAAAACAAACCAAAAAGTAGCCGAATTGCTCATATTGAGACACATTCTCAGGAGTTATATAACTTGTTATTAATTTTACTGTAGAATCTAGGAGGTCCCCCTCAGGACCAAGTTGTCACTGTTTTAGGCCAAAGCCCTCATAACGTAGTGCCAGTCCAAAGAATTCAGAGAATATGAGGAGTCAGTGTAATACTTCATGAATTGGAGTCAGTCTGAAGGCAATTACAGGAATTTATATTCTGACTAAGGCTGTTAGCATCTCATTTTCATGCAAAATAAAGGGGGAAAAAACCCACAAATCCAAGAAATTTTTATTTTCTTGCTCACTTCTCTTTTCTAGACTTGGCACTTTTCTCCTCTGCCTTACAACTTCTTGTATCTTCAGTGCAAAAAACAATGAAAACAGAAAAAAGAATGAGAAGGAGAGGAATAATGTAAAAACAAATTTACATTATCTTAAAATGATAAAAAGATGCCAAAATTGCTAAAAAGAGGAAATCACATTTCCACAAGGATATAACCTGTGGAAAAACAGTTTCAGACAACTCCAGAGCATAGAGGTTGATCTACACCTGATGTGTACAGCTGTAGAGCTGGTGCAATCATGGTTCAGAGTACAGTGATACAGCAGGCAGAACAAGGGCTATTCCCTGACCACCTAGAAGGATACTTTCTCCACAATTTTTATAATTTATAAGTACCAAAGCCAATTTTAGAAGGAGGGGAAGAAGCTAGTGAACATCCTTTACGAAAAATATGTACTTTCATGTGGAGATTTGATAAAATAAATTCAAACAAGCAATTGTCACAGAATAGAATGTCTTGAAGTCTTGGGACTGGATATTTGTTTTCCGAAAGTGCTTAATGGTAACATTTTACTGATTTTCCATGATAGGAATTTTATAGTAGAAATCATTTCCTTATGGGCTACACAATTTTTCAGTGTGCAGTAAAGTAATACAAAGTACACTGTATTCCTATTACAACTGTCAGTGAATGAGTATGACTATTTCATGAACTTTAACCCATTCAGTGGGAATTTTTGTCTGATGCTGCATGGGGTAATTTGTATGTGTCTGTGTCTATAAAGTGTGACATCTAGTTCTGTTGGAAATACACTTATTCATCATTTCATTGTAATTGCCATGGACCTGCATAATTTTACCCAAAGTGAAACACTGTCTATCATTTCTTGGCTTTTATGCAATCTGTAGTAAATTAAGCAGAAAAAGCTGTGTCAGAAAGGCTGGCTTTGTGCTGTGTTCATGACGGGAGCACTGTGCATTTGTAACTCTGGTTCCAGAGGGAACGTTGTTCTGTGGTTTGTGTCATTGTTCCCGGAGCTGGGCAGTCACTGCCATGCCCAGAATATCTCCCAGCTTCGAGCTCCCTGTGGCTGCTGCTCCTGCAGCTCAGTCCTTCCTACAGCTGTACAGGCCAATGGCAGCCACTCTCCATGTGACCTTGCCCTGTCTGCTGCCCCTTAGGGGGATGTTGAAGACCTCTTTCTCTTTGCTTGCTGGCTCCTGCTCTTCTCCTATCAGTTGAATTGTTCAGGCAGGACAGAGCTTGTGCTGGGCACTGTACTTGTGCACTGAATTTCAGACCACACAGGGCTCAGCCACAGAAGGCTCTCTAATCTGTGCCCGAGTCAGGAAATCACATCGGTGAAGAAGTAGCGGTACACCTTGTGCCTCAAGAAGGAAGCTTTTTCTACTGTAGTTCACACTGAATCCCCAGGACAGGTGGTCTTATTCCTGGTTAGAATGAGGAACTTCACAGCAAACTTTGTGGGCAGGAACACCCCCTCATGTATAGCCAGGTCTGTGATGGCTCAGATGATGCAAAAGCATAACACTTCAGTCAGCAAGTGAAGAAAAATAAAAATGAGCCTCCAATTTGTAGACCAAACTACATCTGTGTAAAAAGAGCATAAATGTTTTAGTTCATTTGGCCAGTGAGACAGAAGAACTGTTTATACTAGAGTTTTTACAGATAAGAGTCTAGGTTTTGTTTTTTGAGGCTGTCAGATCAGAAATGTCACCCATCTGGAGTATTAAATTTTGATCACTGAGTCAGAATGCCGGAGTCCTTTTGCTGTGTCCTCTGAAATTAGAATGTTGCTCTGAAGGTAGGCTAGGTCTTTCTGAGTCTGAGTTTGTGCTTTTAGGTTATAGTTTGCTCATGATTAATAAAATATTGTCTCTCTTTCTGGGCAGAAATGAACAGATGGGGGATTCAACTGATCTGATTAACTCTGTGTGTACATATACTCAGTCAACAAATAATCACAAAAGTACGAAGTATCATGCTCAGATGTTACCTATTTAAAAATATTATACAATCACATATATCTATGCTGCCAAAGGGGTGGATTGACTAAGGAATGTATTAGTGTATGCATTATTTATCTGCTCTTTCATTCACAACAGGTTTAATTTAAAAACTGCAGTTTTTCTAAATATTTATTCAGGATGCTGTTATTAAATGTAAATGTGGCATTTTGCATAACGTCAGTGTTAACTTTTTGAATTAGGATTTTAAAGAGAAGTAAACAAATCATGAGCATTTTTAGGAGGCATTTATGTGCTTTTCATTTCAATAACACCAAGTCAGCTGGAAAAATTGTGTAGAAAATAAGTATCTGTGAGATGTAAGAAATGGGTCTGGAGCACATTCAGGGTCTCTTTGGCATGATTAGGGTTGCAAAACCCAGCAAACACCTCACATAAAATAGCCTGGGTGCAACAAAAGATTCAAACAAAAATAATCCTCTGCTGATAAAGTAAACCTCTATAATTATCTAGTTCACCCTATGCCATTGCTAGAGGTGAAATGTATCGCAGAGCAGAGTCCAGCATCTGGAGCACAGTTGTCAGCCTTGGGGAGAGTGAATGAGCCCAAGGGAGGTGTGAGAAAACAGAGGCATTGGGAGGGTTGTATTCTCAGCCATGGCTTCCAGACCAGAAATGACAGAATCATTAGTCCTGGATAGGTCTCATGCAAGTAGGGGCACTTTAGGTTGGTGGCTTTGCTGAGAAAGCAGGCCCAGACAGGGTTCTTTGACACAGGACTGTGTCCACAGAATAGTACAAGGCAAGAAGGTGCCTAAAAGGAGTCCCAGTGGCTCGGTGCTATGAGAGTATTGCAGCCCACTTTGAGTCCACAGGAGTTTGGCTGGATGTTCCTATCAATTTGGTAAAAGGGGTCTCAACATCAAGCTTTGCCCCTAAGGTGCCCCGATGCTGGCACTGGCAGTTCTAAAGCTTGATCTTGTGGGAGCCTCGAGGACACAACCCGCACAGCCCTGTTGAATATCCAGGAGTAGAGAAAGCACATATCCAATGGAAGATAATTCCTGGGCATCACTAGGTAAACGATGTCTGGAGGACTGTGACTGAAAGAAGGAACGCTGTGTTCAGAGGGCACTTCTGAAAATGGGATTTACACAGCCTAAACTACACATGATATTGTTTCTAACCTTGAACAAGAACCACCCACAATTGATTTAACACTAAGCACAGCTGGAGTCATAAAAGACATTTTGCTTATCTATTTCTAACTTCTTTGCATCAGCCCTGCAGAAAGGTGATTTCCCTATTGAATGGCAATCAGGCTACATTGCTATTAATAGAATTGAAGAAGAACACATCTGCTCTACCCTCCCCTCTTGCTGTCAAGGCTAAGCACCTAGGAGACAGCAAATGTTTCTGTTTACTAATGGAAAAGTACCTGGACAGACCTCACTTGCCCTGGGAAGACTAAAAAGTGGGCCACAGGCACTTTCTAGATAAAAAGGTAAGCCTAGATAGGAGGCAAACAAAACCAGCTATGAAGCAATACAGAGAAAAGAATGGAAAATTTTCCATTACCTCTACTCATCCTTATGAATTCTAGCCAAGATGAACTTTCTCAACAGCTTTCCTCTCTTCATCAGAAGGTCTGTGGTAGAGGAAATATGCGATTTTCCCAATTTCAAGCCTTCTAAGAACACAGGAGTTTCTGGGGTTGGGAAGCTGCCTCTCCTGTCTGGCTTGTTTCTCTCCAGTTACTCTCTGTTCTACACAATCCTGAATCATTGATAAAACACCTCATTTTGTGTATGTAAAGAGACAGAAACCATTTGGAAAAAACATGGCATAACAAAACCTCAATCTCATTTCATGGTATGTCTCTTTCAATAGCTCTTTCCAGAAGCAGCCTTCAGAGCACGCAATTAGTTAGGTCATTATCATTTGGAACAGGGAAACTGAGGCAGCACTTTGCAATCCTTTCCTATAAAGTTGTAAGCAAAATCCCAGAGGCATCACTAAAAATTACCAAACATGATAATTGCTGTTTATTCTCTGTGTTGCCTGAGAGCCATAGTGATGAACAGAGCTCTGCTTGTGTGTGTGCAAGCACTGTGTGAACTTACAAACGTATTTTGAATGCATTATGCACAATGATTTGGTTCAAGGACAATTTAAAGCTTTTACCAGCTTCTTCAGCAGTCTTAACTTAAGGTTCCCTGACCTCCCTGGGCTAGGTAGGACTGCAAAGATGGTCAGAAATTAGATGTAAAATAGCAGAAAGTGTCTCATGTCCACAGTATCTGAGGGCTCAGATTAATGCCCAAAATGTCTCTTCATGAAGAGGGACCTTGTGTAAATAGTAAAAAATATGTACCTCATACAGCAATTGTTGGACTTTCCTACTAAAAGAAAGGCAGTGTAAGGATATAAATATTCAAAAATATCTTCAGAAAGTATTATCTCATATGCAATTGTTTTGTTAGTATGTAGATTTTTTTATTAGTATATTGATAAAAGTTAGTCAAACCTCAGATCTCATCTTTATAAACTGTAATCTAGCTCTGGGCAGTTCTGTGCTGGAAAACTGTTCTAACTTTGAGGCAAAATGTGATCCAATGAAATTATGAGTATCTCTGTGGAACAGATCCAATACCACTTCACCCGGTGTGTCTTTATTTGAGATACCACAGTGCCATCATTGCCCTGGCTTTTGTAATAACTTTGATTATTACAATAGTTGGAAAATTAAATTTGCTGAAATGGGAATGTTTCCTTTGATGGTGCACTCAAAGTAGTTTGCTCCCAGTGTTACTGCAGCTGCAGGAGCCACAAAGTGCCCAGAGATGTCTCACTTGCTAAACTGCCTATGGAACCTGGCTTGATAAAGACAGCTTGAGACCATATCTTGGAATACCTAAACACCACTGAAACTGTGCCCATACGTAGTTGCTATTGTGTCTGGAGGTTGCTATTGTGTCTGGAGCTGAGAACTGAACCTTTTGATGGAGAACAAGATGTGAAGGTTTCATTTCCTTATCAACTCTATGATTCATGCATGGTCAATCTTTTGGGCCAGGTACTCGCAACATGAACTGGTTTTGACTGGATTTCTGTTAGATAAAAACCATCAGACAGCTGTGCCTGCAGCCAAGTATTATCAAATGCTTGGAAAGACCTTAGGGTATGGGAATGACTTCAGTCCTTCTGTGAACTTGTGCTTGCACTTTGAACAGGCGCCTCAGCATTTTCTGCACGTTGCTGGAGAACAGAACCCTTGAAATGGCTGGAATTGTGCCTGTGAGTTCAGTACAGGTCTCCTCCCCTAAATAACATACTTTAGACTCTGGAAATGCTTAGCACTGTTGTAGCCAGCCTAGTGCATCCCAAAACAAGTCCCTGTAAATTACAGAGTATAAAAACTGTAATTTCCCCTACTCCCCACGGGCAAAGGGTAATTCATACATAACATTATTTTAATGGAAATCTCTTACTCTATTCCTTGGTGAGGAGAGAAAAGGTAGAAAGTATCAAAGTGGCTAAATGTTTCTCCTAGGATATTCATATGGATGTTTAAGTTGATTTTTCATTTCATTTAACACAAATACTTTACACTCCCAGGGGAAATTATTTTACATCATATTTTCAGTGTTCCTGTCTTTCAAGGACTAATTTGTTACATACAGCTGTTCCAAGGTGGAGGTGAAAAAGGAATGAAAGGAGAAGAACAAACTAAACTTCAGTGACAGTTTTGAAAAAACCCAAAAACTTGTGGAGTATCACGGGACTTAGCCAAGTCTTCTCTACTGCCCACTAGGCTAAGTTACAGCTGTTCTGCATGCTTGGCTCCCCTGGGAAACATTTGTATTTGAATAACTTTAACAGCATATATAAATCATTCTCAGAAAAAAAAAAAATGTTGCCTGTGTCAAAATAACCATTTCATTGCAGCATCCTCAGCTCTGTACAATTTTAAATGAGAGCAGAATCTAGCTTAGTGAGAATATTACAGGGGTCTTTATCAGACTGCTCGGGATGAGAGTTGTTGCCATTAGGGATTACATCACGGTTTTATGCAAATTGTCCCAGATGTGCTGATGATTAAGAATCTGAATCTTTTTAGAAGAATAGGAAATGTTATTCTTTAGAAATCATGGTAAACTGACAGACAATGACTTTATCTCTAAATGTAGGTTTCATGGAACTTGGAGTTCCTGAAATGGAGTAAAGCAGGGAAATTAAAGGAAAAAGTCCCATTTTAGTAGGCAGAAGGAAGTTGAACAGTAAATCACTTATTGCTCTCACTGCAACTTGGGCTGAAGACCTTGTCTTTTCTCAGTGGAGGGGGAAAAATGTATTTAAAAAGGTTTCATTTATCCTTTTATATCACTAACTGGAATTTGTCTAATACATACACCTAATCAGACTTCGTAAGGAATAAGCTGAACAGATGCTTCAGAAATGAGAATTTTCTCTGCATCACAGAGAAAGACAGTCCTTAGAATCGCTGGTATGTATGAATGGTTTTGTTGGAGTTAAAATGTCGTGTAAGGGTATTAAAATTCAGAGGACTGTACACGCCAGAACCCAACTCATTCAAGCCCTGCTATGCCTTGCAGTATTGTGCTTACAAGCACATTTTCCTTTCTTAACATTTACCATCTGTTAGAAATGACCCGAGAAGCCATGGTTTGATGTATGCAGATTCGTAAATAAAGCACAAGATCCCCACATCTGAACATAAATATTCTTCTCAATTATGTACCAAGAAGAGCTGTTCTTCAAGGAGATCTTTCAGTGACTGCGCAGTGGCTGTCCAGACAGTCCGTTGTTTATACCAAAAACATGGTGAACACTGAGGACTCCTAGTTAACCAAAACTACTCATTTTTCCAGATAATGATCTTACTCTAGTTACAAATCTTATGAGAGTAAAAGGTTCCATAAACAGTGAGCACAACTAGTCTCTTTTAAAGAACACAAGACTTTGTCTGATTGAAGGACCATGTCAAGCACTATTTGTGTTGTGTTGGGAAGAAAAGCTGTACACAAATCTTTTCTTGATGCTGGAAATCTTTGAGGTTACTGTGTTATTACATTCTCACAGTCAGCTATATTCCTGGAAAACATTTGTGCTTCCCAGGATTTCAGAGTCAGCAGTTTGATAGTTCAGATAATGTATTTCATGGAATGTATTTTAGTTGCTTGTTTACAGGCTCACGCATGCAATAGGTCCGGATGGGGTTTTTTAAACATGGATAATTTTTCCTTATTTTTTCCCAGTGTTTTGATCAGCTTGAGATACTACCTAAGCTTTTGTTAGATTGGAACAAACAATAGGTAATTAAAAAGTGTATAATACAGAAATATAGGACAGCAGAGAAAATGTGTGCAATCTACACATGTGGGTGGAAAGGGAGAGTGGGAGAGAAGGTGGGGGGAAGAAGAAAACAAAAGGACAGATTTATCATGTGAGCAACTAACATATTAAGAGAAGAAAGAAATAATACAATGTCTGCAGAAGTTGATGTGAATTTTTGTGATTTTTTTGGCTATACATAATAATACTTCACAAATCTTTTTTGAGTAGGCACAAATACACATAAATGCTAGTTCTAACTTTGACATGAGTTTAATAAAAACAAAATTAAATCCAGCCTTTATAACAACATTTGGTTTTGGCATCCTAGAGAGATTAATTCCACAGGCTAAAATCAGATTTTGAGAAGCACTATGACCAAAATGAGTGAGGTACCATAGTACCATTGAATGTTTGTAACCTTCAGTACCGAGACATCTGGCCCTCATTGCACACAGGGCAATTAGCATAACTTGTTATTAGTGAAATCAGTGATGCCTGTGAGAGTTACAGGGATGTTTAACACATTTCAGAATCTGAGCATTCAATGTCATTTATCCTTAAGGTGCTCGAAGAGTAATGAAGAAATTAGCACACTGTGTGGAGCTACACTTCTTTTGTACATTCTACATTTACAGCTATTAATTCCAGCTGAATTCCTGTCAGCAGATATAAAAGCAGATCTATCAGATAGCAAAAGAAATACCTCTGCAGCTATTTCAATTATGATATAGAACTTGCAGGATAATAGCCTTGATGTATTTCCTGCTTAATGAAGTAACGTTCTTGTCAGACGGGTAATTGCTGCAGCAGGGCTCTGTTCAAAGAGATTTCTTCTATCTGCTCTCATTCTGCTCTCACTGCTGTGATACCTCAGCTTCTTGAAGTTTAGGATGCTACTTTCCTTTTGTGAGCTGTAGTGTTAATGAGGGCAATTGCTCCGTGTTGGCCAGCACTGATTATTGGCAACAGGTCCTGTATTGCAGGCATGCTGCGTGTGATCCCCACAGAAGATAATGGGGCTGTAGGCAGAGAGTTTGTTGAAAAATGCTCACAGTTAATGGAGAGACTGATCTTGCATACAGTGAGATTAAAGACTGACTCTCCACTGTGTTTGGTGGGAGCAGGGCAGGGAAGATGCAGTGGCATAAAATACATCTTAAACCAGGAATCTGAGGTTCTAAGAGTACTGGTCCAACAGAATTTCTGTTTGTACCTGTATTAAGTAAATATCATTATTGTCAAGTGTGTACCAGGAGCATTCAATGGTCTTGACCATACAGGGCCTGTCCCACTAGCAAAGCTCAGTGACCCCTCCTCTGGGGAACTGATATGGTTCCTTATTAGTCAAAGCTGAAACAAGAACCAGCATAAAGAAAGAGAACAGATTTTAGGGGAAAAAAATCAAAACCCCAAACTTATGCCAATATTCCTACTTTTGCCAGTCTTTTGCTATCAGCCTCCAAAGTGCATCAGACCACTGGTCTTGAACTGAGTGCCCACACTGCTGATCATGGAAACTATGAAAAAAACAGTGGCCAGCACAAGCCATGGGTCTACTCAAAGAAACTGACAAACAGAGAAATATGAATTTGGTCTTTCCCTGTTTTTCTTGGTTGCTTCTATCAACCTGTGAGGTACTACCATATCTACTGCTCAGTCAGAGATATTACTGCTATTGTGATGAAAGCAACTGTGCAGGTGAATTCTTAGCCCATGTGTTACACTGCAGCAGTGCACACAGATGAATATTAAGAAAACATTGGGGGTTTTTTGTAATTCAGAGTGATTTCCTATCAGCTTCCATAATGAAGTAAAGATGGGTGCCAGAGACCTGTAAAGACCTGGGGGTTATAGTGTGCTCTCATGTTAAAATATCATGATTAAACCAGCTGAACAGAGAATGTGTGTATCCCTTGTGCACCTACACATATATCTACATACCTGTACATATAGGTGATAAAGCACATGGAATAGATTGCAGATATTCTGCATTGCTGTCAGGCTTAGAATCACATTAAGCTCTGGATGAAATAGCTTGCTCACTTTGCTCTTACAGTACATTCAGGGCAGCCACATCTAAACACTTGAAGCAAACAGAATTTATTGAGCTGAATCAGCTCCATAATAAAGATATTTCTACAGAATATTTCCAATTGGATGTTAGAAAAATAGAGGTCCTTGGCATTTACATAAGCAAATCACATTCTTTCAATAGACAGGCAAGGGTTAACCCTCTTTGTGTGGTTAGATTGCATCCAGTTGAGATTTCACTCAGGACAGAGGAGAAAATTGAAGTGCATTCCAAGAAAATGAACTCCCTTCTTTTCCTATTTTTTTAAATTCAAATTGGTTCATATTTGTAGAGTATGATGTCATAGCCAATTCTAATGACCTTTAATGGCATGAGGAGCCTTGTTTGATTACACATCTAAGACACAATGCCAACTTCCCTTTGATTCAATTCCTCACTGTAGTAATACTTGTGTTTGTGAACCATGAGCTGGATCTCTGCAATTTACCATGGTTTTAGTAATTTCACTGACGATGAGGACAATGTGTTCTGCTATTTAAAGAAAGAAAACCACTATGTGCTTTAAGGCTGTGTGCATTTTAGATGATGTATGGACCTGAGCTCTTTTTTTGTCCCCAGGATTGTCTGCCCCACACACGTCTCCACAACAGCACTAGTTCTCTGGAATCAGGAGGCTTGTCCTAGTGGAACCTTTGCTTTCCACAGAAAGGGGCATCATGGGAGTGTGTAACAGTGATTTTCCTCCTTTTCTCCCTATTAGCCCCACAAGAAAAACCAGAAGACTGGTCACTGCAGAATATAAACAAAAGTAAAGAACCTGTCTTTAATGATCCTTAAAGAAATTGTGATTAGTAAATACGTGTTTTCAGGATCAAAATACATACTACAGAATGTGATTAAGAGAGACTGGATAACAAAAAAAAAGTTAAAAATCCACAAAACCACATGTAATTCAGTTTTCTCTTCATCTGCCCCTTGTTTAATTCTGGCAATCATTGCGTGGTTTATATTTCCCTTTCAATTCATTATTTAATGAGAAAGGGAGTTTGGAGAAAGGGAGTAAGATAATTTCATTTGGACAGCCATCAGAATTTCTGTAAACATCTGGTTCTGTTTAAGAAGGTTTTTAAAGCATTTAATATGAGATGCTATTAGGAAGTAGCAAATGAATGCTGAGTGTTCTCACTGTGTAAGAATTGCATTTTCCCCTCCTGGAAGTTTGCATACGAGTGAACTTGAGTCAAGTTTGTAGATAGGTTTTGAAAAGATAACCTTGCCTTATCTAGTGTGAGTGAGAGAGTCTTGCAAGAACAACAGTTGAAGTCATTAAAGACCTCTCTGAAAAAGAAGTTCAAAAGATGATAAAACCCAACTGGATGCATTTCAACCAGCTGGACTTCAGTAATTGAATGAACATAGTTGAACAAGTAGTTAGAGATGAAAAGAGTGTAGAGAATAAAAATGGAGACAATGAAAAATTCATGTCACAATGGTCTGGTCTTTTTCTCATTTGGACAGGACTCAGATAACTTGGAGGATTGCCTGTGTCTTTGATATGCTCATATTAAGTGATATGCTCAAGTGATAACAATGAAGAGTATGTTTTTAGCACAGTTCATTATTAATAGCACGTTTTTATTGTCTTGAAACACTTCAATCACTTTTTTTTATCCAGTAAAAAGAAATGCTCCAAAAGATATAAATAGGATTAGTGTCACATCTGCAAGTAAATGCACTTGATTTAGAGATTATATTGAGTAATTGCAAATTTATAAGTGTTCATTCAGAGAGGAAATAACATAGTCCAAGAATGAAAATTGTGTTTTTGGACCCTACTGCTCAGGCCTTCCTATTTTGCAGGTCAGCTGCTGTTGATGCATGCTGAGCAGGCTGTAGTCAAGGTAGTCCTTCCTACAGGGTTTATCCTTCGGTCACGTTGTCATCTTACAGCAGAAACTCTAAATATACCAAAATGGACTAAAGAGAGCCAAATTCCTCTCATTTTCAAAGCAAGGACCTCAAAAAGGTACCTGAGGCCTGAATAACCATTTTGAGAGAACTTTAAGTATGTGAAGTGTGGATAACATTTGGTACAAATCTGATCACAGTTCTGAAACGGGTTGAGCTTAGAGAGGGGACATTTTAGAGTTTATTTCGCCATTAGGACCTCAGTTAGCTTGCTCCTTGCTTTTTCTGAAGAATCTGCCCTCACAACTTGCTGGTTTGTGCTTCTGCCTTATATTTCATGTATCTGATAGAGTCAGATCCAGATGTAAAGGTGGGGCTGCAAACAAAGCAGGTTTAACTTTTTTTTTTTTTAATCAGCCATTGTAAATAAGATTTTTGTGGAAAGAATATTCAGAACAAATACCTGCACCTCTTCAAGTTTAGATGCACCTTCATCCTTCCTCTAAATGGACTACTAACCTTCCTCTTTCACACATACATTCTGACCACAGTCATCTTCTTTGATCAGTTCTCATCCTCCTGAGCTGTTTTATTTAGAATTAACTAATACCTAGAAGTGGCTTAAGTGAAGGTACAGCTTGTGGATTTATTTATGCTGGTGAAATTGCACTTCAGGAACAAACAGCTCCTTCCTACCTAGCTAGATGGAAAATGTGGGGCTGGGGTTTTGCTGTCGAAGTACCGTCTTGGCCATATTTACTTAGTATTTTAACTCAGGTTTTCTTTATGGTTACTCAAAACCTGAAGTGCCAAATCATGACTTTGTCACACAATCTAGTAATTTGGCAAGAAAACAGCTGCAATAGCTGTTAGAATTCTCAGCTCAAAAGAACTCTCAAACTCAAAGAACAGTGGTAAAAGACAAAAGAGAATTTGTATTCCAAGCCTCAAAATATAGATACATTACAACTGTCTTCTCTTAACAAGGACATCCTGTGTTTTCAGCATGCTTGCACAATGCAGCAACACCATCTTTCACTGGGGAGAAAAAGGATCCTCTATGCCAGTGGTACTGAGAGCTCTGAGAGCAATACATCTGTAACACAAGAAAAATTTGATAAATCACCTAGCTTGGTCTATTGAAATTTTACAATCATGAATACTGGGAACAACACTTTTTTACATTTAGAGGTAGGGCCAGAGGGAGAGCACAGACAGCACAGTTTGCCCAATTCATAGCATGACAGATTTTGGACCTGTTTGGGCTCACAAAGATAAATTTTCCTGGCATAGTTTAAGATATGTCTCTGTTCTCCACCTCACCTTCTGATGGAGGTTACTGAACTTGAAGCAGGAAAAGCAGGATGAGGATCATGTGTCTTAGCTCCCAGTGCAAAACAAATTTCATGGTCTGGAAGGCAGAGATTCAGCCACACAGTCCCTTCTGCTGCCTTTGCACTGGGAACAGTAATGGTCATGACCTCAGAAATGGTAGTCAGGAGCAGTGACTTCTTGAATCAACTCAGGAAGTTATGCTAAATTCAAGGGCATTGAAACTTCCTTTGGGAGCAGTATATTTCACTTGAGTCACCTGTTATGCATTCTGTATGGATGGTGAATACTAACGGAATCGAAAAAGAGTGAAGTAAGAGCAGGGTTGAACATAAACTTCTGCCCACCCCATCCAGTGCTCCTGACATATCTCCAGTGAACAAGGAGTTATGCAGCACGGATTAGGGCCAGAGCCAGGTGGGAAAAAAAATGTGTGGGGCCAATTGACAAGAATTCCATCATAAAGCCAGAACATACCCTGAGTTCCCCAACAAGAGTGCCATCCTTTCTTCCTATCTTTGTGACTAGGTTACAGTTTCTGCCTCTCCTGACTTTATTTGTGTACACAAATTATTTCTTTATTTTGCCTCAGTATGAACTCATTGCATCAGAAGAAGCTAGAAAATAGATATGCTTAAGTGCTACTTGCTGACATTTTAGAACCATCTGTTGAATGCAAAGGATATTTGAACTTTTACAGAGATGTGCTCAGAGAAGTGAGGTGACCCAACCAACCTTCTCCAAGACCATTTACTGCATATTTCTGAGTGCTCATAATCACATTTTTAAGAATGTAATTATCAGATAAAATGTGAGAGGTGACTGCACTGAAAAGTGTTTGAGGCATAAAATGGTTCTCTGGGTGGACTATATTTTTGTTCAGTTTTAATGCTGAGCACGTGAGAAGGCTGGCAGTTTAAAAATCCATCATTTACTTATATTATGTGAAGGATGTGCACAGAGGTAAACTGTGATACTTTGAAATTGCAGTACATTTCATTGCCCAACACCTACTGCACTGCTGTAGTTAAGAATTGAAAGCTTAACAGAAGAGAGAGAAAGGATTTGCAAAGGCTCTGCTAAACTTCAAATACTTTAATTAAAATTATTGAAAGGATATATGAGAATATCTCTGCTATTTAAAGGCACCTTGAAATATTCTCTCAAAAATAGGACTGCTTTTATGACATTCTCCTAGAGAGCACATGTGATCTGGTGTTGGTAATAAAGGAATAGTAGTGAGATTTGACTTGAATTTAGGTTTGCCTGTCTTTATTAGAAAGATTAACTATCCAAGTATGCTGGAGTGATTCAACAGCATTGAAGTACCTTGTCAGTGTCTTATCTTAGATTCTATCTTTTAGGAGCACTTTTTGTATATCAATATACATGTATGCTATGCTGGGAAAAAAATTCCTCTCACATATGAGTGTAATTCATATTGACAAAACTTACTGCAGACATATTTGAACACAATTGTGCATACACATGGAATCAACCAGTCCTGCCAAAAATACACATTTGCAGGCATCAGTGTGTCCACTTAAGTGCCTTTTGCTGACACATTGTATAAGGAAATGGATCAGATCTCTGAACTCTCCACCAAACTCATGCCAACAAAAACATTTAATGAAGATGTAATTGTATTTAGAAATCATGTACTGTACTTCCATGTGTATAATTACATAATTTTGCACAGAAACAAAACCCACTTGCAATTTAACAGATGTGCAAATATGCATTTTTTTGGTGTTTCCTTTGAAGCGGAAAGAAGAGAAACCCTAGAAGGCTGAGATGAAACTGTCCTCAAATGAAGTCATTGCTTTTAGGTTGATTTTACTCTCTGCTCTTCTCACTGGTTGTATTCAAAGCAGTATCACTAAACATTTGATTTCACGAAATGAAGGCAAAATTTTCCATCTGTTTAAACTCTTTATGTTAAGGGAGAACTGAGCAGATAATTGGAGTGTCAAGACATTGAAACAGTTTATTCCAAATGACCTTTACACAAATTAGTGATGGGAGTAGTGATTCTTTGCCTACTGCTTGGTTTTCAGGCCATTTTCAGGAAAGGAGAGAGAAACTCACATTAATTTCTTTGGTGGTGGGTACCCAGTGTCCCACAGTAAAAGTAAAAGTAGCAACTTTACTACTGGCTTAATAAATCAAGCTGGTGTGGTTCAAATTCCTTACACAGCTTTACTCATAGAAACACCTCAGTTTTGAGGAGATTGCATCATTTGTCACTGGGAACAGAAGTCATGTCTTTTGTCTTTAAGAACAGTTCTGTTAGCTGACTCTGTTAGTTGCGGCAGACAGAGCAAATTCTGCTAAACTCTCCTCAGATGTCAACTGGTTTTGCCTCCTTTGATTTCAGTGAAGTCACATCCATTTTACACTACTGCAAACAAGTCCAGAATTAGGTTATCTTAGTATTGCATCTGGTATTCTGTTTTATTATTATATTTGTATTGTTCTATTGGCAGAATCATGCAATCATGGAGTTACACTGATACAGGGGATTGCACAGGCAAGCAAACAGCCCACAAATTACAGTTTTCTGGTCTTTCAGTGAGGGCTGATCTTGGGTGTAACGCCATGAGAACTGTGTAAGCCAACTGCAATTCATGCCCGTGACTGTTACTTAGTTTTTGTAGTAATACTTTCAGCCAAAGAACAATTCTGCATCTGACCATCAACTAGCAAGGGGTACCCAGGTGGAACATGAAGGGAATGCAATCTTTGCAATGAATTCATCATAAGGCACTCTGTAGATTTCCTTGAAAAGAACATTTAGGAGGTTGACAAGAAGACTGCACAGTACATTGTGTGTGAGAAATTTAGTATTTCCCTTAAAATTATATTCTCCTATGCCTACTGCTTACAAAGAGCAGATAATTCCTAGTAAGAGATGCTGCACTGATACAGGTAGAAACTATTTTCCATTTCTGGTTGTCTGAATTCATAGTTCCTGGTATGTTATCCCTGCAGGAAAATACACTAAAAACAATGATGCCACTCATTTTCACAACTCCGTTCTAGTAAAATTATCTGCTTAACCTGTAAGAACACCGAGGCATTTCATCTGAACCACACTGACAGTCCTATTGCAGTTACATCTTCATCACCTGTGCCTGGCTCTTGGTGAGAGAAAACTCCTGGACACGTTGCATAACATGTGCTTATGGTTACATACATTCTGGATCATAAGGAAAATTCAGAAGATAATGAACACTTTCACAAAATTGTTCATGTGTCATATGGACACGCTATAATCTGCTTGCCACACACTTACAACTGCAAATTTATAATTTTAAAAAAACCTTACAAGCATAAAGAATAAGCCAATGACAGGTGTTATTACAGTGGGAACAAGGGGTTTGAGGGTTTTGTTTGTTTGGTTTGGTTTTGTGTAAAAGACTTTCTTTAGATATTTTTTCATTCATAATTTCATTCAATGTATTACATGGAATAAACCTGGGTATCCCATGGCTGGGATTGATTAGGGAAAAAGGGCCTGACTTTTCCAGCATTCCCTGCTGTTGGATGAGTGTGTGAACAGGAAATAACGAAAAAGTATTTATTTTCTATTTAAACCTGATTCCTTAAAACTTTTCTGTTTTTCCCTGCAAGTCATGTTTATCTCAATTTTTAACAGGTAAAAGCACACTGTCTTGGAAATAAAATGCACAAGCAACATGTGTATTGGAAGATGCCATAAATATGATTATTTTGCCACTGGTTATTGTTCTCAATACACTGCAGTTGAGAGATCTCTCTTTGAATATTGGAAACTTTTGGAAACTGTGACCTCTCCAGTTCTGGGTAGTCCATTGAAAGGGTGTTAAAAGACTCCAGGCTACACACTTCAAAGTAGTACTGAGGAGCAAGAACTGTACAACTGCTTACGCTCCTCATCATGATCAGGAGACTCAGCCCACACAGCTGCCAGCCTTGTGACGGTAAACTGACCTCTGTGGCTATCCTGGCGCCAGAAAGCTCTGGTGTCTCTAGCCAATTGTTGTGGCCCTAGGGAGGATTTGTAGGAACTCTGTCTTGGATTCAGTGGCAATTTTCAAATCATGGATGTTTAGAGAGAAATAGTATGCATTTGCCCTGTTGATACCACTTTGACGAGCCTATTTTGCTGAATTTTTTTCTGAAATTCCTAATATACTTTACAAGTTCATTAGGAAGACTGAGAAATGTCATCAGCTCTCTTTCCTGCTTCCAGCCACAGGCGCCCCATGCTATGCCAGCTGTGCACAGATTGCTTTCTCTCATGATTAGGTTGTGATTGTGCAGTATTTCCACTTACACTGGTTCTGCACTTCCCTGTGGTTTAACTCTTTAATATTAATTCTCTGAAATAATTAAAGGGATGTTTTCAGGGATATCTTCCAGTTCCCAGGGGGTCCCCTTATTTAAAGGTGGTTGGTGTAAGTCTTTGGGGGTTGTAGCACAAACCAAGCATATATTTTACAGCACTGCATGCATGGCAGCCAGAGGCAGGGAGTTCTGATAAGCCAAATCATTTTCTGAATAGCTTGAACTCTTGTCTTCTTACAGTCTGACTGCCAGATATAGTCTTGGGCCTTTAAAAATGTCAAAGCATTGTCAGTCAGGCTTTAATGGCAGACAAGGAAAGTAGCATTGTTTATTTTTAGTTCAAAACCAGCAAGTGTCTGTAGAAGCCACAAGAGGAGCTTTGACTTTAAAAAAAAAAAAAATTTTTTTAATTCTCAGTTTGAAGCTGCTTGCACTTTATTATAGTGCTGTTTTTTGAAACAATAGTTAATTATTAATCAGATCTCCTTGCAGCAACCAGTTTTGTATAGCTTCTACAAAGGGGGCTTTTTTTACATTTTAGTCAGTTTCTAATCTAATTTCCACATCCTGTTTTTCTGTGGCACTTATCTGCTCCAGTGAAACTGTTCAAGGAAATTTCATAATCAGTAACTTTCTATCTGCATTTCCATGATGACTCTTCTTTCCTTGAAAATTGAAAGAGGACCACAAAACTGGTTCTGTGCTGGAGAGTCCTCATTTTCTTCTGGCTACAGAAAATTGTGTAGAAACATAAACCCTAGCACTGGTATGTACACCCAGGAAAGAAGGCACCAGTGTTAGCACAAGCCCAGCTTATCCCTGAGTTCATTGTTACCTGCTTCCGTATCTGCTACTAAAATGGAGTGGGACACACTTGAAGATTACCTCAGACTGAGGTGACATGCCATTCATATCACATTGTCATGGCAGGGGTGATATCTCACATGATAATAAAACATCAGGTAATGTTTCTTGGCAGCTTTAAGACTCCCTGCATTTAAGAGCTGCCATCAAAATGTTTCCCAAAAGGCAAAGTGTTGCCTTTTAAGCTTACTCAAGTACATTCACAAGAGTCAGCAAAGCCAAGGGAAATTTATTTTCACATCATCACCACTCCTTATTTGTTTTTATCTCTCACCTGCCTCCTTCATGTTTTCCATTGATTACCGCATGCTCTTGCTTCTGATTCAGGTGTTTTGGAATATGCCTGTATATTCCAATATACTTCTCCCTATATGAAAAGATTGCACTGCAAAACTCACAGGAAATTCCTCTGTCTATTACATGTCCATAAAACTGATGAGGATTAAGAGTTATGAAGTTTTGCTTCTGATTTATTGCAGGAATAAATTATTTCCCCCTTTAAGCTCTCATACCACAAAGAAGACCCTGCCTCTTTATTATGATGCTTATGTTAAGGTATTTTCTATTTGTGCTATTGTGTATAAACATATATGGCATTTATGCTTTAGAGAGGCAGAAAGTTTTGGTAGTTCTTATGACTGACGAGAGAGTATTAGACCTTGAACAGTAATTGAAACAAATACATTAATATTTAGTTTAACATATGAAAGAGCACCTGGCTCCTGTTCATGGAGTAATAGGAGCAATTAACTTGGATTACATTTAGGCTTTTGTTCAAAAGGTTGGTAAACTAACTAATGGAGATATTCTAGGATTAACTATCCTTGCACAACATTTATGATGTCAGACTTGTTTTCCAAGACAGTTTCAGTGTTAATCTTTAACAACTCTGTAATTCGGATAATATAGTGATATAAACATAATGTTAACCAATAGAATAAAAGCACTGAGGATATTTTGAAGTACCTAACTGATATTTACAAAGGAACATTAGGAATTATCTGGTTTGAAATTATTTTCTACTGAGATTTCTGTATATCACCTTATCTTGTATCCAAAGATCTAGAAAAAAAAAATAAATTTATAAGTTCAAGAGTTGATAAGGGTTTGGATTTGCTTGAAGGCCCATGAAATAAATCGACCTTACAGGCATTAATCAGGCATATCTCATTGATTTTATCGTGAGTTAAAATATATTTCCTATATACTTTCCATTTGATTCTTCACAGGGGTGAACAAATTTTTGATTTGGCTGGACACTTTATCCAAAAGTTCATAGTTGAAGGATGGCTTTTGAAAGATTGTACATCCTCCAAGGAATACACTGGAAATTATGTAAAATTTATAAATTAGAGTGAGCCTCATGGTTCCAGTTTCTGAAGCTGTTCTCAACGTATAAAAGCAGAAATTGTAATCATATCAAAAGTCAGTTCAGTCAGTTCTAACAAATGAAGCCTGCAGACTTTCAAGTAGCGTTTACTTGGTTTTCCAGTTGATTAGTCTGTCCATTCAAGAGTAAACAGAAACAAAGGTGTTATTTAAAAGGGAATAATTTAGACAAAGAATCAAGTGTTGGATAGATCTTTTTTCACTTCATAAACTTCAAAATGGCGTATTTTAACAGAAGATTTCTCTATTATGTTTCTTACAATGAGTTTAAAATTAATCTAACTAATAAAACAAAGAATGTCTCCTGAAAAGATCATTGCCTTTGTTCCATGCTGATATAATAGCTATTATTCAAATAACTAGCCTAAGTGCCTCTGTCTGTTAGCACATGGCAGTTTTTGTATGGAAGTGATTGCAGATCTTACAGTTTGTATTTTGTTCTAGGGATGAGTGGAGTTTTTTGTACATTTCCTGCTAATCTGAGTGAAGTGGACAGCACATCTTAAAAACAGGACTTGTCATTCTTAACCTTCCATCCATAGATTATCACCTTCATTTGATCTAGACAAAATGTTTTCTACTTTTCCTGAGTGAACCTTCTATTTATCAGTTTTAGATACCTTAATGAGTCCTCCTTAATAGTAATGCAAGAGGACCCATCAGGTATAACTAAAATTTACCCAGGTTCGTTCTCTGGAGAAATATGATTCAGCTTCTGTACAAGAGTGGCAGCTGGTGGTAGAAGTATGGGTCATTCCTGAGTTCCAAGTGATCATCCTGTTAGAGCTAGAAAACGTTTATGTGTAGTATTACTATTCAAAAATGGACTGGTTTTGTAACTCATATTATCAAGGGCTTTTAAAGGGAGGTTTTTGGTGGCTTTTTCGTTTGGCTGGTTTTGGTTGTTTTGCTTATTTTTCATCCAGGTTTGCAGCGATTAAAACACCATTTGTAGCCAGAGATTCCTGGAAATGTCCCTAAGGATTTTGTGTATGGACACCTCTCAGGTGAAAACAAGCTAGAGTAGTCTCTGTGGCCAAGGCATGCAACCAATCTGTTTGTTTCAAAGAACTGAAGTTTGTTCTTTCCACAACTTTTGATACAGGTCAGTGATTCCATTAACGTCACCTGATAAGCAAACCAAGGCCTTTATAAATTAATGATCACATGCCCTTGGAAACCTAGCCCTTGTTTTAATTTAAAACAGAAGTTCTTTACTTCTGGGAGGTTTTTTTTCTCCTATTTGGAAGCAGTCATCTGTGTATTATCTTTCTGCCATGGCAGTTTCTGAGTATGTCCTGGAAAAGATTGAAGTCCTGTGTTAATTCCCACATATCATATACTTATTAACTTTAGTGTGATTTTTTTAGATGGAAATATATGGTATATTATTCCAAAAACAAATAAAAGCCAACACATGAGGAGCTAGAGCATTAGGATCTCTAACTTTTAGAACAGCATTTAGAACAGCAACTAGTATTAAACAGTGAAACTGCTACTTCTTCCCTATTGTTCCTCATGTTTTATCCTGGATGTTGATAGAATTGAAAGACACCACTACCGAAGAGAATGTCAATACAGAGTTTTTACTACTTCTGCATTATAGGAAAAAAAATTTTATCAATAATAGTAATTGCAGGTGGCTTGATCCTTTCAGGAGAATTAGCAGCTTTTCTAATATCTCTCAAAACATCAGTGTACCAGTGTGCTTGAGGCACATACACAGGCATGCAGCCCCTGAGACTTTTCCCTATGCTTAAAAACATACCTCAGCCTCACTAGGCTTGTCTATTCTTAAGAAAGAAATACTATAAAGCTTCTTTAAAGGGAAAACCTGAGTTATAATGTGTATTCATTTTGCAAATCAACAACCTCAAATCCTTAGTGATTATGGGGAATTAATTTTCGTGAGATCTGTCTTCTGCATAAGGAGACAGTTAAGACATCCAATAGGCTGGGGTGGGAAAGTGAGGTTAATGTTTCCAACAGGAAAACCTAGGCACAGAGATTGCTCCATTCCTATCATGTAGAAATTCAGTCACATTCTTAAATCTATTTCAATGCACTATCCCAACCTGAAATTCTGGCTGATTTGGATACAACTTACGAATGGAGGGGTCAAATTCAGCTTTTTGATACAAACCATAGGAGTGTTAAACTCAAAAGGGGTCAAAGGTATAATGGATGAGTGCAATGTAACATTGAGGGATACTGAGTGCCCTGAGCTTACTCTAGGACCCTTGCCATCTCCCTGTGGGATTCCTAGTCCATGTTACACATCAACAAAAAGAATTGTCAAGATAAGAACCAACACTTTAGCTGAGAAGTTCCCAGGAACACTAAAATCAGGACACTCAGATGAATCCCAACCTCTTCAGGAGGCAGAGGTGCTATTTAAAATCTTCCCTGAAGTGGAAGCTTTGAGTTTGAAACTATTTTCCTTTCAGTTAGCGAGGGAGCTAGGAATATTTTTCTTGATTCTTACTTGGTACAAAATTTTGAGGATATTGGAAGATCTCTGTAATGTCCAGCATCTCTCTTTCACTCCCTCTCAGTTGGGGCTTTTATCCCAGGGCCTGTGGCTATTTTTTTGGTGTTCCTCAGCTAGACCTTAGGGCTGGGGAGAGATGTGGTAGTGTGACTTTTTACTGTCTGTATCCTCTTATGCTCAGCATGAATTTCCCCAAAAGAAACAACATTGTGCAGTTAGCATGAATCTGGTAGCTTTTTCTGGCTGTGACGTTTAATATCCTGAACAATTCTAAATGTGTCTTCAATCTCATTCATTTTGCTGATTGTGTGTGAAAAATGAGCATCACAGGAGCTGAAGTTCCCAGCTTGAAGTAATAAGTAATATTCTATTATATGTTTACAAGCTCAGAAAAAAAAAAAAATTAAGCTCCTGACTGCTCTGAGAATGGAACAAACCTGAGAAGGAAATGATGAAATTGAGCCTCGTGCTTTTCAGGGTATCCCCATTTACTGGAAAGACTTTCCAATCCTTGATTATATCTATGTTTATTTATGCTTGACAATGTTTTATTAAAAACTTGAAGGGTATTCAAGTCAGATTCATGACAGAAACCTGCTCTGTAGGCAAGGAAAACAGCTGTACTTTGGAAGGCCAGCCCTGTAGCCTGGGTTGAACGAGCAGGGTGAAAAAGATGCACAACCAAGATTGTACAACTATCTCACAATTGCTGAACCTGCTGCAGATTAGAAAATGGTCAGGTCTCATACCGAAACGTTAAGATGCAAAATATTCCTTCTTACCAAGCAGTTGGCTCCTTATTACAGCCATGCTACTCATCACACCGAATCCTGTGATGGCCACAGTCTCCCTAGACCTCACTGAAACTGAGCTCTGCACACCTTATGCACTGGGGTCTATACACAGATGCTTTCAGACTGTACAGGCGAGTTCAAAATAGACCAATTTCCTGTATAGGGCATTGATGAGACAATAGATCCCTTTATGAGGCCTGTTTGACTACAGAAGTGAGCAATTGTTCACGTTATATTTAATAAATCCCTCGACACCTTGTTAAAAAGGACCGGTATTCAGCTGAAGTCTTGGCATGAATGTGCTTCCAGAGGTTTAATGACCTTTCGCTTTTTGAGGTGTTCTTTATTTAAACTAATGAAAATGAGCTCCACTTAAAAGGCTTTTAAATGCTGATTAAAAATTAAATCAGCTGTTCATTATCCCCAGGTGGCCTTGTTCTAAGAGCAGTAATTCAGAGAGAGTCAAACAAGTAGTCTTTTTTTATGTAGCTAGATCTTGAGTTGGGAAAACTTTATTAGAGCTGTTTATGAATCACCAAGCTTTAAACTTACAATGGAAATGGATTTGTAAACATAGAACTTCCCCCCTCCATTTCAGTCACATTTGTTAGAAATACGGAAGGAAATCAGGTATATTTCTAAAGATTCTGTGTGGCGTGTCCAGCAGAAATGGAAATAGCTGCAGTATTTTCAAACAAACCAAGTATTGACCTAGTCAGTGCCATCACATTAATAGAAACTGAAAAATTAGCTATAGAATGTCTTACTTTACCTATTTGCTAATTTTTCTCCAGGGTTGGAATAGTTTCAGAAACATTTACAACACAAATGAACAATGATAAAACCTCAGTGGATTAGCTTTCTTTTGTTCGGTGTTGTTTTTGTTGGTGGTGGTGGTGGTGGTTGTTTTTTGGTTTTGGTGGGTTTTGGGTTTTTTTCCATTATGGCTGCTGAGAGCACTGGCATGGGATTTAAGTAGTTTAACATTACTTAAAACACTGGGAGAACAAAATTTTCAAGTTTATAAAGGGTAACTTATCTGAGAAGCAGAAACACTCACTGCTTGAACACCAAGATAGTTTTACAGAACTTTTCCTGTGCTTTTCAGTTACAAAATTTCACTTTAGATAAAGAACTTCCTGATCTTGGATCGCAAGCTTAACTAGTAAGAGATATATTTGGACAGAGCAAAATATTTGTGATCACTTTGAGAAAAGATATGGCAGTGTATTTTTTAGAACACTTAGATATAATAAGAAAGGAAATAATGTTATTCCATTCAAATCCCTGTGTTCCACCACAGATAACACTTTCCTTGTTGTTTTTTATAGTCCATATGACTCTGCTCGCTAATACTTGTAGCAAAATGAGTGTCCAAAGATTGCCGGGTGAAATAAGTTGCAGAGTATTAGGGGAGCCATGCAGCATTGTTACCTTGGTCCTGCTGCAGCAGGAAAGATGGAAATACAAGCCCTTTTTGGCCAAAGTGTTTGATATAACCTTGCTTGAACAGACTATGGCCTTGAGCCCTGTGCCTGTCTGCAGTTATCTGTTAGCTCCTGTTACAGTGGCTGCTCCGGGGATGCACCAGGAGCACATCCTTCTATTCGCACATTGCTTGAAGAGCCTGAACAAAGCTGTGTATCCCAAAGAGCTGCAAGGAGAGCTGGCTCAGTGCTAGCAGCCAGCTGGTCTTTCTCTGACCCCCACTCGTGAATGCTTTGTCTGGCAAAACTTGTAGGTGACCAGGATGCTCTTATTGCCAGGTTTATGAATAGAGGCAGAAGAGGCTGCATGGGGGATGTTCTGAGGACAGGGCTGCAGGGACATGAAGGTGTCCTACCAGCTTGGGGGGTTGTGCAGTCACACTCACGCGCCTTTCACCTTGTGACTTTCTAATGGCTTCTGGAATCGGGCACATGACACCAGGGAATGCAGCGTGTGTGTCTGAGGTAATGAGCAAACATCCCTAAATAGGATGCCTGGCTGGAGAAGTATTCAGACTTTGTTCAGTGAAACTTTAATGTCCCCTTCCGCTCCCTAGGTTAAAAAAAGGTTTGGGTTTTTTTCTGTCCTTATAGGAGAAAGAATAATAATTTAATTGTGGAGTAAGATTCGGCTTTAAATGTCAGATTCTAGGAATCCTTTCTACTCCAATGCTAATGCAGAGCAGATTGTAATGCAGTCGTCAGCGCATGCCTAAAACCATGAAAACACTGATGCTTTGAAGAATGTCCTTGGCTGATAGCTATATTTAATTGTCCAAAGTAATTGGAAAAAAGTTACTTTCCAAGGTAATGAGACTTTTCCTAAAATCTCCTACTGTGAAATTTTCACTGTCTGTGAAGGAAATGTGTTTGTAGAAAGTATAGTGCTCTGAATGGAAATATTATAAATATGGAAAAGGGTATTAAAAACTACATGGACAGGGTAACCCTAGCTGTCTGCTCTATTGGTATATTAGTATTGCATGAAGTGTTGTACATGCAGCACAGCTGGGATTCCATTCTTCTACCTGTCATGTACTATTATTTTTTAGCACAAGCATAGGAGCTTATATGAAAAGCCATGCCTTTTGGGAAAAATACAGAGACATGGCAGATATGCAAACACCAATAAATAAAGAGCATAGCATAGATGTTTCACCTTGAAATCCACTCCCTCCCTCCTGACTGTTTCTGGTTTCAGAAAACCCTATAGGTTTTCAGTCCTTAAAAAAAAAAAAAATATATATATATATATATTTTGAGTGACTGTAAGAAATTGTTACTTTATGTGCAAAGAAATTATCACTTTCTGTTCTGCTTTATATTCTCTCTACCTCCCCTGCAAACAAAATGATTACTTTCCAGGGGAAGGAACATCTCTAAAGAGAGGTCAGATCTGTGTGAGCAGAGGAAAGAGATTTAACAGGCTCAAAAAGACTGGGAATGAGAATATATTATTGCAAAGATGTTTGTTTTGCACAGCACATCGCTAATCAGACATCAAAGGTATGCTGTTCCTTTTCACCAGCAGCTTTGGTGCTCTTTCACAATTGGAGGGCACTGTGGTTCTCATTTTTAGCAAAAGTTTATAAATTCTCCAGTCCAGATGGAGTTATCCCTCCAAAAATGTTTTTCTTCCCCCCAGTCATCAAGACTTTTGTAATTACTTCCTGTGTGTGTTCTTAACTTTCCTGCACGAGAGCATTGCTAAATGAAAATCATTCCTGGCCCTTGGGCTGGATCCAAAGGTCTTGTGTTTTCAAGTGCTCATTGTTACTGTGTCCTGCTCTAATGTGCCTTGTTTACTTACGGGAATAAATCACTGGCTCATGTGAAGCATGTCAGCTCTCCAGATGATCTAGCAGGGCAGTTAAGGGCTGCTCATATTTCAGTTCACTGTACTCTTAACATAAATAGAGCATTCTCAGTCTCATTTAGATGTCAGAAAGCACCCAGTAAAAATAGCACAAAACTCTGTTTAGATTTATTTATCCTCCTCTACAGAGTAAATTAATGTAGTTGGAATGTGGGGCTGCCTTAAGGAAAATGTAAGGTGAGGGGGAGTGTTTACCTGGACAGCTGCTCCAGACCAAAATGTGACTCCACACCCTCCATAAACTTAGAATATTTTCTTGCTTCCTTCTGTTCTTTTGAGTGTATTCAGTGCTTATTTTGAAGTAGTTCTTAAATGGAAACAGTTTAGTTTGAAAGCACATTCTTGATTTATGGGTTATGTCTTCCTTTAAACAATGTCAGCATTCCACGACATGAAGAAATAATTACACTTGAAAAGCTGATGCAATAATTAGATCATTGGAATAATTACTTAGTTATCGCATCTAAAAGAAGGCACAAGACTGAGATCTAATCCCAGTCAAGACTTCTGTTTTTTACTCTTCATGCTACTGAAGTAAGCTTTACTGCAAAGAGGATTCTGAGGTGTCTGAAGATATTTACATGTGTGCTATGAAATAAATGAAGCTATCATTCAAATAAAATGTAGCCATCATTCAAATAATCTCTAAGAGTATTCTTTTTCTAAGAGGTTTATTATTACAGTGTAAGGAGTAGTGAATTGGGCATTGTTACTCACACTGGGAAAAGTAATAAAGAATTATTGCCAGTGATTTTATAATAAAACCTTGAGGAGAATTAATTACTTTGGGCAGACCTTAAGTTTAATTTTATTTAGCAGCAAGGAAAATGCATGTCAGGAGAAGACATCCTTATTTCACTTTTTAATTTTTCTAAGAGTCAGAAATCTTTTGAGGAATGCCACAAACAGAAATTATATTCTAAAGTGACAGAATCCACATTTACAGCTCTGATTTTGCTGAAAGGTGTGTAAAACCTTACATATCGGAATTCTGTGTGCCTGGGTAGGCTTCAGCAGAAAAATTGTCGTTTCCATTTTGGCATAATCTCAGGTGATTGCCTATGGATCAGTCCCTCTTACATGCCAGAATAAGAAAAATAGGTTAACTTTGCCAGAATAGCCTATTGTGCCAAACCAGTGACATTTTGTTTATTTTGCCATTCCCAGCATGGAGGATAAAGGCCTTATTATGGAAGCTGTTGTTGGTGTTTGAAATAAAAAAAATCCTGAGAACACAGTGAGGATGTTGTGATGAAACTCCCCAAGTGGAGGTGTGAGCGCTTGTGCCTGGAAGAACTGAAAAATGGTATTTGAAATAGGTCAGGCTATTTATATAACTGTAGGCAAACACACCCTCAAGTTTTCCTTTGAGAAACTCTACAGTAAACTGTATCTTGTTGCTGTGGAATAAGTTTAGTCTCATGAAGTAATTATGAAGTCAAACTCACGACACTGAAAGCAAAGAGGGTGTGGAAGGAAGCTGCCAGCTTCATTCTGCAGGGCAGAAACAGGGATAAGATAGTGTTGGCGGGACTGCTGGCAACCCTTAGGCCACAGAGTCAGACTAGAACTTGTCTGAAATAACTGTGCCACAAAACATTCTACATGGTCATCAAATCTTCAGCACTGCTTTCTTCTTGCCTTCTGTCCTGATTTGAGATATTCCTGTGTGGATGCAAAGAGGCTGGGAGAGGTGTTCTCCTTAGCTGAACATTTTAAACCAAGCGGGAGTGCCCCTGCAAGCTGCAGTGAGTGATTTGCTGTCTCCTTTGGCTTCTCCTATACATGCGTGATCAATAAGAATTGAGGAAAGCCTTAGAACTGTCTATCTAGCTATCTATCGATCCCTGATACTGAAGGGATGTTTCTCCAGTGCTTGNGTCTGTCTGTCTATCTAGCTATCTATCGATCCCTGATACTGAAGGGATGTTTCTCCAGTGCTTGGAAGGGAATGCCCAGCCTAGGTCTTCCTTGAACAGATTCCAGTCATGTTAGAAAGACAGCTAACAGACGAGATGTAGTAAATATCCAGCACTCCAATAAATTCACTATTTGGTTTCAGCCTACGCTACAAAACCTGTACTTGTTTCTACAAACTCATGGACTTAATTCATTCAGAGACTAGCTTGTTTGCTGTCTTTGTGTTTGCTGCTCAGTCAGTGTCAAAATAAATTTCTGATACTGCTGTAGAAGCATCTATAAACTAACCTATAAATGTAGAAGAATGAATCACTAAATAATATTCTTTCATCCATCAATCTAGTCACAGGGTCAGAAGATGTACTGTTGGTATCTTAGGGATTGTCAAGGTGTTATTTTCATGAGAAAATAATTCCTGTCACACATCAAATATAAGGATACAATATGTCTGTACAAATGAAAGATGGGCTATTGTTATAAGGGAGTAACAAAAAAAATCGTATGGACTTGAGTTATTAATCACTTGAAGACTAATTCATTTTGCTGCTTATTCAGATCAAACCAAGCAAAGATAGGAAGAGTGAGCTAGCCTTAAGGATTGCTCAGGGTGTCTTAAACCTCATAAAAGGAGGTTGATTTACAGTAAAGAAGCATTTTTTCAAAGTTATTTTCCCTCCTTCTTTATCGACTTGGAGATATGTTGGCTGCTCAGATACGATCAACAAGTCTTTTCACACTTGACTTTCTCCATAACACTTTAAGCCAATAAAGTTTTCTGCTACATGATTTGCCTTCATAAATTAGGTGCATATCTTTAGCATTAAATCCCTGAGCTCATCTCCTCCTTTGGAAACACTACAGCAGCTGATGCTCGTCTCTGTTTTAGTCAGCTTGCACATACAGGCCAAGAAAGCCAAAGGCATAGAGGAATATACTTGCCTTACCTTGCAAAGATCACTGGTAAACTGCAATTCAAGGATTGCAACTGAGGTTTCTCCAATAGTTCAGATGCAAGAAGAATTGATTTCACAGCAGAAGAAGACAGATGTTAATTAATCTCACATTATTTCCTAATACTCTTTTGAACAATCACCCTTGAATGTTCAAACCTTCTTGAGAGTATTCTTTAGGCATGAAAAACCCACAATAGGAAAGAAAGAATTTGATGTTCTCAAAATCTCATGAAAATATATGAGCTCTGCAAATGTGGCATTTAAAAGTAATTTCTAAGTAGTGCTGAACATACTTTGTGTTAAATGTTTCAGCTGAGATTTATTACACTAAATTTATGACCTCTTAAACATGATGTAAAAGTCTAGGCCTGCATAATTAGAAAGGGAGAATGTTACTGCTCACATATTTAAAAAACCCTCTGTACCTAGGTGTGGTAAAATAGCAATAGTGTAATATCTTGGCTGCAGTCTTTCAAGGTGCTTCAAATCCCTGCATTCTCTCCCTAATAACAAAATGTAAACCTGCTGTTCAACCAAATGTTTGTCAAGATGTGGTCTCACAGTAATTTCTAACCCATCACAGCAAGCGAATGTAGTTTTACTTAATCTCCACTGAAAGTTCTTCATACGTTCCCTGGTCTTGCAGGTGTGGCAGGTCATTGACCAGTTCCCCTTGGATTATGGGGCCTTCATTCTGCTCCCCATCCCTCTCTTTCACCTCAAGGGTTTCGGTACCTGGAGAACACCTGGTCTTACTATTACAGACTGAGGCAAAGAAGTCTTTTCCCCATCCTTTGCCAGTGTTTCCCCCCACATCCAATAATGGAGGGAGATTCTCCTTAGCCCTCCTTTTGTTGCTACTGTATTCATAGAAATGTTTCGTGTTTTCTTTCACACCAGTAGTCAAAGTAAGTTCTAGTTGGACTTCACTCCTCCTAATTTTTACCCTGTATAACCTCACAACATCCTTGCAGTCCTCCTGAGTAGCCTGTCCCTTCTTCCAGAGGTCATAAACTCTCCTTTTTTGCCTGATTTCCAGCCAAAAATCTCTGTTCAGACAGGCCAGTCTTCTTCCCTGCTGGCTCATCTTTTAGCACACGTGGGTGGCCTGCTTCCACACCTTTGAATTTCCTTCTTGAAGCACATCCAGCCTTCCTGGATTCCTTACCCCTTCAGGACTGGCTCCCAAGGGACTCTGTCAACCAGTCTCCTACACTGGTCGAGATCTGCCCTTCAGAAGGTGGCAGTTCTGCTGACCCCGTTTCTTCTTCAAGAACCAAAACCTCTCATTTTGTGATCACTGTGCCCAAGATGGCTCTGACCATCACATCACCCCCAGTCCTACTCTGTTACAAGCACAGGTCTGGCAGGAGCATTCCCTGGTTGGCTCCCTCACCAGCTGGATTGGGAAGTTCTCTTCCACACACTCCAGGAGCCTCCTAAACCATTCCCTCTCGGCTGTGTTGTACTTCCAGCAGAAATCTGCTAAGCTGAAGCCCCCCACGAGAACAAGAGCCATGGATTGTGAGATTTCTCCCAGCTGCTCAGAGAATGTTCCATCTGGCTTCATCCTGGGTGGGTGGTCTGTAACAGACTCCCACCATGATTTCTGCCTTGTTGGCCTTCCCTGATTCTTAACCATAAACACTCAACCCTGTCATCACCACCATTAAGCCCTCAACAACTGAAACCCTCCCTGATGTACAGGGATACCCTTTGCTTATTCATTCTGAAGAGTTGTCCTCTATTCTCTCAAATTAATTATTTAAGTTACTGCTTGATGTGAAAGCACAGACTATTACTGTATTGGCAGTGTTAATATTTAATGACCTAAGGCATAGGGAGGAAGAGGGAAATCAATATTTGTGCAGTGTCTTCCATCTCTTTAGAGAGCTACAAAATTTTTGCTCTCTTCTGTGTATCCATGGATGTTACTAATGTTAATTGGAGTGAGTATATTTGTTGGGAACTGAAACTGGGCTTTCAGACTCATAGTTATTTCATTCTAGCTGTTCTTACTGGTAGTGGGAAGCCAGAGGCTGCCTGACTTCTGTAACATAAGCATGTTAAAAATGTCAAAAATCCTCCTTCTCTGAAAAAGTAAGTCTTTCTCTCAAGAAAATTCCCTGTCTTGATAAACTCTCAAGACTTTAAGCATTAAAAATGAGGGATCCATTTCTAGTAAACACATCTTTCAGGGAAATCAGTTTATAAAGGTACAGAAAGAAAAGGGTAGAAATCCAATAACACATGGAGAAAACTCTGAGGCTGAAATCAGATGTGTTTATTTTCAACTGCTCAGTAATCCTTGGTCTGTCTCAAGACTGGTCTACATAAACAAGTGTTCATTTTTTCTGACACTCAGTTTTCCAATAATGTAGCTGTTGTACAAGAATTCTCTCTTTCTCTTCTTAAGAATTCACAGTGTGTAGCAAGATGGATATGGGTGCACTCTGTGTTTCCTTTAGTGCTGGGGAACTTTGGAGTTAATTTGGAATGAAATTCTGTGAACATACTGCATTCTAGCAAATGGAATGGAAACGGATGTTACCATTCGACAAAGCAAAAATTCAACAAAGTTTTATTTTGCAGCATGGTTTTGGTTGTCTTTGGGCTAGGAACCATCTCCAAATATGAAAGAAAGTTATTTTTCAGGTTGTATTCCTTGTAAATTATGAGCCTAAATCTCAGAACAACTAGAAAGGAGACAATCATCTATCTACCATTCCTTGTGGATTAGCTGTCTACGCAAGAAAAAAGTTGTTTGTGTATACCTTTCTGCCATGATGCTACAAATAGCCTTGAGACTGCAGCTCATGACATGACTGAGGAAAGTCTAATTTTTAAAAGAGACTCTTATAAAGATGTTCATAATCTGAAGGAACTGTCAATTAGGCAGCAGGCTTCAAGGTTTCCAGATTTATTCGAAGTCCTGCAAAACTGAAAGTGTGAAGTCAGCCATTCTGTTAAGCTGGTTTGGATCTGTCTTTGCTGCAATCCACAGCTAGGTGACTCACATCTCACTGCCTATTTAGCATCTAGAAAGTTAGCCTAACACCTCTGGGGACAGGCATTATCTGGGTTCTGGTTTGCTGCACTCTGCATTTGGGGAATTCTCAATGAGCAGTGGCTTAACCAGGTCATTTGTGGGAAGTCAGCCAGGACCTATGGAAGAGCTGTCCAAGTACTTCTGCTGGCCAGATTTACAGACAGCAGCCAGAATGAGTGTGATTTCGTTTGGGTTTATGATGGATCTTTGGAGTAGCAAAGAACTAGCATATTGTACACCAGTGGTAGATTTATGTCTGTATCAATTGCACTCAGAATGGTACTAATGCATCTTCTAAACCTTGAGGTTTAATATTCCTAATAATTAAAACCAGAAGATGAATATTGCAAACAAAAAATTGATTCAGGTCACTGTTAGAGAGAGAGTTATGCTTCGCAAGTGCAAGAGAACTTTTCCTCTGATCAGAGCTGGTCGATTATTCTGAGTACTGCTGTGGTAGGGTTAGGTTGCTGCAGGGGAGATGTGGAACTGGATTATTCTTTTCCTTCTCTGTAGAAAAGTTAATTTGCCAAAAAGTTCAATTTTGGGATCATTAAATCTTGGGAATACTGGTAATGCTCAGTAAATGGTTCTGTCCTTTCCTCTCATAGCTGGAGTGAAAAGTCAGGTATCAAAGCAAACCATTTCAGCAGTCAGAAAAAAATAAATTTTGCTTCCAAAAGTTTTTTACTTCTCTGTGTGGCTTGTCAAGGATCTGTGTCCACCAGCCTACCAGAAGGGACCTTACCTTTATTTCTCTGTGGAATGGTTTCTCATGTGTTGCTTTGTAGATCTCTGGTAACCTTTAGAACAATTGCTTTGCATCAGTCTCCTCTCAGAGACGTTGTCAGCATTTCCCAACTACATTGTTGCCTGCTCAGGAATCACTTGCAGTTGCAAATGATCAGACCTGTGACATGGGTGTAACATCTTGGCTGATGCTTCAGAGAATTCTGAATAGCAGCATATGGGAAACGACTTCTTTTCATTACTCTGAGTCTTGATTAAATTCCAAAGGAACTTTTCACAGTCTCTTAAAATACATCTGGTTTCTTAACTTTTGGGTGTCTTGAGTTTGCTTCTGAGTATCATGGAATGATTAAAAAATTACCTCCTGGGATTTTCAGTGTGTGATGAGACTGAACTGAATAATTTGGCTTCACACTTAAGAAATATTTCTACTTAAAGAATTGTCTTTATAGAGGACACAGCTTCCACATCAGGTTTCCCCTAGCCCCTAGAAAATCCACGATCTCCTTCACTCTTTGTGACCTACATGTGAAGTTTTTCAGTGACCATGCTGCTGAACCGAGTCGAGAAGGGGAAATGACAATACTTGAATGGCTAAGCCTTAATCTTTCATCAGGAAACAGCTGGAGGAAGGAACTGGAGTGCAGTGTGTATTAATGGAATTGAAGGTAGGCTGGAGGAGCTTCTGAGCCATGAAACTCAGTTTTCTTTAGAGTAATCTTCATTGGTACAGAGGGCCCTTTGTCCTGCTGGCTCTGGGACAATGAGGGAATACAAGAGTATCACAAATTCCTTGTAAAAAGATTTCTCTATAAAGCACATAGGAGAATAAGAAATAGAAATATATGTTAGGTGCTGGAGGCCACTGGCCCATTGGCACCTAGCAAGTCATCTGAATGTTGAACAGGTAGCAAACACTGAGGTGCAGAAGTAGCTGAGCTCTTTTTAACCTGTAAATAAGTGTTCCTTTCACACAGAGACTTGCTCTTTAATGGGGAAGCAGTGCCATAAGGATCAAATATTTTTTCTTTTTTTGAGCCTGGATGTTTTTGCTCATCTCTGCCAAACCCACTGCCTGGTTTCTTTGCTTCCAGGTTCTGCTCAGCACTCCCAGTGCATTCAAGGCAGAATTCCTTGAGCGGTTAGGCTAGAGAAAGGATCTTTGGAGCCCCAGCTTGGCTAACTCAAGGTATTATGCAGCATTAAAGCAACTATTCTCAGAGCTATGCCCTGATCCTGGAAGTGAGTGAGTGGAATTAATGGATCTTCACCTGTGCAGAACAGGCTGCAGAATTGCGTGTTCATGTGAAGATTTTCTGCTTAGAGCCAGCAATTGTGCCAGTTTCTCACACAGAGAGAAGGGGAGGGGAAGATATCCAACATATGCTCTACAAATAGCATATGTTTTATATATTGGATTTAGGATGATGAATGCATTCTTTTGTGTGTGTTGGCAGGATTTTCTTTTAGATACGTAATGCATGGTATCTCAAATATTACATGACTGGATGTAAAAATACTTTGTACTGACAACCAGGATCACAAACTTGTTACATATGCTCTCTCAATTATATTAATAACATATACATAGGCAGTACATATATGTATATATAGATACATATATGTATGAGACCATTGTTCAAATGTATTTTCATGCAATGTCGCAGGTTTTTTTGTCTTCTAGAAACCATACAACCTTACACAAAATACAGTTGCTCTGTGGTTTTGTCAGCCCTGTTAATGAGGTTAGGATACGTTACTGGCTCAGTGCTCCTCCCTATGCCCAGATTTGAAAGAATTGAAAACGATGTAGCTGATCATGTGAGTAGTAATATTAGTCCCTGATTATTTTATCATCACTTTAATAGCATGTGGAGCCATTATGCCAGACAGCTGATACAATTTTGAGTGTGGTTTAAAGAGCAGTAAAACATTGATCATTCAGTTTTATTCTGATATGAAGAACTATTACTGTCACATAAAAGCAGCAGCAGCCCTTGCTGCGCTCCTGCTGCCCATCCTTACAGGTAAGGCTGCAGCTCCATACAGGGTGGGTACAGTTCCCAGTGCCATCTAGTGGTGTTCTTCCTGAAAAGAACTGAAGGAGAGACATGAAAAGACTGTAATTTCCCTGGATAATTTCCCACTAGCCTGGTGAATTCTTCCTCTGGGAAATGGTAAAGAAACTGTAATAGGTATTGGCCTAGGCTCAGGGACAACCTCAAAAAAACCTCCCTTTTTATATCCATGCATGCTCTTCTGCCCTTGCTTGGGCCCTGGGATTAAGGAAAGGCTGAAGGAATGAGAAACTGGAGGGATCAGAAACACCTCATCTCATTTTCTGCACAGTGCTATGATGTCTCCATAGACTGCCTTTCTGTCCTCATCTCATTCTTTGTTAGGGGTTAGAAGGAAGGGTAGCAGGAAAAAAAAATCTGGGTGTTTCCTACTTTCCTTTACTGGAAAATTTCAGTGCATTCATTTCACCTGATGTAGCAAACAGTAAGAAAAGCTCTATTCTTCTCCTCCTGTTCTTACCCCTCCCTCACACCCATTCTGCCAAGGCCTCTCATAAAAGCTCCCTTTTATATCTCACAGGCATATGTTTCAATTTTCACTTGCTGGGTGTGATATTTGGTAGCATACGGATGAGTCATATTAATAACTTACTGAATCAAAACATAAACTGCCCTCAATGATTGCGAAATTGCTCCAGCCTTTGTTTTTGGGGTAGCACCTGTCCAGTCTGAATCTCACTGTGCTGTTTACTGCACGTGGGCTTTTCTCACATGCATTAGACCTAGAAACCTCATCAGTTCCAGCTCTAGCAGGAATATCTCTCTACTCTGATTTCCTGACGTGAGTTTTCATTTTAGGCCAAGAAAGGGCTATGAAAATCCTTTAACACAAACCATCTGATGAGTCTCTTTTTAGAGCAACAAGCAGTGAAAACTGTGGAACTCATTTAAGTAATATTTTTACTTTTAAAATAAAATATTGGCAAAATATAATCAAAACGTTAAGAAAACAAATCCTGAGACTGTGTGTCAACATAGCCACATCTGCTATAAGCAATATGGGAGTATTTCTTTGCTGTAAATTCTTATCATTTTCCATGCAATAGAACACCACCAAATCTGCCTTAAGATGAGACTGGAATCATCTTATCCCGTATGACCAAGTCAGAAGTCCTGTCCTACAGTTTTTCCAACATAAAAGTTCTCCTGTTAAAATATAGTGATCACAGATCTTACTGACAATGACATTTCTAAGTCTCCCCTCATTATTTCATAGGCAAGATGGCACAGAACTGCTTCTCCATTAGGAAAAAAATTAGATTCAATTATTAATTCCTGCAGGTGTAATAAGAGCAGGAGAGTTCATTTTCCACAGAAACACTTCACTTTTGTTGGATTATGAATTCCCTCTCTGTCCAGGCAAACATCCTTAGTGCATAACCCCGTTGTGGTTACTTTCTTGGGACCAGATGGTTCTTACGAGAAGCTGCAGTGGAAACCCTGCAGCACTTGTCCTGCCAGTGCTGAGAGAAAGGTAGGAGCCAGGTGGTTTGTGCATTAACACTTACAGGTGTATTGCACGTGGCTGTTGTTTTGTGTGGCCTACTGATTATACCCTTCAAGAGTGGTGCATTTGTAAAAGATTTACCATTGGTGTGCAATATTGTTACATCAGATATGTCCAGAAAAGGCTGCAATCTACTGCAGACAGCAGAGATGTAAAATTACCTGTGATTTTCAATAAGTAATGCCAATTTCTGGAGGTTTGTAGGATCTTATTCTTCATTAAATTCCTATATTTTATATTTTTTTAGTGCTTGTGTCTCTAGGACTTTTCAAGTGGCGGTTGCAGGCTTTGGATAGACATCTAGAATTACAGAAATTGCTTTGTTGCAGTCAATTACTCTCTGGTTTAAAAGTGCAGGCAATTGAGGACAAAACAACATAGGACTTTATCATTATTTATGGTTGGCTTTCAACACAAATAGGAACAGCAACTGACTTTGGAGTAACTCGTAATACTAAGAATTGTCCTCTGCTCGTTCCTTATAAGAGATTGGATTGGTTTGTGGCCATGGTGTTAACTGAGGAAAGGGTAACTTTGCAGTGATTGGGCTCATGATTAGCTCAGCAGCACTGGTTTTCCTGAAGTGGATGAAGTGTTGTGCTCAGGTATCTAATTGTGTGTAAGATATGCCAAGAACTTCTTAGATGGGGGACAGAATTTCACTTTCTTACCATTTCATAGGAAATTTAGTGAGCATTGCTTTTTCCAGGAATAATTTACATCTAATGTCCAGAAGGATTTTTATTGTGTTTGTACAAATTCAATATGAAATTAAGTAAAAAATCCCCACAAGGGTGCACAGCAATACATAGGACTTTTCTCTGCAATTTATCACTGCTCTGACCTCATGATCTGCACTGTTCAGTGGTGAGTGCACCCATAAAACCTGATGGTCTGTTGATCTAATTCATCTGATCCCCTCTCTTTCTCACCCTGCTTGGCAAGGAGCAGTTCCATGTCATGCAGTGTACACGTGAGCTGACGCTGCAGCAGTGCTTGTGGGAGAAGCTGCCACTTTGGCTCCAAAGTATGGGTGCAGTGAGTAATATTCTTTGTTGCTCCCTTAAAGAGATGACAGTGTGTTAAATAATAAAACGACAATGCAAAGACTAGAGGGAAGAGCTGTCACAGCCTAATTGAAAGTTCGTTATGCTGCTTATACCATTATCGTAAAACTCTTTATCATGTGTCTGTAAATGTGCAAATTAAAAACCCAGAGGTAATTTTGTATTTTATCTGCATTTAAAAAGATTGTGAAATTATCATCTCTTTCATAGTTAAATAACTTTAACCTGTACAGTGACCTTTGAATATGCAAATAACATAGCTTTGTTGGGTGGAATACATTTTGTTAATTGTAACACGATAAGTGGAAAAAATCTGAAGAAAACAGGAATTCATTTTGAAGTAATCATAGCGGAAGGTTTATGAGATAAGGAAAAAGGAAACATTTTATATTTATGTGCAGGCTCAGAAGAATGATTGTCTACTGGTCAAATCTGTGACTCTGCAGCTGTAATCAAAAGCAGCAGGAGAATTTCTAACTTACATCACCAGCAGCAAACTTGGTGAATACATAATGCATGCTCAGAGACTTGAAGAATTGCAATAGGCTCTTAGGTAACAGGGCCCTTTTTTTTTTGTTTTGTTTTTTTTTTTTTTTTCTGTTCTCAGTTTGCAAGGCATCTTTGAAAAAACTTGATGCTGTGACCATGAAACTGAGTAATAATTAAACATTTTTCTGCAGGTCAGAATGATCATTTTCACATAAAGAGGAGAGAGAATGTAATGAGCACAAGGAGAGAATTAGTTGCTCTTAGGCATAGTATAAGTTGGTTTTGAACAAATTTCTCTCGTCTCTTGTCCAGACAGTGCTGCCATGAAACCGTGCTGCTCCAGGCCTGCTCACTTCTCTGGGCATGTGTGCACAGGGACCTTTGGAGTGACCATGCCTTGATTTGGTGATGTCTGGAACAAAGTGACTCTGCATTTCCCTTTATACCTGGGTCCTGGACTAGAGACACCAGTTTACCTCTCCAGAGGTCTCCAGTGGGAGTCATGAGCTGCTATATCGCTGTAGCCATTCTGGAGTGCACCCACATCCCACATACTGTTACACACCCAGAAGCAGCAAAGTTTAAGCAAATTTCACCACTGATCTCAACAGGAACAGTTGCAAACTCTCCATGTTATTTATGGCTGACTTGCAAGCAAAGGTTTGGAAAGAGCTGGTAATAAGGTCTGCAGAATACAGAGCTTTACTCAAGAGATCCTGGCTTGAAGGTATGGTTGGTAGTTAAGGTAGAGGAAGCCTGTGCTCCTGGGCCATTTCCTGCTGGAGCCCAATTCACTGGCACAGTGGCTACTCATGACTAGGCAGAGCAGACAGCAGTGTCACTGTAATAATGCTGCTTTTTTAGGCAGCGTGAGCTCTGTTGGATTATATATAAGAAAGAATGACAGAATCAAATTCCAACTGTAAATCTGGATGAATTCTATTAATGTCTTTTTATAAGCATTTACTTATTTTCAAAATTTCCATATTAACAAATGTAAATTACAGTCAAGTCTTTTTTTCATCTCTCATTACTTTTCAGAGTGTATTTATTCTCCATTGAGCTATACCATGACCAATGCAGATTCGTTGCTTTGAGGCTGAACTGTTTGTTTTGCAGTTCTGCTATGTTAAATCAGAAGATAACCTCCTCTGCTTGTGTCTCACTGGATCTTGCAAAACTGGCTCTTTCTCACAGTAGATCTTTCTGATTACTGCTTATTCTGTACGTTTTGACAGGAAGTTAGACAGACTTGGAATTAAGATTCCAAGGGGCTGCAAGCATGCTATGTTTTGACTACTGCATATGGATATTTTTAAAGGCTGAAAACTATGCTGTCAGTCAAAAATACATCATACTGGCAAAATGTGGTTTCTCTGGCTAAAGTGTGAAGGGCTTTATCAAGGGGCATGGACATTTTTAACAAGGAAAATCCCTGAAGACAGGGTTAGTCAAAGTGTGTCAAAAGAGCTGACAGTAATGTAAATAATTTTTGAAGATATTTTGCTATATACATTTTTTTATAACATTCATATGCTCCACACCGTAAGGAGAAACCTTTTAGGTTGTTATGTACCAAGAAGTGCAATAAAGTACATGAAAGTAGAGAAAATTGAATTTGAACATGTAGGTAACTTATGGACCACTTGTTGAAACAGTCTCATATTTGCACCTGCCCTGGTAATGTTTCATGCAGAAACTTCAGGGCTGCCATCATGCAAATCACAGCAGTTGAATTTGCTATCATTTTCTTACAAATCCCTCCCCATGGGTTTTCATTCCAGAGTTCAATATTTCTGTTGTTATCTGGTTTTTGTACTCATCCAAATGATAACAGTATCATGAAGGACTTGGGGCAAATTCAAATGTGGGTGCAACTTGTTCTTGACATCAGCTCAGAGTTGAAATCAGTGGGAATTGCTTAGTTTACATATTACCTACTATATTGAATCTCTTAGAAATTATGAAAATATCAAGGCCTCGATGATTGCCAGCACGGAACAGCAAATGATCACCCTTGGAAACTCTCTGGACTTGCACATGTTGGGGAGAATACTGTTTGACGTGGGTCAGAAACGTGCCAGAAACCATCCTATCAGCCTAACTGCATAGATGTTCACATTCCACTGCCTGCAAGTGTTTGGAACATTATTTCATTCATTATTGCACCTCAGAGTAGCCAGAGAGAACTTTGGTGAAGAAGCAGAATCCAGTACCCTTCCACTGCTTTATGCACTCCTGGGAGTACAAGGAGAGTTGTCTGGGCAAGAGTAAGCTGCAGGAGCATCGTGTGTTCTGAACTAGGATCCTGCAGGGATCTGCCTCAGGAACCCTTAATGGAAATTTATTTGCTGTGCTGGAAAAAGCTTTGGTAGATAAGTACCTCTATGTCTTATCTTGTATTTCAGCTTCCGTGGCAAAAAAGGTGATTGCAAAAGTGATTGTAGTGGTGTTTGGATTACTGGTAATGGAAAAGAAATTCTATGTACTTTTATTCATTTTTGTATTGCAAAGATAGAAGACTGCAAGAGTTGGAAACATGAGCAGCATAGTAAAACATGCTTGCTACTGGATTCTGGGGTGTATTCATATGCTAAAAGCTCATTTGCAGCCTCATACTGATGAAAAACTTATCCCAACAGGAAAGACAAAGCCTGCAGACTTACGAATCTAAAATATTTGAATTCACTAATGTTTCTACCTGCTGATTTCTAGACATGTTGAGGGAGAAAGTCAGCTGGGCCAGAGCAGGAACCTGTCCTAAGAATATGTGAAAAATTCAGTTGCATATAGCATTCACTTGCTCTGAGTTTCTACTAGCAATAGGAAGATACCTGAGGAAATCTATTTATTGTTGCTGTTCCTAAAATGGAGCAGAGCTGCTGAAGACAGAAATGCAAGTGACAACTTCCCACACATCTTCCTGTTTCTTCTGTTACCAAAGAATGGCAGACCTCATTTGATCGTACCTACTTGAATATTCTCATCCATTAGAGTATTAAAAAAAAATAAAAGAGTGCCATCCTATGGGAAACCAGGGTAACCAGGGTTATCTCTTCACAGAAGCTCTATTCCATCAGCTCATTTACCTTTCCATAACAGAAGAGGTAACTGTACCTCTGAAAATGCGATGTTTTAATGTTTGTCATTATTAGGTATACAAGTGTAGTCATACATTAACAACTGCTGTGATAGAACTGAGAAGCAAACATATTCTTCTTATGCTGAAAGGCTGCATTAAAAATGGGAATGGATTATTACAGAAACTTAATAGAAAAAAAATCTTTTCCACCACCATATGGTTGTGATATAACACAAAGTGTTTTCCTGCCAAGATATCACACTACAATGGCAGGCTGCCAGTAGCTTCTCTCTTCCTCATTTAAACAACAAAAATATCCTAAAAGAGTTCTTTGGCTGAATCAGGCTGTTGCTTATAAACATATACTATTGGCTGGTACTCAATCTACATCTCAGTTTCTCTAGATGGAGTCCATTTCACTGTGATTTATTCAGAAGAGTACTGAAAAATGGTTTCTCCAGCTCAGATGCTGTAGGATATTTCTTGCTGCTCCTGGCCTTAGAAAGAAGAGGTCTTACATGGCTGCAGTCATCTGTCCTGATTTTAGTTCCTGCTTGAACTAATTGTGATTTTGGTGTAAATTTTCAGCCATCCTGGTCATCTCTCCTTGCCTCTACTCTAATGTCTGTGCAGCTTGAAGAGGTGTGAGGTCATTATTTCCCAGACAGTTTGATAAGATTCAGTTGTTCATTATGGCTCAGACTAGGAAAAGCTGGCTGAGCTAGACCTTGTCTCTGGCATAACAAACATCTGTCCCAGGATCTGTGATTGCTTCCTAAGGCTACTTTATGTGGTTCATACATGTGCCATCAAATTGTACTTTCTGTGTGTTGCAACAAGGAGCCTGCGAATCTTCTTTCTTTCTTAACAGCTACAAGTAGGAAAAGCATAACGTTTTAATCACACATCCTAAGCTAGTCACTGATATCCCCAGCACCACAATGCATGACTAGTTAGGGATACTCCTTCCTTACACAGCAATTTCCCACAGTGGTGCTGATGTGTGTTCAGGAAGCATTAGATCTGATATCTGATATCTGTTCCTCCACTGGAAATACTCACCTCTAGGAAATGCACCTAGTAGCCGTTACCTGAAATCTTTAATGAGGACATGGTTGTATATTCAACCACATCCTCAGATGGTATACATTGTCACAGCTTTTTTTGGCCTTTTCACAGACGTCTCTGATTTTCTACTTCTGAACTGTGTCTATGTCTAAGTAAAATGCTGTTAGAAGAAGTTACTTTGTGACCTGAAAGCACATTACCAGTACCACAGGACATCTGACTTCATTATTGTTCTCTCTGTCTTTATCTGCACCTTTGTTTCTGAGTAGTTCCCTGGAGATCATGGGAATGTATCAAACCGAGTAACTGTCCTTCAGGGGGCAAAACAATATTTGCAAAATATTGAACAATTTGTCTTTTGGCAAAATAATTTCTTATTGTGTGTGCAAAGCTTGCTGAGCTTTCAGCCTTGCTGAGCATAAGGGTCTTATTTTTCTTACTGTCCTCACTTCCAAACCAGCGAGAAACTGAGTGCAGCCCAAAGAGATGCTCATATTGCACTACAAATAATTTTCCTTAGTTTCATCTGTGTTAGTATTAGTCACAGTTAATTGCATTTTGTGTGGACAGACTAATGTGATTAGCCACATTTAGATTTATGTGTATGCTGACTTGAGCTGCATTACATTGCTGATTTTTAGGTGCAAATGGTATGGTGGTTGATGTAATCTCATGTTCTAAATGAGATAAGTGTCTTATCGTGACACTTTGCTGCTTTTACTAATAACTACATTGCTTTTTAGTTCAGCTCACTTAGGTGAAGATTGTTCACACATTCTTTTTCTCAGGCAACTAATGTTGGAAACCTGTGGAAAGCAATTAATGAGTCATCTTGGATACTGCATGAATCTTTGACAGTCAGCTTGAACAAATCAAGAATGATTCTTGGAATGATAGACAGAGGTCCCCATGACTGTCACCTAACCTGAAGGGTTGCCATTTCCTTGCTGCAAAGAATCTGAGGAAGGTGTAACCATTATGATTGGCTGTGAATTGTAACAGGTCTGTCATCCAGTCATGCTCTCAAAACCTCTGAAGTAGTTTCTATTTAGCATCACTCTGCTGTGCTTCTCACTGGACTTTCCAGCCTCCTAACAGTGACCCAAGAGCTGCAGAGACTGCCATGTTTGGCTGCCAGGCTCTCCCCAAGGCTTGCCTCCCTTTGGTCAGCTGGGTCTGCAGATGAAGTTCTGTGCTCTGGAATGGAGAAGATGCAGTTACCATTGTGTACAGTACTTCAACAAGCATCTGTGCTGATATGCTTGTAACATGCTGGTAGAGGCTCAGGAGAAGGAATAACAACACTTTTTTATTTGCACTTGTAGTTTACTGAACACTGGGGGCCCAGGCCTAGACTTGGTCTTCTATGATAACAGCACTGGCTGTCACAGTGAGACTGGGGGAATTAGACCAAGTGCTAAATCTTGGTTCAGTATACTGCAAGACAAAGAAGTTTTGTTAGATTAAGTACAATAAGTGACAGATCCATTTCTTGAAACTCAAGTGTATGAAGAAATTGAGCAAAGAATCTGTAGCCTCTGAATGAAGAGTGGTCTATCTGCAGAGATGAATAGAGATAATTTTAATATCAAAGTCTATCAGAACCAAAGAAGCTGGTGGCTGAGAGGCACAACACCCTGTCCTTTATATCATTAATGACTGTCAGAAGTGACCACTGATCTTCAGCACAACTCATGTTTACCCAAACACAAGGTGCCACTTGATATGCTGCTGTAGTCAAAGGGCAGCATGAATAGGAAACTGTGCACTATTGACTACTCTGGACCTAGGGCCTGACAGACTGGGATGATTTTAGAAGAGCCTGACTACACAGACGTGTTTGTGCTCTTCATATCCAGCATCTATTGTCTTTCTCTTACTGTGGCTGAAAATATGAATATAGGCAAATAGAAAACTAGATTGATTACTTGATATTCAGGCAAGCTATGGAGCCCTAAAGAACTTTATATCTTGTAAAAATTGCCAAAATAAGATGGGGACTGTAAGTCACTTCAGAAAAATTCTTTTAAGTCTCAGTCCTGTCTCTAAAATGCTGATTTAATGCAATTTTTCTTTTCTTCTGCCTACAAGCAAACCTGGCAGTGCTAGTAATCCTTTTTACAGACATATTTGAATGCAGTCAGAGCCCAAAGTGGATGAGGCCAAACAGGTCTTCACTGTCATTACCATGTGGTATCCCAATCCTCTTTGATATTAAGGGAATACAGAAAAGTGAGGGAAACAGTGGAAAACTGACAGAGGTGCTGTTTTCTACTTGGGGAAAGGGTCCATCCCTCTTTTGTCAGTTCTCTACTCCACTTTCGCATCAGTGCCTCATAATCTCTTGCTCCAGTTGTGAGCACCTATTTTTAATAGACTTGGTCCACTTAAACCAGAAAAGAATCCAGCCACTGCTGTTTGTCCTTCCTGGGACACCTTCCAAATGCAGGCAAATCTGAAGAGCTTTATGCTGTTTTGTTCTGTTGGATACAGATAGCCTTGGATAATCTTCCTGTCATATTGTGGGAGTCAGCAACAGAGAAAAGAGAGCTTCGAGTCAGGAATGATGCACTAAATGCAAGCCTCGTTGTTCAACAGTTAAGTATAGAAACAGTTTCCTGATCTGGCTCTTTCCAGTTAGGTTATGTGACTTGTCATTCATCAGGCAACACAGCTGAGTTTATGCAGCAACGCACAGCGCCTCCTTTCCCCTGCCTCTGCTGCTTGGTTTTCTGCTGAATGAATCAAGGAGCTGCCAACTGCCACCAGGTGAGCCCCGAGAGCTGCAGGGAGGAAGGGAGGGGCTCAGGGAACTGGCAGCTGGCAGGGTATAAACTTCCTGTTGCAGGGGAGACTTAGATTAGGTCGAGTGTTTATGTGTCTCTATGTGTTGGGCTCTTAGATGTGAAGTGGACTGCCCTGACATATTAAAAACATCTATTCTCCTGTGTTGATAATGAAGTTGTGAATTCAGAAGCTGGGTATTTTGTAAAGTATTCCTATGCTTTTCATAAAGGTAGGCTTAGGAAGGTGTTAATCACAACACGTATTGTCCCATAGTAAGGAGGAGGGAAAACCAAGCTGTGTTCACCATTTGCTAAGTTGGCTGATTTAGGAGGATTCATTTGTTTCTTGAATGCAGTAGAGAGGAAGGTAACCCCTTCTAAAGGGGCTATGTCCTTTTTGAGTCTGTGCTGAAGGATTATCAGCAGATTTCCCATTTACAGGACAATTGAAAGCAAGGGTATCATAAGTACAAGTAATGAATCCTACCTGTCTTTTGCAATATGGACAGTGTGTGGTGTGAAGAGGTGGATGTTATTGCATGGCTGTGCAAAGTTGTGTCAAAGTTGTTACAGGAAGCATTTAATTATGGTAACACTGGGGTTAACCAAGATCTCTGCCTGCTTCAGAGTAAGGTGCAAATGCATGCCCTGTTTCTAACTCACAGTTAGAAACTGCTCTCTCTGCTTCCCTCACAGTCCCTGTGGCCTCATTCCAATAGTTTTGTGTATGAGCAAAGGACTTCCAAACAACATTTAATTTTATCTGAAATGTTACTACATTTTTGAAGGTGAGGTGGTCCCTCACTGTGTCTTTGAAATGTGCCAGCAGAGGGTTTAGCTGCATGTTTTCGTATGTAGCTGAGTGGACCTCCCTGTGGTGATGTCCCTTCTTCCATGTTCATGTGACTATGTGCTTCTCCTAACAGAGCAGTATCTCCAGTTCCAGTAGTGCTGCATTCCACCAGGACAAGGGTGCCTGTGCAGCATCTTCTGTTCCCTTTAATTAGTGTTCCCAACTGCAGGGAGATGCAGTGGGCTTTACTCATTTTCAGGTTTTTTTGTAGTTTGAGACCTATCTTTCAGAACTGTAGTAACAGGGGATCCTTGTCCATGCAGCTCCTTGCAACCAAGCTGTGTAGGAGCAAGGGGGTGAAAGTAATGTTGCAGGACAAAGAAGAAATGTAGAATGAAGAGAATTAACTATTCTTGCTGCCACTATGACTCAGTGAAGCACTTTTTAAATTTTTTTTATCTGTTTTCTTTTTTAAACACTTGTACAGTGTAAGCTTCTACTTTCCATTAAACTGTTGAGAGTGACTCATCCTAGGATAAATCGTTCCATGCTCCAATTTGAGTGTAGTGTTTAATATTGTCTTTGCTTCTGCTTACACCTGTGATCTTGCAAGGTGCTTACAATAGCTGTGTTGCTAACTCCTCACCACACTGTGAAACCGTGGGTTATCTCTTGTGGGGTTGGGTTGTTAATTGCTGGTGTGTTTTGTATTTTCTAGAGAGTGTGAGGGCAGTACAAATCTGAGGTAAGGAAGTAGTGTGAGCAGGAGCAATTGTTTCTGATGACAATGAAGTAACCAGAAAAGAGCCTGAAGTCTATAAATAGGACATTACACAACAGACATTAGATAATGGGAGTGTAGGGAGTGTAAAATACTAGAAGTGGAGAGCTCATGGTGTTTTATAAGCACAGGGCATGTTTTGTGCTCTGTCTTGGCTATGTTGTCTTGGAGATCCAAGAGTGGCTGATATGCTTCAGACCTTTTCTTTTAAGACCTAACCATTCTGTGGGGAAAATACTGGTTTTTCTAGTTCCTAGTAGGCACCAGTTTTCTCAGTGAAGTACAATGAAGTTGCTTTTCTAAAAAGGTTTGGTTTTCATGTGATGTGAATAGTTGGTGCTATGGATGGCACATTTGCTGAAACCACAGTGACAGGCCCTTCAAATAGCAAAATGGAAATTTGCTGAAGTTCGTTATTGGAAACACTTCTATGGAAAAGCCGCTTCTCAAGAAGTAGCTTAGATGTGTAGTCAGTTCCTGCTGTGTTTCCTTACAGGCCACATGTTTTTCCATTTTCACTGCTTGAAAGGGAACCTTGGCTGCAGAGCTGGTTAAAGGACAACTTGCTTTAACAAAGTTCTGTCTAGGATGAGCAGTATGGAGGTAGACACAAAAACATCTGGTGCAAATTAAAATGTCATCAGCTGAATATTTTTTTTAAAGGAGGTATCAAATTAAGAGGCTTCATGTAAGCTATTGCATCTATAGACATAGACCTTTAAAACACAAGCCTTAAAGTTTCTCTGGAAGAAAGAATAAAAATCTTCCCTTGCACATTCTTCTTAATTTCAAAAGAATATTATTTCCTATACTCAGCTAACAAGTGAAGGAAAAGACTGTAACTTCTGATCTATGATATTAGTAGCTGTGTTACATGGTATTTTCTGAGGAATTGCTCTGTGGCTTTAAGGACCTCAGTAAACTTCCGAGAGGTGAGAATAAAGACTTTTCCAAGTCTAGTTTTATGATGTTGACTGTCTCTAGGCCAGTCTACTTCTTGTGTTTCTTGCCCTCTTTCTGCAGTGGAAAAAGTGATGTAGCTGGTCCTTTTTAATAAGGAAATGGGCTTGAAATCATCTGATGGGTGTGCTGTTGAGGTTACACAGTCGGGAGAAAACAAAGAGCCCTTTTAAACACCCTTCTTGTCCAATTGTGAATCCTTTCCTGAGTCCTAGAAAACTGTATCCAGACACAACCTTAATTTCAAGTGGCTAAAGGTTGACTACTGTGGTACATAAGCTGCAGGCAGAGTATGAAGGTTGGGTGTCTTCTCCAGAAGCAGCCCAGCCTCTTAGCGTGCTCTTTCATAATGGTTTGTGTAGGGTAAGCTCACTTAGGCTTAGACTAAGGCAGGCTGGTAGGCTCAGGCAGCCTCTCTAATTTAACAGCTTTTACTTTGTGCAGTGCTAGAAATTTGGATTTCTGTCTGCATGTTTATCCATTACCTCAGTGTTTGCTTGGCCTGTGATAGACAACTATCACTCAACTTTCCAGCCTTCACAAGATTTGCCTAAGTTTATCATCTTTGATGTCGAGTTCCTCTTCATTCAATTCTCAGATTTCAAAGGCATTGTCCCACTTCAAAGATCTCTTTTGAACCTACATGATACCATGTGTTATACTTACTGCTTCTTTTAATTATAGTCTACCTGTGAGGTTTTGGGGTATGTCTTTGTTACTACAGTGAAGCCCAGAGCCTTCTGATACAGGAATTAGTGTTTCTTTACAATGGAACTTTAGAGTCAGTAATATTATATGAGTGAAAATACAGTTGCATCTGAATCCTGTGGAAAAGAACCCAGTACCTTTAGTCTCATAAGCTTTCAGTTCTCAGCACTGTTCATTTGGAAAAAGGGCATCAAAATCTAAATATCTCTTGAATGCATATATTTGTCAGAAAGACCCATTTGTAAGTTCACAGTGTAGGTGTATGGAGCCTAGAAGTAGTTAGTGGGGGTTTCAAAGTATCCTTAGGTCCCCGCATTTGTATGTGCCTGTTTTTCCCAGGTGAAGTTGTCCACATGCTAATTTACCCAGGCTTCTCTCCCAGCCGTGTTTTTTTACAGGTTTTTGCTACAATCATTGGTCCAGCTTCAGCAGTTGTGATGAGCTTTCATTTGTCTCCCTATGCAGCCATGGCATCTCTCCCTATCCGAGCTCTCCAAGGGAGCTGCCTGCCCCTGTAGTGTTCAGGTTCCTCCTCAGCATTTGTCACTTCCCATTTGTTCTGTCACCTGAAAAATGATAGTATCTTGAAGAGGTGTAGGGGAAAAATTAAAACTGCAAAATATAAGGTGACGGAATTGTGATAAATATTTTATGGGAGGCATATTTATTTTCTCCATGTATTTCATAAAGATGATTGGGATCAATTATTTTCAAACCTTTAGAATAACCCTGTGCTTCCATTACAGTATTCTGTATTTTGAGAGTGACATTTTATGCTTATTCTCTGTTTAAGTGTCAGCACTCCCTACAAGGTTATGGAGTATTGTGCTCTAAGGGAATACATCCATTGTAATCAAGCTACTGCACTGTATTGCTATCCTCTGAAAGCAATATTAGTATGAATTGATGGTGGGATAAGGGAAACTACTCTCTAGCCCCATCAGTTTAAACTTGGAGGAAGATAACCAAAAGGAAATGCAGTAGTGAAATCTTAGTTTCATTATACATAATTTCAAATAAAGATCTGCAAAATTGCTGCTTGATTTGTTTGAATGTTTGTGGATTGCTCTAACCTGGCATTTATTATTGTCACTTAAGAATTCCCAAGACATTCTTTATAACAACCACTATACTTTAACTAATTTTATTCTTCTCACCTCATCCCTCTCACTGTTCTCAAGCTTACACACTGTACTGCAACACTGTAAAAGGTGCAAAAATTTACATAACAGAATGGCAAGTGTATTTGTCCTTCTAGAATATACTCTACTGCAGCACAAGTACCTTGTAGTGTAGAAATTGCCATAGTAACTACTCATTTCTTATTGATTAGATGGATAAAAATTCTCATAATATACAAGCAGAGTAACTTGCTGGCATATGGCTTCAGGCTACCCCTGTGGCAAATCTTACTTACGCATTCTCTCCTTTTTCTGCATGTAGGAGTTTTTTTTAATGAATTAGTATTCCTTAGATTAGACCACAAAATAATTTTTTTCTTTTCTGCCACAATGGCAGTTAAAATTTAAGTTAGACTTGATATGCAGCTCCTAAGGCAGAATGTTAACTTATATTGGTTTTTTACTGGTTTAGGACAACTAGATTTCACCTGTGTGAGATCTGGATGGAGAAAGGAGAAGAAGAAAGCCACCTCAAAGGGGGAGGGAGAACTCTAACTGCTTCAGAGCTGACCTCTAACGAGTAAAATATAGTATTTTAGTTTGGCAGTTGGGAGAAATCCTTTCGGAAACTGCTTTTTTAATGTTCTAATTTGGTTGCCTGAGAAAATGAGCCCTGTTTTGCTGTTTCTCCAGTAATACTACAGACATAGCCCTGCTCTTCAGTAGTGGCACTGTGAATGCTTACTGAAGGCAGGATTAGGCCTGCAGTGACTTACAGTGTCTGACAGCTGTCTCGGTTCATGTGCTGCGGCTGCTGAGCGTACTATTGTCTCCTGCAATCCTGAAAGATGCTCCAACAAGGCTTCTACCAAGTTTGTTGTGAAAGACAAGCTTTTTGTGAATTCTGTCAGGGGACTGAAATTGTGAAGCACTTAGGCAGGATGTCAGATAAAATTAAGCCCAACACATTCTTTAAATGTGAAGCATCAGTATATTCAGAACAATATAAAATGAAAGAACAGCAACACTCAACCGATTTTTTACACTGTAAATCTAGTCTAATGTTCTTCTGGAGTCTTCTGTGAGGCCAGATGATTCTCATTCTGTATGATTAGTTTAGGATAATATTAGTTAGATGTAAAGGAGACTGAAGATTTCAGAACAATTTTTAGTTCAGCTCTTCCAAGGTGCTATTACAGATGCTACTCATGCAGACCTGTTTTACTTGGCTTGGAGGCCTTTCCCACCTCCCAAAATCAGAAATGCTGGGTTGGGCATCACTTTTATATTGTACTATCCTTCAACTCCGTTATCTTTACCTACAGCCTGACAGTCTCATTTCAAACTTTGCACGACCTTATGATAGTTTGGAAGAGATAATAATCCATAGGGCTACAGGAAATGATGCTGCTGTTTCAGTAAGCTAGTTCTTCACAGAGACACTACTCAGGAAAAGATTCTTCTCCCTGTAGTAGGCTACAAACAAATGGAGGAAACGCTTTGGCAGCTGTAGATAGCTTTCATCTTTAACAGGAAGAAATAGACTTGGCTTTTCTTAATCTTTGGCCTGGATTCTTGTGTGCTTTCGTAAAGACTTTCACAGGCAGCAGTGGGAGGTGCGGTGTTTAGCATGTTTTGTCTGTGTGCTGAGATCTGGAAGGTGGGCCCAGAAAGCATATGGAAATGTGGATGAGCAAAGAGCAGTATGCAGAGGGTGAGGTAAGGGTTTCGGTTGACAAATCAAGGGATTTTTATAGTTACATTGCTTTCGCTCCCACCCCTTTTGCCTAATCCGAAGGGAAAATGAGACCAAATTAGAAAACAGTTTGCATGAAGGATTTTGGGGCCCCCTTCAAGACAGACTTGGGATCACAGGAATTCCTGTCCTAGCAGCTTGTTGGAGATATTGGAGTGGAGCTGGTCACTGAGAGCCCTTCCCTTGCTGGCTCCAAAGGGCCAGGGAGGATTTTTAGAACACAGCTCATGTATGATTATCTCAGGCATTGATATCTGTTCCATTAGGGGTCTGTACTGCTGTATTTCCCTGCTGGCACAATGACCAATCTTGGGCAAACATCTCTGCTACTTTTGCCACTGTGACCTGGTTTTGTTGCCTCACCATTACGGAGTAGGAAAGACCTGTTTTCTTTCCTCTCACAAGGAAGGAGAGACTTCCTTCCTACTATAACAGTGTGAAAAAAAGTGGAAAATTGAATCCCAAGACAGAAGGCCAAGGACTCTCCAACCCGCTGATTTCAAAGCCTGTCTATTTTCTATTGACACAGCATCACAGAAAAAGCCTTGTGCTGGTGTTACATTCTAATGCTCTCCTAAAATACTTTATTTTTGAGGGGAAAATAATGATTGAGTTCATTTCATTCGACTGAGGAAATCTGCATGGAAAAAATATATTCCAGAGGACTTAATTTTTTTTTTTTTTAATCAATACATTGTTCAGAGTATGGTATGCTTAGTGTTCAAGTTTCAAGATATTTGTAATGCTTAGGTATTTTTTGTAAGTGTTTTAGAGACATCTGCAGAGTGTTCTTATTGGCAGTCTCACAGATTGTTACAGAAATAAAAGCTGTATATTGGGCATTGCCAGATGTGTAGGGGTGTATCTAAATGCATGTGTGTATTTGTGTATTTACAATACCTCCTGTGTGCAGGTATTAAACGCATCCTCTTGGGGATTGCACTGTGACCTGCATACTTGGAGGCAAAGGCTCTGAAAAAAGAACTTATCCAGAATAGAGTGGAATTAGCTGCAGTTGCTGTGGGTTTTCAAAGCAATGGCAGCAGTCAGGATCTGGCCTAAGTAATTAACTTAGGAAGCATGGAAAGGAAAAGCAGCATGTGGAAGATATAATTAATAGGAACATATAACAGTCAGCTCTCACATAATAAATTGGCAGCTATGCCTGAGGTAACTGCCTTTTATTTGCAAAATGCTGCTGGAATTTTTTAAAAGTAATTGCACATTTTCTTCCATTTCCACATGGTCACAGAGAACAGAGTACAGTACAAATACCAACAGGAATGCAATAAAATCATCGCTGTTGTTTGTTGTTTTTCCTGCTCAAGGCTATGATCTTATTTGAGCCAATGTCCAAAGGAAAGGAGGAATACATTTTAGTTCAGGAAAAGACAAGTGGTAAAAGATTTTAGTGAGGTTTAATATGGAATAATCTAAAAGGACAAGGCAGGAACAACCAGAATAAATAACAGTAAATGGCCAGATATCTATTTGCAGAACAGATTTAGTAATGTGTTCTCCTGACTCAAGTAAATATTGGTTAAGATAAATGTTCTGAAATTCTTCCATTTTGGAGGCTTGAATTTTCCCCATCTGAAAGTTTCCTGCAGCTTTTCCTGCAGAGCAAGTGTGACATCTTTGGGTACCACAGGTGCTGGCAGATCTCCAAGGGATCTCGTTCTGCCCCTTGCCTGGTCAGAGCTCTGGAAGGCTGTGGGATAGCACAAGGGCTCTCCACAGGCAGCTGCTGCCTCAGCTGCGCCAGCAGCCTGCTGCAAAATGCAGAGCTGCAGTCCTGCTCCAAACATTTGCAACAGGAAACTGAGGAGGGCTTGCAACTGGGCTTTGCTGCTCTGCCCAAAACACACACGTTACTGGAGTTGTTAACTGCCCTTTCCAGAGCCCTCAGTGAAGCAGAGGGAACTGCATGTCACTCCTGCTGCTACTTGGCACGTGTGATTCCCCTCTGTACCCAAGTGGGAACTTATACTACTGCTTTGTCAGTCTGGGTTTCCTTTTGGTTTTAAGCGATCTGATTGCCATCACTGCAGTAGTGGGAAGGAAAAGAGAAGTCCAAATCTATTCTGTTTGTAAGCATGAAGAGGATCTAGCCTATTTTGTCTGTGAGTGAATGAGGATGCGATCTAGTAATAACCACCTTACACGAAAGTGAGTTCTTCTCGCCATAAATCTGATTAGAAGCTTTACTGCTGTTTAAAATTGAACAGCCTGAAGACCAGGAAATAGAGTTCTCTGTGAAATATTCCTGCTATAACCAGTCTCTGTACTGCTGACCCCAGGGGATCTTGCACTTGCTGTGGGCTGAGTCTAGTAGGCAGTTTGTTGCTGAACGAAGACTTTAAATAGTGAGTTTAAAAAAAGTACATCCTGCAATTTTTGTGCTGATGAATTTAGAATGATGTTCTAGCAAGCTCAGTACACTCCAAATTAATTAGCAGTGATCCTTTTAACAGGATAATTACTATATCAGCAAGTGGTAAACTCAATGAATGCGAATAGTCCCAGCTTGCATCCACAAGGAAGAGCTGTGTTGTGGTTCTACCAACTGATTCTAAATTCATCCCAGTGTGAAAGGTTTTAGACAGCACAGCTCATCATCAGAACTGTCACTTTTTTACCTCTACACTTGAATTAAAATCCTAGCTGAAGTTGCATTCCACTCTCCATATGTCTACCTCACAACACCATGGCAAGCAGTGATCAGCTTTTTAAAATTTCTGCTGGAAAAAGGCCCAAAATAAGGAGAAGAGGTGTTGCACATTAGTAATAATGTATAAATGGTAGAAAGGGCTATGAAGTATATGGTACTTCACTTCCTTATGGCTGTGCATCTTCTTCTTTCATAATGGAAGGGTCTTACCCAGCATAGAACAGTAACAACTCACAAATATAAACACATGTTCACATTTTGGATGTTTGCACTTTTTAAACACGCTCATCTTGCAAAGAATAAATGTGTCATTGTATATCAGGCTGTGGATAAATAAGTATATGACTGCTGCAATGGTGGTAGAAACACTTTTATTCGTTCCTGAAACCAGATTCTGTTTGTAGACAGCTGAGGCTTTAGAAAATTAGGTTTAATTGGGTGTTTTTAATACAGGAAATTACCTTAATTAGGTCACTTCATATGCTTTTCTGCTCTCTTTCAGAATGGATGCAGAAATCTGTAAAAGCACCTGCCATTTTGTGTGACAATATCATTTTTAGGCAGACTTTCAAAATCACTTATCTTACTTTCAGCTTCTCTAAGTCCAGCAAAGTCAATGGTCTTAACACTGATCTCAAGTGTGCTCCTGGGAGAAACTGGGGCCAATGTTGTTCACTCCAAATGTGAAAGTAGTAAATTATTAATTATTAGCCATTTCTTAAAAATGGATCTTGATACTCCCCAGACCAGGCAATCTCTCAGGTTATTTCATGGGACCTAGAGATGCTTTACGAAACATGAAGTGCATGCCTGAATCCTTTGGCTTAGATTGCCTTGAGCAGCAGTGTCATCTGCTTTCTAGAGAGATTGTATGCCTGGGTCAGACCACTTTTAAAAATCATACAAAATGGAAACATGTAAAAAACTGTCTCAACTGTAGGAACAGTAAAATCAAGAGGAAAAAACGTATTTACAACTATTTTGGTGAGGTTTTGTCCATGTGTGTTCTGTGTGCGTGTGTTCTAACTCGTAGAAATAGAAAGGCAAGCAACTCTGTAGAAAATGCCTGTTGTCTTCTAAGGATCTGGGGGGCTGCTTTTTCCTTTTTGTTAAAGTTTAGGTTATTCAGACCAGGCAGGTCGTAAGAGTCTTTTGTTTGCAGTTTCACGGTGTTGCATAGTTCTTAACTGAATCCAGCCAAAGATGAGGTAACATCTGAAGAAGGTTTTCTTAAATTTCTGGACTGAACAATGTTCCCATGTCACAGTAACAGCAGAAATCTGTCATCTCTGTCCACTTGCATGCGTGCAGTCGTTGCTGCTGAAGTTCCTCCTGTGCACGGTGAACATATTGTTGATCACACTGCAGTTATAGTCCAACCATTCTAGTAGAGCTAAATGCTTTTGTGCTCCCCATAAAGGACGGGCTTGTCCCTCTGTCTGAACACATGCAAGTCCATAGGTCAGCACAGTGCCACCAAGGGTAATGACCAATCTTGTTAATCTCCCAACCTTTCTTGCTACTACAAACTATGGCTACAAAATCCCTGTGAATAATATAATATGGAACTAGTCAAAACCCACCTTATAAATGGATTAAAAAGAAAGTCCCATTTCTATGAATTTGCTTGAGAAATTTTCCCTATGGTTTAGAAGAAATTAATGTTCTTTTGATGGAAAAGATGACTTAGGCACTCAAGGTGTATTTTATCACAGAAACAGGCAAAGCCCTTCTGAAGAAACTGTGGGAAATGCAACCTCTTCCAAGTCAGGAACTGCTCAGTGATCTTCTGATGGAGCTTGGGATTCCTCTTTTGGAGGAAAAGCAACAAACTCTTTCATTTCATTCTCTTGGTGACCAGTAGGATGAGCATGAGCCTCATAAGGCTCACATGGGCAGCAGCAGACTTCTCCTTTCCTGCTCTTCTGCAGAACGGTAGCACGGAAGTCTAACGTGATCACTGCCAGACGATACAACTGTAGAGTCACAACTAAGATATTCTTAGCTGTGAAAAATACCAGCATCTGATTGAATATTCTGAAGTGGCCCATCAGAATTGAACGCACAATGAAGAAGGGGCCGTCCTGTATGAACAGGCTGACCCCAATATTCCAGAGTTCCGCACTGTACCTGCACAGCAGCAGGCTGGGGATCCGCCTGGTTGATGTGCTTGGTTTGCAGCCAATATGCTGTACTGGAAGTAAAACAGTTACGTTAAAATAGCTTTGTGAAGTGGAGCATGGGTTGGCCTAAAGGGCACTCACAATATAGGGTACCCTGGACTACAAATGCATTCAACTGGGAACTACGCAACATACAGCATGGCCAGTTTCTGGGATGTTTTTCAGCAAAATACACTAAACTCATCTGAACACTTATGTGGTCTGGCAAACAGGACTAAAAACCACTTCCCCTTTTGTATCTCTAAAACATACCAGTATTTACCCACTTCTAAAACAAGAAGCAGAATAGATCACCTAATGGTTCTGCACAACTTCCCCAGACTATTTTTTTCAGTAAATCAACATGCTGGACTAGTATGCATCCTTAAGAAAAAAAACCAAACGTGCTAAAGTAGGAACAGCCAGTGCTGTAGCACTTTGAACAAACTGAAAGTTTGTTCCAGGCTGTCTAAGACCTTGCTTTTAAAAGATTCACCAGATAGCCATTGCCTTTTTCACGTGGCATGGTGAGAATAAATCCTGTCAGTGCCAGGCAATATTGAGCATTATGTGGTTTCTGTTTGCCATGTAAGACTTGAGGCCCAGTTGCTTGTTCTTAGCCCTGTATCAATTGCATGTAACTGTTGGAAACAGCATGGGTTCCCCTTGGCTGCAAAGGTGGTGCTGGGCCCAAATGCTCTCCATGGTGTCATGCCCAGAGAGGGACCATCGCAAGGGTTTGTGGGGGTAAGTATGGCTGTCTCTTACAAAAATACACAAAGCTTAATTAATCTGTCTCTTGGATGGCGAGATTTCATTGGCTTAGAGAACATTGCTACGTGTGATGCAGTAACAACCGCCAAACACTGCAATTTGCCAAAACAATTCTATTGTTTGAGTCAATGCTGGGGTGGGGAGAGAAACAGACGAGATTCAAATGGAAAATGAGTTATAAAATGTAGAAATTTGCTGAATCCATTAGGCAAAGCTTCAGCAGCAGCTAATTTTTTAATATGCTTCTGTGCCATTTCTGTTTAATAGTCCTAACTGCACTGCTGTTGTCTAATCATAAGTGCCTAAAAATTTCTTTTACGTCATGTTTGATGTGTGAGTAAACATTCTGATGCTTGAACAAAAAGTACTATCTATACAACTGTATAGAATTGCCTAAAATAAACTGTACCCATAGTAATTTCAGGAAAATGTGTGTTCAGTAATTAAATTTTTAACTAGTAAATGTGATTAAATAAGTGGAAAAGCAACAGCTAGACGAAAAAAAAAGGAACAGATTGTTTAAATGCTATTTGAATTTATCTGGGTGATGGTGATGTGTATAGGATATTTTTTGTTTGGCTGGTTGAGATTTTTTTAACCTGAGTGCTGTGCATCTTTAATAGAATCTATTTTACCTGTGGCAGGAATTTTAGCTATGATAAATCTGAAATGTGATTGCATCAGATTTTTTAGGAGGTGAGCTGCTGAGCTGAAATGCTGAAATATTTTCATAAATTCACTGTTGAAAACAAAGCCTAGCCCTGTCCATGAAGGAAAGACTAATGAATAAAATAATAACAAAACAATATTCCAGGAATTTTAATTTATTATTTTAGTCAGTATGTCAGCTTAGAAATCTATTTTGTATGAAATGCTAGTGAGGACAGTGCATTTTTGGACTGCTATAGTTACAAACTTGTAGTGATTGGAGGCCAAAATAGTTGGAACGGATGACGATCCAGACAGTTTCATTGTTCTTCCTGGGCATGGAAAAGCCCATTCTGCCCAGGGACAAATACAGCCCTGAGCTGGCTGAATAGCTGGGCCTTTTACATTAAGATAAGGGTGTATACTTCCAACATCACATGGTCCTTTAGGTTTCCTGTGAATAGCTACTTTCTCCTGTGATGATGTCCCTGTGCTTTGGGCTGTGCTGTTCTCTGTGGTTCACAATTGCCTCTCTCTGTAAGGTCTAGTGACCCACCCGAATTTGAGCCAGAATATAATAGACCAGATCTAACTCGAGAGCTCACATAGTGAAGTTGAAGGCAGGAATAGGAAACTGGAGCAATACAATAGTGCAATGCCTTTTTTTCCTTTTCCTGAAAGTAGAGAGCTCTATCAGACAGATCAGAGGTTAGCCAGAAACAAGCATTTCCTCAAAAGAAACCACAATGAGCTTTCTTCAAAAGCTGTCATCAAGTAAATTCCTCTCCACCAGAAGTCCTTGGTATAGCCTGTAGTGTGTACACAGCCACAAGACGTACCAGCAAAAACTTAAGAGCATTTTTTCTCTTTTCTTGTCTGTGTGCAAGTACTAACCTGCAAGATCAAGTGGAAACTGTAACATACTCCAGGTCCACACAGCAAGAATTGCATTTATGAGAGCGTAATTCTTCCTATGGGAGGGGAAAAAGTGATAACAATGAAAATGTAGTTTCCTTATGTGATAACAAAAATGCTTCCTCTAGTGCTTGGAATGTCATTTGAAGGGTGGTTGAGTGAACCAGTGATTCATTGATGTGTGCTTTTGAGATGCAACACTAAGGAAAAACAGGGGCACCATTTCATATGGAATTTTTGCTGTTCAGGCTTCCATGTTCCAGCTGTGTAATTACACTAAATATCTGAAGTGAATGTTATACTAATAAGCATATGGGAATAGACTCTGTGGCTCAGAGGGACTGTCTTTACCCTTGTAGTGATTACACATTCCTTACAAGCCTGAAGCTTCTCTGCCAAGTGGGAAGGACTCTTCCTGCTCTAAAAGCATTGCTATGATATTTAAAATAAATAAAATAGCATTTGTTTGAGAGAATGAACCTCTTCTGTGACTCTTTATGATGGATGCTCACTGCTCATCTCTCAGCACTGTGAGGGGGAGGTGAGCTTACTTTCTCTGGGAGAGATCACAATGTTGAAAATTCACACCAGACTGTGCCGTTCCCTTTCTTCCTATCTTTGAACACTTTGTCATTCTACCGAGAAGTACATATGAGATAACCAAAGAAGCAACTTGGATCATGAATCGCTTAGGCCAGCTCAAGTTGCTTCCTCACCAGTCTAAAACAATTCATTAACCTGATGGAGGCTCACTGTGTATGCAGCGTTTCAGCTCCTGTAGCTGTAAGAACTGATGCTGCCTGGCAGTGCTGCTGCTTGTTTGGCTCTCTGAACCCTTTCACTGTGATGATGTGTCACGCTTCTCTGCTGGCGACATGAGTAATCCCTACCAAAGCTCACAGAACTCAGACCTTTTGCAGAAAGAGAGGGAAGAGCAGGCAAACAGAGCCCTTGAACGTAGACTTCTGTCTTCTGTGGGAAACACACTTCCACCAGTCTGAACACTGCACATTGCACAAATACCTGGCACTGTGCAAGTGATTTACATCAGCAAAAAATCCTTACCGAACATCCTCAATGTCCAGGGTTTCACTAGCAAATTCAAGTATATCTGCTGCTGTTCCTACAAACATGAGAAGCAGCTGAGACAGTTGATCCCGGGTGATTTCAACTCCAATGGGGAGAAGCCATCTCCCAACTACTAGTAGCAGTAGAAAAGTCTGGTGGAGAGCCAGTGTCCATACAGTCTCACAGATTGTGGAGAGCTGATTGACAAACACTTTAGCCTGTTTAAAAGACAACAATAACATACTGTAACCTCAGAAGACTGATGTTAGAGGTACCTTCAGAGACTGTATTTGTCCTTGAGCCTGCTTTTGTTCTCTTTCACATTGGATGAGAGCAAATAATTTCCATCTGGCAGGCCTAGTTTGAAAAAGGCACAAACTTTGGATAATGACTATCAAGTCTTTGTGTACTACTACTCCTGTTATCATTTTTCAGGTGATCCTTTGCAGAGTCATTACCCAGACACTTTCTAAATTCAGTTACTGAGATTTGCAAGAGAATGGTGGAGCATACACAGAGATTCATCTTGGCAACAATAGTTAGTTATGCAGCATGCTGTATTTTCACAATGTGGTTTTCTGAAACTATAGGTATATATATATAAAACATACATGTTTTGGAAGTTTTTTTGTTTTACTCACTATGCAAGGTGCTTATATCTAATTATCATCAGATCTCTACTAGAAAGAGGAAAAGGTGTCCCACCGTCTGAATGATGTGGTGATCTGTTCCCTCACTTCCATGACTGCTGTCTCTGGATTGATTGAAGTCTTGGTTGCTGACATTCACCTGAACTGCCCCAGGCTCACTGCCACAGTACTGTTGTGAACAAAAACATGACACATGTGTAAACATCCCACGCAGGGAGCAGATGTGCTCTGTGGCTGAGAGTGTCCTGTTTTGCTCCGCTGGGAAAGACATTCAGTGTTTGCAAAGGTCCTCCCTCTGATTGTAATTCCCCACTTCTTCAGAAGGGAGAAATTCCTCTCATGAGGACAAGAGTGATGTGTTGGTAGGTCCCTGAGAAAGTACAGGATTGTACTGCAGAAAAGGATGCAAATTCAAAGGCCAGTGGAGTGGGTGACAGCTCTGTGCTGTAAAGTCTGCACCCTTTGAATGCCATCTGCTTGCAGCTCTCCTGAACTGACTGCTGGGTTCCCTACATGATCTCCCTTCGGCTAAAACAGTCAAATAAGTTCGAAATTGGTCATGATCAGTCTGATGTGTTATGTTCATGATCAGGCCCTATATTCAAACTTGTTCTCAAAATATCTGCTTCTCTTTCCTGCTATCCAGAAAATGCCACTATCCTGAAAACGCCACTGTTTAATTTTTCCGTATAACTTCCCTCAAGGCTGAAAACAAGTTGGAGCAGGATATTTGAGTTGTATTCTCCACCACTCCTGCCCCTGCTGTACCTTATTTTGTAAGGAAATTCATACGGTGAGAAGTGAAACACAGGAGTATTTAAGAGAAATAGACCTGTATTGTTGTGTATCCCTCCAAAATAGAAAAAAGGGTATTTACTTTCTCCAAGAACCCAGTGATCTGGGAAATTAAGTGTTGGCTAAAACATTGTTGTTGTTACTCTAACTGCAGTAAATGCGTGGTGGGGCTGCGTTCTGTCTGCAGCACTGTCCTGCCCTTCTACCTTCACACCCAAGGCTGGCCCAGGAGCAACTGGAGGGCATGGCTCCAAAATCTATCTTCATAACAGCCCCTTATCATCTCTCTTCATTGTAATAAAAAGAGGATAATTAGAAAATCAAACCATGCTGTTACTAAAGACTTTAATTCTGTTCTATTTTTGCCAGAGAACTGCAGATGATTTGCATTTCTCCATTGGGCCCCCCACCATTTTATTTCATGGGGATTGATTTTCTGCAACAATTGGAATGTGTTTGAGAGCATACTGAGTAGCTGTGTTCAGCATAATGCCTGCCAATATAAGGGCAACATTTTCCAGCAAATTTCAGATTCTACTTTGATACTTTGCTTGGTCTCTGATAATGTTGTTCAGTATCTGGATAAATGTTGCCTCTTGTCTGACGTTATGGTAGACAAATTTCCTGTGACTTGAAAAATTTGGAAAAAATGTAAGTGCTTGTTGCTTTTATAGTTGGCAGTAAAGACTCTTAAGCTGAATGCTTGTCTTATTTGAACAGTGGGTGTGAGAGTCTTGAAAGATTGACACACAGATGTGGGGAGGATGATATTTCCATTTAGAATAGTGAAGTCTAAAGTTCTGGGCATGGAAACAGTGAGACAGAGTGGCTGGTACTCTCTGCTTGGCTACAGCCTTGCAGGGCTAATCTCCGTGGGTCTGCCCTTCAACTGAAGGAGAGACAGGGAACAGCTTGTTCAGAGAATGTTTTGGAAATGAAATGTAATTGGTGTTCTGGAGAGGTATCTGTATCTGTTGCCTACAGAAAAACCCTAAAGTCTATGGAGTCCCACCCCCCAGGCCAAAGTCAGGCTTTCTGAGTGACTTCCACAGGCTGTGTGACACCGTCAGCTGAGGAGACCACAACCTAAAAATACTGCGTAAGTGTCCTAACCACTCCAGAATGCTTAGAAATGAACATGGACAAGTAGCCTGGGTAAGGCAAAGGGATCACTAGTCTGTGCAGGATGAGGAAGGCTGACTGACAGCCTTTGGTTTGGCATTAAGTCTGCATTTAAGCTCATCCCTCTGCTCCCTTGCCTGGTCTGGCATGGGAAGAGGAAAGCAGCCATGAACCTGTACAGAACTTCACATCCAAGTCTGAGGAGCTACAGGACTCAGCAGCTTGACTGCTGGAGGGAGACAAAACCGTACTATGGCTTGCAAGGGGCTCTGTCTCCCGTGTTCCAGTGGCACAAAAGTGCAGGAAATACCTCTAAGAAAATTAATTCACGTTATTGCTGTCTTTTGTAGCTTGCTTACATGTCATTTTTGTGAGTACTTCCAGCTGAGAAGCAGGTTACCATTTCAGAGCAAGGCTCCACGATCTTGGACTGAATGGCATGCTCAGAGCCAGTCCACAGCTCTTCTCAATTGCTTGCAGGCAGGAAATAGAAATCTGCATCTGCAAAGCCAGTCATTTCAGTAGGCTCCTGGTTTTTTTCATTTAAGTATCTTCATATCTTGTTTGGGTTTGTTCCTCTCTGAATATTTATTAAGTGGTGATTGTGAAGTGATTCACTTGAAAATTTGGAGAAGAGCCTTTATTTTCATCATGTGTATGTATGTCAATAGGACTGTTGGTGCCAGGCATATTTACCTAGCAAGTTATGGATGTGCAGTAACTTAATGGGAATGTGACAAGGAGAAAGTGAATCCTGTTTTACAGTTTCACAGGCGTTTGATAAACATGGTTTGCCTTTTTACTACTAGAGGCCAGCTACTCCTAGGTGTTGGCTGTGTACCTAGCTAAATAAAAATGGTTTTGGAATTTTTTTGAGCAAAGATGAAACAGGAAGAAGCTGTACACATTTTGTATCAGTTCTAGCTTGGTTTACTTTCTTTTTTTTGTTCTGAGATGAAGCTTACCTAGCTCTGATTCATAAGCCATCTAAATAAAACGGAAATGCAGTTGCATGACATGGTGATGTCCCAGTGTGCGGCCTGCAGAGAAGCTCACTGCCAGTGCATGAGGGACACCTGAAACACCAAACTAATTCAGTCAATTTCTGTTTGCACCTTATTCACAATCTATTATTACCAAATAAAACTGAGGTTAGCTAAAACTTTTCATAATGGGGCCAGCATTGGGGTGCAAAATGGACACTTGAATATTAGGGTGGAGTACCCTCAACCCATTAATGTGCACAGAGGCTGTCAGGTTGAGAACATTTTGGAGGAGTCTAGCCCTTCCCTGGAGCAGGCCCTCTGCCAAGCAACAGGTACCTGGCTTGCTGTCTCAGATTTGCTGCAAACAGTGGAAATAGTGGCTGTCACTATGGCAACACGTGATGTCAGAAATTCAAAGCACTCCTGACTGCTTCATTTTGCTCATACAGGAAAGCTGAAATGTAAAACAGGAAGAAAGATTGTCTAAGCTGTTTTCCAAATTGAGGAAGAGAATGGGTATGGCAAGGAAGAAATGGTGAAAATGTAAGATCACTTTGAGGAGTTCATTATGCTCTAATTTTAGCTGGTTAGAGAATTCCACCTCAGAATGAGGCTGAGGGAGTGGACAGTAATATTCATTATATCCTCAAAATGTTCAAGTTAAGATGGTTAAAAATAATTACAAGGTTTACCAAGTATCTGCCTTATTTCTGACTGGAAGTCTGCATTGACTACAGCCCTGGTAGTCGGGTAAGCCCTGCAAAAGGTGGTCAGTTCCTGCTTTCTGTGGCACTGGCACACCAGGCATTTGAAAAGGTAACAGAGGTCCGAGATCCTGTACATTGTTAAGAAAGAACATTTGAGTTTTTTAATGGATTAAATAGTTTCAGTTTTCCTGACAGCAATGTTTTCTCTCTGTACACAGTTCAATTGACTTTATCATCTCTCCCTAACATATATTTTATCCCAAATACTTTACCACAATGCAGTCAGGATTTCTCTCTTGCTATATGAACAATATTACTTATGTCCGTTCTGCAGTACACAGAGAGGCAGAATTGCCTCTGCCTTCAGGAAGAGAGACAACCTATTAGCACTTGCTTTAAATAACATTACTGACACGAGCAGCTGATGCTTCCTGGTAAAGACTGAACCCGAGATCAAAGTTCTATTGCCTAAAAGACCACATACTGTTTTCATAGTGTATGTATTAAAAGTGTGGATCTAGCAACTGCATAATTACCCATTCTGTTAGCATTTAAATAATGAAACTCCCAGGAATACTTCAGTATTGAGAGTTGTACTAGTCTGGGTGCTGTGTTTGAGATTAATTGTTCAGAGAGCTGCTCCCCTTCTGGAGGTATTGTTTTTGAATCCATTAGATTGTGTGTTTCCAGAACTCTCTATCCTATCTCTCCAGGTATAAACTAAGCTGTTAACTTGATATATTCCCTCTTTAATTCACAGTAGCAGTATATCAGTAAGAACAAAGTATGCCATGTTCTAACATCATTTTGGGAAATAAACTGCTGCCTTTGACTACAGAATTAGCCTATTTCTTGGACCAGATTTAACTATGACAAATGTTCTCAATATCCACATTACCTGTCTGTGACTGTTTAAGGAGATTTGGGAAAACAAGAAGACGATAAATTCCTGCTGCTGTATTTAGAAAAAGCCTCAGGCATTTTCAGTGTAAACACAATTTTGAATATTTGATTATGCTTCTGTGGGCTCTAACAATGTTTCAAAGGAGAAAATGAGGCACTAGGTCTTCCTAGTCTAATTTATGTATTTTCTTCTGTTACTTTTTGTTCTTGTTCCAATCAGAGCCTTTACTGCTGTGGGCGAAAGGCACTGCATATGTGGAAATGCTGGGACAGACAAAATTCCCTTTTCATTACATGGAAGTGCTACAGGGACTTGAAACTAGCCTGCATGAGGAGGTGGTTGACTCAGTGAGAGATGTTGGGCTAAGCTGCTCTGTTCTGGCCCTAAGTGACTCTTGAACATTTGCCCTTAAAATTTTTACCATGTGTTTTAGTCCTGAATTGGAATCCAGACACCCCACCTCCTAGATTACTACGCAGCACAAAGAAAGGAAGGATATCAGCCTTGACCAATGTATTACCAGCTGTGGTAACAATCTGTGAGTGTTTGAGGTAAACTAAGTTTAAGACCCCTTTCACTGATTCCTGTCTCAATTTTTAGTTGCTTGGAGTTGTGGTATTTGCTTTTAAGCACGGTGAAACTCACTTTATTTTACAAAGGCCGCTAAAGTAATGAAGTTCTTTTACCCTACTGAGCAAGATTCATGCTGGTAACCCGGAGGTGAAAGGCTGTGTTTTTCAAACTTCTAGTCCTCAGCTCCCCAGATAATACAAATAAATTGTCTCATTTTTAGCTAGAAAAGACCTTCATTATCTGATAATTAGGAAGTACACAATAGTCATAATATAGCTGTAGGTAGACTGGGATACCAATATGAAAGAGAGAACTGGAACAAGACTTGGCAGACTTCTGTCTGCATGCCCAAAGCCAACCCATCAAATAATGCATCAATCTCAAACTAGTCCATCTTGTCTCATAATAAATACCTGAGTCCCATGATGAATTTCTAGTAGCCACAGTGATGGTACTATGCAAATCAGATATAAAAATATTGCTGGTGAAAACCTGTGAAGGAAAAGAAAAGGTATCTTGGTATTATGACACATCATAAATACTTTTCAATGCAGATAATGTTTGGCTGTATGGTCTTTTGAGCCTCTACCATTTGGGATATTAAGAAATAGGGTAACTGCAAACAAGAATTGCTATTCTTGCTGCATGACCTGTGCTGTGTCAGTATTATAAATAATAGGTTTATCTGTACATCCATCTAAGATCATACATTGAAGTTTATTTAAAACCTCTTTTAAAGAACTAACCAAAGGAATTTCACTGTTTGTATTTCTATCACAGCATTCTCTGTACTTAAAAAGCCTCCAGCTAACATGCTCTTTCTGATTTCATGAAGAGTGACTTAATACACTGAGTCACTTCACTGAGTGATGCTGAAATAAAGGCTGTTGCTCCCAACCCTGTGCATTGACACAGGAAACGAAGAAATAGCATCAGTTTGCCTAAGACAAGCATTGCTTCAGTAGGAGATCTTTTAGTTGGAGGCTGTGCACTTAAAATGGGTATATGAAATGGGTCTCGGCCTTGTTTCCCCATTTGTGCTGGTAGTTGTAGAATTTTTTAGTTCTCTCCCTGCCAGATTCTGTACAACTTACATTGATGAAGTTTTATTTTCTTCAGCTTCTTTAGCTGGATTTATTCAGAAATAATGGAGAGGTTTTATGACTCCCTCTGCAAGTAGTGATTCTTGTGAACATTGCTGATGTTTTCTTATTAAGCACATGACATTTGATTGCGGTGGGGTTTTTTGGCAATTCTGTCCTTTTGGAGTAGCAATGAGGTGCGATGCCACAAATGTTCCACCTAGCTCTGCCCACAGGATGGAGTGGGCATTGCTGCAATGCCCCAGGACCAGGCAGTGGAGGCAAACTCGGGACATTTGCTTGGTTTGTTCTATCCTGCCACGGGCACCTCTGCAGTGAATTTAAAGTGCTTTTAAGTATGCAACTGCAGCAACATTTTGGGTCAAATGTGGTTGCATTTACTGTTTGTTCCTATATTGAATGTACCATTTTTTCAGTAATCGTGACTTTTCCAGTGGAGATAAAGTATTGAGGAAAACAAAAAAGTCCTGCTGCTTAGGGAAATTACTGGATTGCTGAACTAGTCTGAAATGTTTCAAACACTCCACTCTAAGATAGTCTGGGTTGGGGTTTTCATTGTGGGGTTTCTTTGTTTTTTTGTTTTTGTTTTTGCTTTTCAGGGTTGAGGGAGTGTTGTTTGTTTTGGCTGTGGGGTTTTTTGTTGTTAGCTTTTTTAAAATAGAAAAAAAAGTTAGTGATTCTGCGGATTTTTAGCCTGGTTATTTTGGGAGTGAACACACCTCTCATTTGAATGGAAGAACTAACATTTTACAGTATTTCCTGTAGGACTTGAGCACATGAAAAATCCATCCAGCTGGCAGGTTAGCAATACTGAGCTAATGATACCAGATCAGGCCAAGAGACGTCAGGGGCTTTAACCCTGCCTGTGTTTCAGAAGGAGCAATCTAGAGGAAACATTACATGGCCAGGCTCACAAGAAGACTTCTTCTCCACATATGCCATTTAATATTTTGTGCTGGTCTAATAAGTAACAGTCCTCTATCAATAATGAACAGAGAATATGAGGGTCGGATGCAGGAGTCCTGCTGCAGAGTCTGCCCCTTGCTTGGATCAGTGACTGTTTGTGGAGGTGTTTCTACAAATGCTGATGATGCCTGTTCTGAATGTGACTGTTTTCCACTGGAGCAGAAAATTATCCTGATGCAAATAGATGCTGGCCATTTGTCTACAGTTCTTACCTATAAATATACTTTAATTTTGCTGCTTGAAGTGCTGGACCACATCCATTTTCAAAATTTTCTTCTAGATAAATTTAGCCCAGTCTTCTATGTGTTCATCTAACATAGATGTGCTTTCAGTATCTATTTTTGTTTGGATTTTTCAAAAGCTGCCATTGCAAGTGTTCCTTCATGAAGATTCTGCTGTTGCCTCCGCTCCCAAGAGAATTGGGTCTGTTCAATCTGCTTGTCTTATAACTGCATTTGGGACTCTGCCGTTGTTCAATTTTCCAGTGTCCCAGACTTTATCACTGCTTTTATTGCATTCAAATTTAGAGCACGGAACACTTGTGTGAATTGTCACACAACACTACTTCTGTTATAATGACTTTCACTGGTTGCAATGGGCAGATTTTAAGAACATGGAAATACTCTAGGGCTCTTTAGTCCTGGATTTGTCTCAGGGCCTGCCTGCAGTTTGAGTTTTTAACAATAAAAGGTCCTAGAGAAATCCTGGCAATTAGTTACATGACTGCTTCCTTTTCACAGAGCATTTTGTTTTGGCTGCCTGAGCACTGATGAGCTGTAGATGACAGCAGTAATTCTTTAGATGCATGTAAAACCCCATGTGCTTGGGCAAGCTCTGTGATGACTAACTTTTTTGTTCATTTTTCGGGCAGCCTTTCATGCATGAAAGTTTCCCTCTGGAATAGCCTCTCAAATCCAAATACTTACGCCACTCTTGCTGTATCAAAAGAGTACTTGCTACTTATTTTTCACTTTTTACCGAGTTTAGGTTCGTGCACTGGCATGGCATTAGCATTGTTGCATGGAGGAGAGAAGTGGAATACAGTCCTACAGTCCAAGGAGGTGTAACCCAGGGCACGGCAGGACAGAGTGTGAGATGCAGGGCATTTGCAAGGTCCCTGTGCACCCCTCTGTCCCTCAAGAGCCTTGGCTTTGCAGTAGGGAAAACCTGGACCGCGCAGCCCCGACCCGCTATGTCTCAGGAGGTGCCCCGGTGCCCTCAGTGCCCCCAGCCTCACATCATCCAGCCCCTGCCTGCAGCCAGACACACACACAACCACACAGAGCGGCTCCCGTGGTGTGCTGCACAAGTGCCCCTCCTGAAAGCCCTCTGTTTGGCAGGGGAGTAGCCAAACGCTACCAGCTTTCCATCGCTGCCTCCCAGGAGCAGCCGGGCAGCAAACGCGATCCCTGAACGCCTGGCAGCGCCGGGGCCGCGCAGCCCCTGCTCTCGGGGAGCAGCTTCGCATCTGCAACAAAGGACATGCAAAGAAGCAAGCGGGGCTCCGGCGGAATATGCTCACCATTTGTAGCCTCTGCCTTGCTTAAACTTGAGCGTGAGCCCTGTCTCCAGGCACAGGAGAAGATTGAGCAGTGCCAGCAGCCAGTACTTGGGTTCTTTCTTCACGGCAGTCACTCTCCAGACCCCGATGAGAGAGTGCAATACGAAGAGCAGGCGAGTGACCAGGGCATTGAGCAGCACCATCAGCTCCATGCCGGAGCAGCCCCGTGCCCTGGCGCTCTTAGGAGCCCTGGCAAGTTACCTTGGGAGTCCCGGCAAGTTACCTTGGGAAGCCTGCGTCTTGCCGCCACACGGATCTCCTCTCTTCCATCTCCACAAAGGGGCCCATTATAACAAAAAAGAAACAGCATCGCCCCTCCCCCAGACTTCCTGAAAACTTTTTAAAGCGAAGAAAAAAAAAAAAAAAAAAAGAGACACGCTTCCATGCCGCAGTGGTTTGCAGGCTCGGAACAGCCCTGGCCGGCCCAAGGCAGGGGTGGGGAGAGTTGTTTGTGTCCCCTCTATCATCGGCTCAAGGACCGAGCACGGGGAGGTTTTCCCTCTCGCCCAGTTACTATCACTCTGCAGCCCCTCTTGCTGCTCTTGCCTCGTACGCAATGTAAGGCACGTTATTAATTTGAATCATTTTTGCTGAAAGCTCCACTTCATTACTGCGAGTGCAAGCCAAACCCCTCTTTCTGCTCCCCCGAAAGAGAATTCATATTTGGGAGCTTTTAAAATCGTTTATTTAACGTTGCAATATAGAAAGCAGAACCTCTATGCTAACTTAAATACTGAAGTCCCTTGTGCAGCAGGAGTTAGAAATTGAAATGTAGTCAAACCACTCTATTGTATGATATACACCCTGCTTCAGGACCAAAAAGCACGCCAGGTGCAGAACTCCAGAAACAGGCATCAGATCTGGGCTAACAAAACATTACTGAATTGGTCAAGAGAGGCATATAGAAAAAAGGCACAAAAGTTTGACTGTTAGGTCAGTTACCTCTAGACTGACTTCTTGCATCCTCTGGGAACAGTGTATGAAGTCCACAGTATGTTTCAAAATTTCCTTAATGTTTCTCATAGAGATTATAAATTTTATTTCAATTTACACTTAGGTAACCAAACAGAAATTTCTTCTTTATCAAAATTGTCACAGTGGTGCTACAGATTTGTGCTCATTTACTGCCAAAGTGCTTAAATTGAGATAGACCATTGTCAAATGCAAATGGAGAACCAAGTCCAGATAAAGTACTGTGATGTTTCAGAGGTCCTAACTTTCTAGATTTATTTTTTGAAAATCCTGTTCTATTTAAACCCAAGAAGATATTCTTCTAAGAGTTGTGACCTTTCTAAGAAGGTATTTTTCCTCAGTTGCTAAGATCCCAGTTTTCCTTACTGCAAAGCCAAGCCGCTTCCTTTATGAAGTGCTGGTGCTGGCCAGCTGATATCCTTGGGGGCAGGGGGACAAGGGGGAAGAAGACTACTTTACTTTAACCCTGCCCAGAGAAAAAAGCAAAACAAAAGTCCATTCCACAGCAGAGATCGTTCACTTGGGAAATGCCTGAGTAAATAAATGGACTGTGTAGCATGCCTTTTTGAAGGAACAAAATCAAGCTCCTCACACTCAGCGGAAAATCAATTCAAGTCAAGGACCTACTCTTGATAATCCCCTGCCAACAGTCACCCTGCCATCTCATGCCTTGAGTGCTGCTGGTTCCCAGACCTTCCGTTGGCAATAAGGTCAAATGGAGTTGAAGAGGAAATTGGGAAGAGACAGATTCAAGAGATTGTTTAAACAAGATATTCCACTGTGGGAGTGCTTAATGTTGAAGAAATGACTCGTGGGAACTGTATGTCTGATTGTTCGTGGAGATCCTAACAGGGCAGATGTGACAAAACTTGGAAGGATGTTGATCAGTAGGACATTCCCATGATACCGTGCTCAGGATGGATGCAGAGAGCTTTGCTGAGAGCTGAGTAATCCTGCATATTAAAGACACTTGGGAGCTGAACTGCTTAACAAGGTAGTTTTGTCAATGAATAATCCTAACCGCATCAGTGGCAGTCCCAAACTTAAATAGGAAGAAGATATAGTATTGACTCTGCCTACTCAGTGGTAGACCATGATGGCAGCACAATAGACTGATTAGAAGAGGGGAAGAAAATACTCATGGACAACTTCATTTCTTTGGCCTGGAAGAGGCAAATATTACATCCAGACTTGACAGAGTGCATTTTCAGATGTTTCAGTGACTGTTTTGTGGAGCAGCTGCTTCAGGAGCCCATGAGGGCAGTGCTTGACTTGAATCCTGAGTGGTTTATGGGTTGTGATGTAGGGAGTAACGGCAGAAGAGGACCCCTGAAAGGGGGGATCTTAATGTGCTTAGATTTGGCATCCTTGCAGGAGTAAGGCAAGCCAGAGTTCTCTACCACTGCTCTGCTCAGCTTCAAAAAGGAAAACTAGACACAGATCAGCAGGCATGTTGAAAGTAAGACAGATGGAACACCTAACTCTTTGCAGGGAGTGTGGATATTGCTTCCGTAAATCACATGGGAAGTGCAGAGATAATAACTGTGCATCAAGAGGAACTTGAGAAAGAGAGAGAAGAAGCCAGCACTGGCAGGATAAGCAAGATTGCAGGAGCAAGAAGGTATCCTTCTAAAAGCTCAAGTGCTGTCCAGCTGAAATAAAATGAAAAGATGTTAAACTCTGGCATGGACAAACATGATAAGGCTGGCTGAAGGAGTGTGAGGGACAATTAGCAAAAAACAGTAACTAAAATGTCTGTTCTCTGTTCAAACATGTCATGACTAGGAAGTCTGCCAGGGAATTGTTTGGTCAGTGGATGGTCAGGTGGCACAAAAGCCCTCAGGGAGTGTTATGGCTGTTCAGGAGGAATGGAGTCCCAGCATGAGTACAGATGTACACCATAGTATGGGATAGCACTGGCTCCTGCACAAAACTTTATAGAAGGATTTTTTTTAGAATGTTTCTTTTTTCTCTATGAGTCTGTATGTGCTCGTGTTCCACCAATTCAATTCTTTTCATAGTTTCTACTGATTTGTAGCTTACCCTTTTTGGGCTAATTGGTCATGGGCTAGGGAGTGCCTGAGGGAGAAACTTTGTTTACCTTGGTTTTGTACTGTTTCCCCAAGGATGGAGTTAGGTCTGCTGTTGGATGCAGGCAGGGGAATAGATGGACCTTTGCTCTTACCCAAAATGGCTACATTAGAAGAGATTTTCTCATCTCTGAAGAAATTGGAGTGGCTTGTAGTGTTGGTTGGATCCAAGCTGAACACTTGCGTCTGTCTGTATATATACAGAGCTGACATCTGCCAAGTGTCCATGCCCTCTGCTTGGGAAGGCCTTAGCTGAAGTGCTGCCCTGCCTTGGCTCAAAGAGGGAGCAACCAGGGCAGAAGGGCAGGGGTGTTCTATAGTAGGAAATTACTTACATAAACAAATGGTTCATTTTTAGATAGTTAAAGTGACATCCTTGTTAGGTTGCAGTGCTTATAAAATCACAAGACCCCTGTTCAAGCACCTGGAGGGACTCCAGATTGGACTGGAGTGCAGGGTTTAGGAAATCCTGTGGGGAGGAGTTCCAGAACAAAAGTTCTATGAGTTTTGGTGATAATGTACAGTGGTTTTTTGTTCTGTTATGGGTTTTGGGGTTTTTTTTCTGTTTGGGGGGACCTGTGAACAAAGAGACTGTCTCAGAATTTACTTCTCTTGCTTACAAACTAGGATGTTTTTGGCAGTGAAATTTAGGGCTAATGGCTATTTGCCTTCAGTTCAAGAGACTTCGAAGATTTGGTTTACAATATTCATAAAGAAATAATTATAGGGTATTAAGATGAAAGAGACTGGGGATGAGAATGGGTCATAAATTCAACGTGAGTGAGCAGTGTTGTTCTGCTATGAAGGAGGCACACTGGGATGCATAAACAGACCTGTAATGTGCCAAATTTCAGTTATTTCTTCTGCCTTCCTTGATGCTGGGAAAAACCTCAGCTAAACTGCCCTTGTCCTGGTGATGCTTTTCCAAGAGAGAGCTGACAGAATAGAGCGTCTAGAGGTGTACAAGACTGCTGAGGAAAGAATAAGGTATTGTGATTCAGTCTAGAAAAGAAAACTGCAGAGAGGTGGAAGTGGCCAAGTGTTCAGGAGCAGCCCGTTAACCAGTCCCAAAGCAGAGGGAAGGAAGTACAAGGCTTAAAGAGGGGAAAATAAAGTTGCAGTTAGATGTCTGGAGACATATCTTGCTAGGAAGGCCAGTGAAGCACTGAAGCAGATCATGTAGAGAGATGTCCATTGTCACAGGCTTTTAAGCATGGATTAGGGAAACATCTGTCAGAGATGACAGCAGTTTAGTTGATCACTTGGGGTAGAGGCCTGACTGGATGGTCTCTGGAGGTTTCTCCAAGTCTTACCTCCTAGGGTTCTAAGGTTTATTTCTTTATTACCCAGTCATTGCCTTGAGTGTCTAAGGAAGTTTCTTGCTTAAATTAAATCTGTTTAGTTTTACTTGCATAGGGTTCTTAAAGAAGAGGAAATTTTTCTGCTTTCTCAATGCTTGACTGCAAACTGTGAATAATGATGACAGCCTTATAAAGAGATCACCAAAAGTGGCAATTAACATACATGTTGAAACAAATGGGAATGATTCAGTTGTACATGTGAAACAAAAAAACCTATGCAGTTCTGGCTTAAGTGAAAGCCTAACTATTGCCAATCAAATGCAAGAGGAGAAAGCCAAATCTTTCAAAACATGATATGTGATAGAAGGTACTAGCTATGGCTCAGTAAGGGTGTGAGGGAAATGGATAAAGGAGTGAAAAAAACAGAGTATAAAAAGATTAGTTCTCTAGTAAAGAGCCAATATGATTGCAGAAGCATTAAAATCCCTGCAGGAGATTTACTGAAGACTCTGCCCTGGATTAGAATTTGATATAAAATAACTTAACTGAAGTCATACAATTTCTGTGCCATTTGTAGCTGAGTTAATAGCGTATGTTCCTGGAGGATTACAGTCAATGATTAAGGAAATTAGGTTTTGTTTGAATTTAATTTAGTTGTATAAAGCTGCTACAATAATTTACAGCTTTGATATTTAATATTTAATAACCCTGATCTTACAAGAATCCAAGGTATAGCAATGTCATTATATATTGAAATATTATCCCCATAAGTCATTTATATTTGCTAGTTGAGAAGAATGTTCATCAACTAGATGGGCTAAACAGGAGCAACTTGATAAAAAACCTATGCAGTTTTACAGGTAGCGGTAGTGAAATCTTTCTGTATCTGTTATCCAGTAAATCATAACTCACTCAAAGAACTTTTCAATCTCAGTTTCAGTCATCATAGGCATATACCCCTGATAGTTTTCTTTCATCTAATTTCCTAGCTTTTGGCTTTATGAACATTACAAATCCTGTCTATTCTTTCTTATAAGCCTGCTTCTGCTGCTCCCTCCTTCCAAAAAAGAAGAATTAAAATGCTCAGTCTCCAGTTTAGCAGAGTACCCTGTTTCTGTTAAGAGGAAAGGAAGCATGTAAAAGTACCCTCATCTGAAAATCAAACCCCCAGTATTTCCAGGCACCTTTCTATTTGCCACTAAGGTTATAAGAGCCACAACCTGTGGTCTGAGTCCCCCCCATACTGAGGCCACCAACTGCAGAATCCACTCTCAAAATATTCTTGAGTGAGCTTATCATCCAAGGTGCAAAATGCACCTATGAAGCAAGAGAGCAAAAGGCTTCCAATGGCCAGCCTGCTCTCTTGCATCTCTATAACCTGGACACAGTTTTTACTCCATGCTTCCTTTCTTGTGCTTGTAGTCATTTCTCTCCTGCTCTATACCTTTTCTGTGGAGGACAGAACCCATCAAATGGCTGGCTGTTTTGGATAGCTGTTGTGGGCCACAGCCTTCCAAGACTCAGATCTGATAAAGGAGGGTGAGCTTAGCACAAACTTCAGCCTGTTTTTAGTGCATTGTGAGTCCAGGCTTTTAGAAAAGAAGGTGGAAGCACTGCCTGGCACTACAGTTATGAGTGGCCATGGGTCTGCCACGAGCACTGGAGCCCTGGCTGGAGTGTGAGGTGCTGTGAGCTGGCAGAGCTCCAGTGACATCAGAGCTGCTGCAGCCCCAAAATACGGCAAAGAGGGGTGTGTTTTCCCCCCTCACTGAAGCTGGGGGAAAGCATATGAGCAGTTTATAGCTCTATACAGTTATACATCCTTTCTGTTGGTTTTATAGCTCAGAAACAAAGCCCTCTGGAAGGACCATATTTTCCTTGAAGAAGTAGAAAGAAAGAAAAGGTTTCAGGTATTTTACTAGGATTTGTAATTCCTCCTTCAGCCTGGGCTCTATTTCTGGGAACACACAGGAGTTCTGCAGCACTGCATATTTCAAAGAAGAATAGAAGCAACCTTGTTCTGCAGGCACTATTTCAACCATGACCAAAGTGGGAGACCTAAAGTTACGAACAGTGAAGAACTGTAGCATTTTTCCTCAGCAAACAGGAAAACTTTCCATTTTTGGCTAGGAATCCTGTGAATTGTCTTTCTAGTCACTCTCTCTCCTGTTTTTCAGTGTGAGGATCATGTGATGAACTGACAGGAATAACATTGTTCATGTTCGGGGCACAAATAAATGGAGGCTGGGCACAGGTTGCTGGTGCAGCTATTGCCAGTAAAAAGGCCAAGCTCCTGTCACAGATGGAACACTGGGCACACAGGCAAAATATCTCAGCCTTTAGACAATGGTTGTCAAGATAAGCTGTAAGCTAAAACCTGGTTTTGTTTACCTTCTGAGTACCTCTGCATAGAGTCTTACAATTAAGTTTTTCCTCCATGGTCTGAATTCACTGGAATTCCTGTGAAAGTGTTTATTATGGCACCAAGCCTAAGCTAATGAGTCTGAAGTCAAGCCAATACAACCAGTGTCTCACTGCAACTCAATTTCTTTGGGCATGGTGTCTTGCTAATTACAATCATATGCCTCTGATAAACTGAAATTATAAGAAAGAGGGATGGAAAAATGTTGTATACATAGAAAAAATCCCAAACCTGTAATGTTTGTACTGGATAGATGAGAAATCAGGTCTCACAAAGCCAGGCTGGGTCTCATCAGGGGTCTCATGGAAGGACACTGGCTTCTCTGTTCATATGTGCCTTTGTTAGGGATTTTATTTTATTTTATTTTATTTTATTTTATTTTATTTTATTTTATTTTATTTTATTTTATTTTATTTTATTTTATTTTATTTTATTTTATTTTATTTTATTTATTTTCAATGATGTACAGGTTGCGTGTAGGCCTTTGCCATCATCACTCAGAACAGTTAAACAATAGTGCTTGGCAGTGGTGCTAGTAAGCCACTTTCCTCCCTGGTGATATTGGGATCCAGTGATGATCGTCTCCATGTACTTTTTAATGTATATTTTTATACATCTATATATATTTTGTCAGTCCCCTGACACACGTTCAGAATTTAATGAAGACAATAGTCATGAAGCTGCGTGCACAACTCCATAATATTTTTACAAGCTAATTTGTTAAGCTGGCTCTTTAATCTCTGTGCTGGAAAGGACTGAAAGACAGGACTGTAGCACAAAATAAAGGTTGGCAGATTGGGAAATTACTTCATGAATGCAGACAAGGGGAGGGGGGAGCGTGTAAAGAAAACAGCTCTCCCATCCACAAAAAAACGCTGCTAATCATATTCATCATCACTGCAGCAGAAATATAATGACATGGGTCTTTGTCTGAGAGCAAGGCTTCCGTAAACCTGTCAAGATGCTTAATTATGTTCTGTTGCACTGGACTGCCACAGACCTGCTAAGTAAAAAAAATAAAGATTAGCAATACTCCTTTTGAACTGGAACACTGTACTGACTTTCCTGTCCTCTTGTTATCAGTGAAAACTTCCTAAGGATAAAAATTTCTACATCTTTGTTGGTTGCAAAGTATATTCAGTTTTACAAACAAGCTTCTTCCCAAAGGCTGCAGTTTCTGAACAAACCATCTGCTCAATCATTTTCTTTCCTGGCAAAAAAAAGAGGCTGAGTGCCAGAACTTTTTTCCTGTGATGTTTACCCATAAGTTATTAATACCTATCTGACACCCATAGAGATCTTCAAACTTTTTTGTTGGGTAAAACAATATTGTTGACTTGTCTGACAATATCCAAAAATGAGTGAGCATTGTTTCTGATCACCCCCACAGTACAGCTCACAGTGCCAGTTTGTTTATAAATAATGTCATCTGTTGTCTTGTCTTGAGTGCTTTATCCCATTGACTAAACTTCCCTCATCCTTTATTTGAGACATCTGTCTGTGCTGGTCCTGGTATGCATAATGACTTGAGAGACGTGAATAAAGAGAGCTTATATGGTGTCATAGGCACATACAAATACCTTCTGGAGTTTAGACTCAGCAATGTCACAGCGTGTTCCTAATGGTCTTTAAATTGCCTTGAAGTCAAATGTCAATTCTGAGTATGGCTGATGGGGACAGCCAATTAAGAAGATCAAAAATCTACCACGAAAAGAAACCAACTAATGATCCCAGCGAAGGGCTACTAATTCTTGTGGATTTGCTGAGTCTGATGAAACAGTGTTTGAAATAGCAAAATTTTACTTGATGGGAGAATCTTCAGCATCTGGCAAGAAATAATGAGAGGTTTTAGACCAAGTTTTGTAAGTAGCTGCTGACTGCTCAATGTTTACTATATACTAGTAACAGAATTACAGGGTTCAAATGAGAAGTCAAAGAAAGGGTCTGTAGTGATAGGTCTGGCATGTGTTTATGGCAGCTTTATCCTCAGACTCCTTCAGAGAAAAGTTTAGGAGTATATCAGAGTATTTGCCCCACTGAATAACAGGCATGGGACATCGTGCTCAATTTTTTTTGAGTTTTTTGGTGGTGGTGGAGGTTTGGTTTTGGTTTGGTTTTTTCCCAAGAGCAAGAATTAATGATTTTTATCCCACTGGAGTATTTCAGTTATGCCAGCTTCTGTTAAGTTTCTCAATGGGATAAAGATAGTCCTATTGCTCTTTGAAAAACCTTGGCTGATTAATATTCTCCACTACCTCTGTGTTCTGGAAGTCTGATTGGGATCTACTCATCTCATGTTCTCGCTGTAACTTTGTAGGAATCAAAGTTTATCCAAATGCAGTACATTTTTAGAAATCCTACTAATGGATTCTTTTTGTCAGTAGCTGAATTAGAAAACAGGGGCTCTTCTAAAACAGGATTCGTAAGATCCTGTCAGTTCTCTATTGAAAGTCCCTTTCAGGGCCTCAAAGACAGAACATGGTTTTAATGTGCTTGTTGGAAGATCTGAGGAGGGAGGTATCTTCTTCACAGAAGGAGCTTTTTTATTATTTTGACTGCACCAAGTAAAACCAAAATCTTTATGAATAAGCCAGTTCCACTGTAGAGCTCAGTGTGTCAGCCCAAGGAGGGAGCTGCTATATTCACAAGAGCTACAAAAATGGGCCACAATTAGTTACATCAGAAAAACTTTGTATTAGTGATTGCAGCTAGTCTGTGCACTTTGGGTTTTATGGGTTTTTTTGACGTATATGAGAGGGGGTTTTTGGGTGTGTGTTGATTTGGTGAGAGTAGGAACCAGAGAAAGAGAGGTGAGCAAGGATGATGCGGCCTGATCAAGCTGTCCAAAACTACTTGTATTGCACAGAGGTAGTATAAGTCACGGTAAGGTACGTTAGTTTGAAATGCAGCCCAAAATGCCCAGAAGCTCAGGATCTCTGAGCTAAAGACATTTTGCCAATTCTTTCATTTCCATGGTGAGTCAGGAAATATGTAGTACTTTTCTTGAGCATATTTTGAAAGCTTGGGCTTTTCTAAAAGTTTGTCTAATACTGGCAGGAGAGACCTTTGCAAGTCAAAAATTCAGAAACCGTTATTCTCTGAATTCACAGAATGTGTGGCTACTGATGGTTGTAGCTAGGAATGTTGCCTTGTGTGACCCTGGATTGCCATGGCTGCTGTAGGAGTCAGGTAACGCTTGCTGAGCTGTGGTACATCCAGAGGAGAACTGAGCAAAGTGACCCAGTGGAAATTGCCCTCAGTGTGCCAAACCTGTGACAGAAGGGCACATGAGCATATGATTTATAAATTATAATTTGGCATGCTTTGAGGAAATGTAATACATGTGAATCCTGTCCACATTGTGAGATACTGATGTTGCAATGTTCTGGATTTCTCCAGTTTCTGCATAAATTTTATAAATATATTTAACTGATTAATTAATCTTTGTCTTGACAGGAGTTCCTTGTCTGTTAACTGTCTTATACGTGTTTGATGGCAATAATGAGCTACAAGTCTGTGAGCTGTCATGCACAAATGGAATGGATAGTTTCCAAATACACACTTTGGAATGTATTCCAAAGGGGTTTTTTATTACTTCTTGTTGTGATTATTTATTATTTGAGCTTGTTTATTACATTGATAGGACAGTAGAATGAGGAGCACTATGCAGGTATACTCATTTACGAGTCTCTTTTTTTTGTCTTTGTACGATAATAGATCTCTTGTGGCACCATTTTCTTCAGCACAGTATGTTTAATGAAAGTAACCCAAACTGATCACCCATTCAAAGGATTGAAGGGTAGTGGGACTGGGATTTGACTGGATAGTAAGAAGCAAACTTGAATAAACTTTTTGTGTGTTGCTATGGACTCCAAGAAGCCGGGGAGAAAGTTGGTGTAACAAATGCAGAAATTAGGTGGTGTTAGTGTGCAGTGAGAGGTCACTTGTAGGTAAATTAGGATAACTAAAACAGGCACAAGCTGAAAGAGGTATCTGGAAAGGAAGAAGTGAGCCTGGACAATGAGAGCTAAAGTTTGAAATTATAGAAGGGACCTTAAAGATCATCTGGTCACAAGCTCACCCCCACAGGCAGGACAGACCAGGCTGCTCAAAGCCCTGTCCATCCTGGCCTTGAACACTGACAGGGATGGGCATCCACAATTTCTCTGGGCAACCTCTGCCAGGGCCTCACACCCTCACAGCGAAGAAATTCTTCTTAATATCTAATTTAAATCTACCTCCCTTGAGTTTCAAGCCCTTCCCCGTTGTGCTATCGCTGCATGCTCTTGTTAACAAGTCCCTCTCCAGCCTTCCTTGTAAAATGACTCATCTGCTGTTGCTCCAAGTTCAGGAATCTTTGTGTGCTGACTGGACATGCATTCCTGGGCCTGATGAGGAATCAGAAAGGCAAGAGGTGGCTGAGATTTCAGACAAAGCAGAGTTGAAGCTGTGCTGGAGATGTTGAAGGGCAGATTTACAAATGCAGCAGGGGCTGAGAGAGGGCAGCATTGTTTGGTATGATGTCAGTCATGAAGCTTGAGTTAATATAGCTGGTAATAAATGTAGCACATTGTGCAGTGTCCTGAAGGGACACAGTGCATGCTCTGGAGGATGTGGATGAACTGTCCGCCCATTCTTGGCAAGCTCCATAGTTTTGAAGTCCTACACACCAAGGTTACAAAACTGAACATTTCAAAAATGAGGCATTTGGGAACTGAAACCAGAGCTGCATTACACTGTAGATAAATATGTTTACAATCAGAGTTGAGTAAAATAGAGTAGAAAGAATTGGTTTCTTATAATCTGGAGTCACTGGCTCTTCCTTTTGTATTTTGAGGCAGTTACCCAAAGGAAATAGAGAAGTCATGGGATTACTGATTCAGTGGTAGCAGAGGTGTTTTACAAACTCAGCTGGAGCAGGAGGATTGGTGTTTGGTGGTGGTTTAGGGGTTGGTTGGTTGGTTGGTTTTTGTTAGCAGCTGTGCTGCGGGTTTGTGCAGGGTCTCATCCTTTTCCAGCTTCCTTCCAGTAATAAGAACAGCTTTCTTAGTATAAGCGTTTTAAAAAGGGAAGTTTCTTTCATTAGTGCACCTGACTTCTTCAATCTGTCACTACCAAAAGTCAGTGAGGGGGGAGGAGGTTATGTCTGCACTTACTCTTGATGCCTTTTAGCTCTTAATTTGCATTCCAGGAACAGGATTTTCTTTGTTTTAAGAACAAGATATTTAGTCACTGTTACCCATGTATTGTACACTAATAAAATTTGCAAGAGAAGAAATGTCACAGTAAAGCATATTAAATATGGGACATTTCATGGAATATGGAAAATATCATAAGTCAAAGTAATTATTCTTGAAAAACTGGCAACTGCTATTGCTATAAATACAGATGTACCAAAGAGGTGAAAAAAGATGTCTCCGTGGGGATATTTAAGGGTGTTTTAGTACATCTGTCACTACAGTAACTATATACCATCCACAGGTGCAACTGTCAAATGTTCATGTGTGATAAAATAGCTAAATAAGAAACACCAAATAGTAGCACACGAAAAAGTATGCATCTTTCTTTTGCAAGGTATTTATTGTATAAAACATTCTTTACAGTATAAAGTCTATGTCCTTGACAAACTTGCAGGGACTTAAATTAGGATTTTGAATGGGTTCATTCCATTTCTTGCATTATCCTCCAAGAGCAAGCTTTTAATGGACTTTAGACCTCTCTTATACTTGCAGTGAGCGGGCTTGAGCCCTTACAGCAGGGTGGGCAGAGCCGGCCCCTGGGTGTTGCTCAGGGACCTGTTCTAGACACAATATCTGTGTGAGCACCAGAACAGGCGGGTCAGCTGTGCTCCAAAGCTCAGGCAGATAAGCCACTGCTGTGTTCTCATGCTGGCTACTGGATTAAAAGTGCTTGGATGCATTGCTGTGTTCCTGTCTGTAGCCAACACGGAAGGAAGCTAAAGGTCAGACTTAAAATACGTTGATGAATCAAAACCCTCCCCTGGCTCTTGAGGAGATGTCAACCAGGAAATCCCTGTAAGTGTCTGGAGTAAAAGGAAAAAAGCATCTGAGGATGGCTTTTCTCCGTGCCACAGATGATGCTGTATCACTCCAGGTCTTCAAGGGCAGTCCTGTAAGCCAGTGCTACATGTCATGAAGTGATTAGTCACTGTAAAATTACAGGTTGAGCCTGAATTGCTAAACCAGAGACCAGATTTCAAATATTTCCCTAAATAAAATAATACTGGCCAGGTTTTAGATAATGTAACTAACGCTTCGTATTGCAGGCCTAGGAAGAACCTGGATTTGGGCCAGGAGGTGAAACTGAACATGCTTTAGTAAAACTGTTTGGGATGATCAGGTCGGGAAGGGACCCACCCTGGACTTTGAGGAGCACTCTCCAAGCTTGACCAATCCAGCTGGACTGAGGTGGTCTTGGTGCGCACTGGTGAGAGGCTGCACTTCCAGCTAGAGCAAAGTCCATTTCAGTTCCTGTGCAGCTGCTGCTGCAGTGGGCTGGACTGGGCAGCGCTCTGAAGGTGACACACACTGCTCGTGTCTTCTGACATTTCGCCCAACACGCTGTCCCACCATCCCGCCCCACCGCTTCAGCGTGGCACAGGTAGCCGCTGGTTGGACAGGAGATGGGAGAAGGTAAACCAGAGCTGGGTGGCAGGGATTCCAGCCAGCCAGCAAGGACATTTGTAGATGCCCTTGTAACCAGACACTGTGAAGGGGAGCTCAGTACTACCTCACCTCACCATTAAGCCCTGGGAGTCATGGGAGCTCCAAAGAGCAGTCTCCTCACCCTCAGGAGTTCCCTGAGCCTATCACGCCTATCTTCACTGTGCTGACTTATTCCTTGGCACTGAACGGAGTTCAGCTCCTCAGTCCTTCTATTCAGAGGCCAAGGGCTTAGACTCAGGCCTGCTAGAAGGCAGCTGACAGCTCTGGGGTTGACATCTCTTCAGACCTGATGGGACATCCTTATGATCAAGAGGTCAGTGCCAGAAAGCAGGCTTTCCAAAGGGGGCACTGTAAGACCATGTTATAAACTACCCCAAGAGCCAGGGACCTGCAGAGATCTCATACCCTGTTCCACGTGTAAAATACATCTCTTTGATCTTGGTTCCTCTAGGATAAACATGTAGCTGTGTGCAGTTTTTTCTTTTAATTTCCTACCAAAACAAAACACTTCACTGCAAATGCTTTTCCCCTTGAGGGACGAGAGTACTAATGACACATGACAGATGTTAGTCATGGTTGCTTTGTACACTACTGGAAGGCACTTGGGTGCCACGGAGATGTTTATGGCATAAGAAGTTTTAGAATCATGCAACTGGAGCTTATGTTGGTATTTAAAGTTAATCACTGGCTTTCAGGTTTTTTTAGCCACTGAGTTGACAATTATTTTCAAGCCATGTGAAGGACAGGTCTCAGGCAGAAAAATAAGTTACTTTTGTGCCCAATATCAATGCATTAGTAATAGATTATTTAAGTTCAAGGGAATTTGAAATCCAGTCCATAATGGTGAGGTATGAGAAGTGCATGCATGTGAAGGGGGAAGAGAAAATTCAATGAGCTACTGAGGGAAGCAAGTCTCTAATGTTCTTCCCTGGCCCGCTTGCAGTGTTGATAAAGATGCTAATGGACCTCTATTGTGCATGTATCTATTTTGATTACCATAATGCAGGGGGAAAAAAGCAGTAAGTTGAAGTGCTTGTGCAGAAGAGAACATTTATTAAGCTGTTATAAAAAGACAGATCTAGGCTCCCAGCTTAAACATTGCCTTCAGATATTAAATTCTAGACATTGCACAGATGGCATGACCCTTGTCAGGGAGGAGCTCACAGCCTGTAATTTTCAGTCACTGGACAGTACCAAGGCTGATGCAAACACAGGCAAGCTCCTTAGCATCCCAAAGGGGAGTTTCCCTCCTAGTCACAAGGTTCAGCAATTCTCACGTACAACCAAGTCTGTACTGCATCTCTTTTTCCCAAAGCCTCGCAAAAGATGATGGTTTTAGCTGCAAGCTAGCAGATTTGGACTGTCATTTGAGTTGAAGACATATAGCACACAGTTTTGCGTGCCTCAGCAAGAACATCTGTTTGGCAGCTGCTTCTGGTTTCAAATCAAACCTCCCCAGTTACTAAGAACTGCAGATGAGAGAAGTTAGCTGTGGCTTGCTTCCAGTTGTGTTGTGTGATCAACTTACATGCCAATGGGGCAACCAGGAATGCAGAGAGCACTCACCAAGCTTGGCTTTTTACCTGTCAGATAATCCACAATGTGGATTACTATAAGAAAATTGAATATATGCAGGAAGTGTTTCCAAGTGTGTTTGAACTGATCACTTGTTTTCATGTTTTGGGGAGATAAGACCTCATCCTGTATCATGGAACGGCCCTGAGTATTTCTGTAGTCCAAGAAACATCAAAGCCATTATTTAAATGCCTTGTGGAAAATCTACCTGCTCCACCTAGAATAATACAGTGTTTGCTGCTATATGTACTTGTTCTTTGTAAGAAGAGTTATGTCTGTAAAATGGCATTGAAGAAAAGGACTTGTTGCAGGATGTTTTTTGATTTTACCTTGTTACCACGTCTGCGAGGGCTTGCCACATGATCAAGGGGTTTCCTGGATCCTGGCATGCACCACAGGGTGCTTGACAAGCACAGTATTAAATGGTTTGTAGAAGAAATGGGGAGCTGAGACTCTTTTAGAAGAACAAGAGCTGATACAGCTGATTTTCCCAAAGAACATCTGGGTAACAAATTCCATTGTTCAGTTCTTTGGCTGTTGTAAGCATGTCCTTGTTTCTCTGGTTGTTTGCCAACTGTTGCTCACTCAGGAGCCTGAGTTCCTTTACCTCAGTGAGCCTTCTGGGAGCACAACAACTGCAGAAATGGGAAACAGGTACCCAAATGCAGCTTCTCCCACCGATTTCCAGCCTCCAGAGAAGTACTTGGTGCTAAAAGGAAAATTCAGTAAAAACGGGAGATACGGATATTGGGATTGGGCTTCAAACTACAGGAGCTTAGGGTAAATGTTGTCATTACAGGTACTTTAAAACAGTTATCTCTGACACCAATTGGCAAGGGCTTTTAATTGCTGGGAGCATATTTTTAAGGACCTCTTCTTTAATCTTTTATGGTAATCAGGCTCCCACATTTACAATTCAGCGGTGTTCCTCATACAAATAACTAGATAAAATTCTTAATTAGATTACAGTGACTATAGGAAAAAGTTGTTCTAAAAGTGAAATTACAGACTGTTATGACTAATGCTGTACAAATTAGCATAAAGCAGCTCAGACCAAATTATTCCTGAGAGTTTGCAATTAGGAGCACCTGCTATTAGTGCACTTGCTAAACGTTTATCAATTGATCATTACTTCCTTGAATAACAAGAACAAAACTGAATGTTGTGAATATTGTGAGAATGATTAATTGCTAGTGGTAAATTGCTGACTAGCTCCACTATTACTTTAAAGACTTTCAGAAATGTGTCTATCAGTTTTATGAATGCATAAATTACATTAATGTACTAAGTATCAGTTGGATTTTCTTTGTCCTACTTGGCTGGTAGCATCTGTTCTCAAATTTAGATAAGTCTGAGACTTTCAGAGCGTGAGCTGTGTAACAGAACATTATTTTTACCTTGATTTTTTTCCCCCCTCTTTTCTCTTTCAAAATGAACCCTAAACTCAGACTCCTAAATGCTAGGTGACTAAATCAGTGACTCTATTCATTCTTTTGAGCACTGGGTGTAGGGTAATTCACTCACCTGAGGATACTGACCTTTGACATTTGAAAATGTATTTAGTAGTGTTAAAATCATTGCCCAAACGTATCTGTTTGTTCCAGCTTTGTGGAGCAGCATTGTCCTGCTTCTTTTTCAATAAGTTAATGTACGAGGGAGTATTATGACACTGGAGTGGAACTAAAGTGGATGTTTTAGTCTTTTGTTTTTCAAGAAACCTCTGTTTTCATGGGTATTAAGCATTCTGAGAAGGTCAGTGAAGTAGAATACTAATTAATGGTTCAATAAATGATGTTATTTGAAGCATTTTTCTTTATACCAACTGGGGGTTGGAGCAGATCTTAAATTTTGCCAATTCAGAAGTGCTTTTAGTCCTGTGTAATCAGAGGTGTTGCAGCTTTAACATGAATTGAAAAAATCTAAATCGGAGAGCACAGCATTACAGCTGTTGAGTGAAATAACAGCAGGTTGCCAAAATGCATGATTCTATGTTACCAGATTCATTAGAAATATACGAAAATCTGGAACTGATCAAGAAATGCATAAAATAGCTAGAATTGTTTATCTTGGCTGTTCTGAGATGAAGTCACTACATGGATGAAATAATTCTGAAGTGCAGCTTGTGAAAACTGTCAGAAATTAAGATTTCACAAAGCTGGAAAAAAAATGAGGTTGGGAATCAGCCAGCAGGGGAAGAAAAAAATCCAAAAGCTAGATATTTTTGACATGCCTCAGAGATAGAAAGGGAGAAGGTATGGGTGAAAGACTTTTCTCATTCCCAGACCATCTGAGCTGTATGGAAGAAGCATTTTCTAATAACCCTTTAGCTTCCTAGCAAAAAATGTAAGTGTATGGTTTTATTATAGTGTGCTGAACAGGCAGTGCCAGTAAATATTGCTGATATTACTTAGTCCCCTACGGTGAAATGGAGACAACAGAGAAGCAGCAAAAAACCTCTTGCTGTCACTTAACCTAGCACCTGAAATGTTCTCAAGCTTTAATCACATGATAAATGAGATAATAACAGCCTTTCTCCTAAATGTTTTGATCAAGCTGCCTGACTGGGTGCTGTGGAAATTCCTCTTGGGGAGCCAGGCTCACTGGCTCTCCACAGAGCACCCCTCATTTGGAGCACGGAGCTTCCAAGCCCTGCTGAGGTGAACTCTCCTTTGTGATTAATTCCTGCATTTCATGAAGTGACTATTTGAAGGCAAATAGGATGCTTAGGTGAGGCACTTAGCGTGTTTTGATAATATAAATGCACAAGTGTCAGTTATTTCATAATACAGTTATAGAAATTATTCTAAATTAAAATATTTTACTGAGATCTTAGACGTGAGGCATGTGAACCACAGCGGTGCAACTGCAGCCCTGCAGGGGAAGCCTGGCAATCATCAGAACAGAGGTGGGCACGTAATGCAGAAGCAGAGGGAGGGGGTCAGCAGCAACACCCTCAGGAAAGGCATGCAGAAAATGCTACCATTTCAAAATGCAGTATTAATTAGATTGATTCTTTCTTCTATAATTATTATTAATTTCTTTCTCTAATTAGTATTAATTAGATTGATTCTTTCTTCTGTAATTGATAAACTGGCCAAAGGTACAGTTTCAGCAAACAGCAATGAAAATTACAAAGTAATTAATGATGAGCATGCTCAAAATCGTGACGATTTTTGCTGTTTCTCTTGCTGCTGTTTTCTCATTTCCCACCTGAAAGGCCAGTTTAAGCTTTTGACAGTTTAAAATTTTCTCCTCCTATACCTTATCAAGCATAAGACAAACTGAATTTTTTGATTTTTAAATGAGCCATGTGTATAAGGTGGCTGTGTGCCTGTCCTTTTCAGTAGCCTCAGGCTCTGTATACTTGTTTTCTGCCTTCCTCTCCCTGTATGGACCTCACCCTTTCACTGCACAGCTTTCACAAATGAAGCTGGTTATGTATGAGACAGTGCTGAAGCCTAAGAAGAATCTCCTTGTTTGCTTTGATATACCCCGGATCTCTCTCATATTTGCACAATCGTGCAAGAAACAGCTTTGGCCATGAAGGGTGACTATCACTGTAATTCTTACCCAGCTGAAGCTGCTACTGTACTATAATAAACGAAATGGGTGCTACTGGCTCTGCTCAAAAGAAGAAAACAAATCCTAAATCCTTGGGACAGGTGCTGAGCATAGCAGCATTGCTTTTAAAGAAGCTGCAGTGATTGACACGAGTGGAGGATGTAACCACGTGAGGATATTTAGGTCACCAGGGAGCTGACGTTTCAAATACTCCTGCTAGGCATCCCCTTTGGCACTTTGGTTGGCCTAGTTGGGAGCAAATAATGAGGAAAAATAGTGAATCAAGTGACCACTGTGTAGCACTTTTCTCTCTCTGCTTCTCTATATTCACACAAATCATCAAATATTTAGTTTTTGCCTGTTCAGTCCTTTGTCTTCTAAACATAAGGCAGGAGGTGTCACAAGAGTAGATGGCTCTCGTGAGAATTTCAGCATTTCCCCATTTGGACTTGACTGCAAGTTCTGCTACAAATCCTGTTCTTGTAATACTGCCACTAAACACCTTACCAAACAAATAAGTATCTCAAAGATTTCCCCAAAAATTTGTAATACAAGTTCACTTTATTTTAGTTTTTAGACCAAAGAATGCAGCTGCTCTCACTTAACTAAGCTAATTCCCCACATTTTGACTACTATAGGCTTCTCTTTTTAAACTGTGCTGCCATGTGGCTGCATTTGAGTTATGCCCACAGCTCATTTGGAAAATTGTAAATTAGAACTGGCCCGAAATGCAGTACTAGAATGTGAGCTGTGCTTTACTTTGCGTGTATGCGAGTGTGTGTGATTCATATGCAGGGGAAAAATCAATATAAATGTTGGTGGGCACATACCGAAAAAACAACTTTATGTGCCAAAGCTTTTCTTGTTCAGTTCTGTTTCTACTCTTCTTGCAACAAGCATGTGAAAGAGATCTTGTGCTCCCCCAGCAGACCAAGGGATCCCCTGTCCTGATGTCCCACCAGCACCTCCATTTCAAGCCCTGATGGGAAAGTAACTGCCCTCAGAGTAGTTATGGTCCTCAGCTCTGTGGCTGTGCATTCAGATCAGAGCCAGTTGGCGGCAGCCAGAACAGCCCCATCTGTGTGCTAGGCTGCTCCAGCCCAATCTGCTGGGTAGGATGGATCCAAACCAGCAAGGACCAAGAGCAAACTCTTCTGCGTACTCAGAGCATCAAGGAAAAATTGTTGTACTTCACTGATTAGTGAAGAATGTCCCTAATATATGTGTGTGCATATGAATACGTATGATTATGTATGTTAACATTCTGTAAATCTAGCCTTTGGAATTCTTTCAAAAATTGCAGTGCTGTTTGGCTCAGGTTTAGATTTATACAAGCAAGTCTGTCTGGTTTTTATTGTTCTGTACCAAGTAACTCTTAGCTCATTTTGCCTAAATTTAATGGCATCATAGAAGTTGGAGATCATCAAGTTTCTACACATTTGCTAACTAGGAGAAAAGCTGTCGTGTCACTTGATAGATAACAGGTAAAGTCACAGAAAAGTAGGAGAATCTCCAACCAAAGTTTGCACATACCCTCCCAGACATTGAAGCCAATCAATTGCAACACACCAAACCTTAAAGAAATTGATCTGTTACCCTGCTAGTTTTCCTTGGGTCTGAATGAATTAGTTTCACAATACTACCCTTTCTGATCTTTTTCCTGTGACAATTTAATTGTCAAAAAGTTGTTTTATACAGGTCTCTTGGAGATTGTCTGTTGCTCACTATCAGTTTGTCTAAATTTGTGGAAATTTGAGCAGGTCTTTGCAATACTGTTGTAGTCACTTAGGGCACATTTCAAAGCCTTGCATGACACTGCAGAGACTGAAGTACGTTACTCACTGAGTAAATGTGGCTCATGCTAATTGTCTGGGGACTTTAGTTCTAGTAATATATTGAGTTTCCTGCTCTGAGATCAGTTTAGTCAATAAAAGGCTGGTGTCTTTGAATGTTGGAAATAACTGAAACCCAAATTTGAATATCATTATAATGGACATCTTAGCAACCCCGCAGAACAAATGAAATTAGGTTATGGGCACAGGCCTTGTTAGAGGTGACTGACTCTATTCTCTTCCTGAAAAAGTGGTTCTATTTGCACACATGCAGTGCTAAGTAATTGCTTTGCATCATTAATCCATTTTTCAGTACAAATCGGTCTCATTAAAATTGGCTGATGAGAGTCAATATGGCCAACCCTTGTAGGGAAATACATTGCTCTGTGCAAACAGGCAGCCTCCGATCTGCTTTTGCTGGCTGGCAAGGCAGAAACTGCAAGTGCTCCGTTGCAGCAGCAACGATCACAGTGCATTCCATGCAACAATAAATCATCACTCCTTACTCACAGCAGCGTGGTAAGGCTCGCTGACATTGCCAGAGCTCTGAAAATACCCTGGAAATGGTTAAATTTCACAAGGACAAACTTTATCCCACTGTACCCGGCAAGTCATAAACAGCAAGAATGCTGTAATTTCTCAGGTGAGAGAGGTAAACTGTGGTGAGTGTCAGCATGATTTATAGGTCTTGATTTGTGTAGGCAAAGGGCAGCGTGTCTTTGTGTCATGTATAGGTTGTGCATATCTGCTGAGACAATCAGTATTTGACTTTACCCTGTATTCCTGAGTAACTCCGTGCTCAGTGCTGTTTGCCTTTAGCAAACATTCTTCTCTGTTTTGCATTAAGTATTTTCAGTGATTGATAGTTTTCTTGTTCAAGGATTGATAAATGTGAATCTTCTTTTCATCTTGGCCTAAAGGGACCCTTGATGGAGTGGAGGGTTTCGGGGCTGTTTTTTCTATAAGCTTTGAAAAGAGACTGAAAGACTCGATGTTGAGTCGCTGGGGAATGCGATTTATAATGTGTGGCTTGGTCTGTCGCTCATTATGCAGCATAATCAACTAAGTGACCGGTTCAGATGGGAATAAAATCACTGTCAGTTTTCTCAGAGAACATCAGTGGATGAATGTCCTTTGGCAGACTCCTAGCCAAACTCCAATCTGAGAAACAAACTATGCTGTCTTTATAAGCAAAGAGAAAAATCATGGGCTGGTAGAGAAACAGGGGAAAAAAGAGCAGTGCAGAAGGGGCATCTGTGTGCAGATCACAGCAATCTTTATGCCAGGTCTTCAGTGATAGCAGGTTTTGAAGCCTTCACTGAGAATAATGGTTTGAACTGTAGAAAAACATATCTGCAAGGTTAGATATGTGTGAGATCTATGAGTCAAACCAACAGGGACTGTCCCAGAAAACCAAATGAAATGTGCAGACTTTGGAACATCTGAATATAGTTTGGAAACAGTGTTCAGCATAAGAGGAAACACTCAACTAAATAGCTGCTAAGGCTTAACATACAAATGCTTATCCATACCAACATATCCAGGAAATGTTAGCAATGAAAGTATTAAGTGAACAGAATTTAAAGGGAACAAAAGGAGCATTTAGTGAAGAGGATTTAAAAGGGGGGTGGGGAATCCATTATGAAGTTACCAGGATAAAAATCAAAACTTTCTGATGATCATGTAGCTTTTGCATCATAAACATGTAAATGAGGAATATTTATTGCTAAGCAAATTTAAAGACTCAGCTGAATATTAAGTGTACTGCTACACTAACAAAATAAAGGTGGCCAAGTCACCAACGGAGAACAACTGTAATTCGTCAAGCTTAAGGTGGCAGCTTTGCCCAGTGCTTGTAACATCTTCCTTTAGCTTGGGTGGATTCTGCTTTCCCTGGTGGCCTAAGAAATCTCATGTCTCCTCTGGTGAATCAGAAGGGAAAAAAGCAAGCAGAGAGGTGAGTTGGTTATGCAAATGAAACAAACAGTGAGTCAAGGAACTGCTGGGGATGGTAGCGAAGTCAGAATATAATGAAAGGCTTCGTTTTAATATCATGCAAATGAGGTAAAGCATAAACAACAGAGTCTGAAATTAAAACATCTTGAAAGGGAGGTAGGCAGGGGTGGAGAGACAGGGGAAGTGTCTGACAGGTGACTGTGTGTGGGAATAGTGAATTAGAGCAGAAAACATAATATACATGTGTTTCTCACTTCCCAAATGAAGGGACACCTTTTCAGGTACTGTTTGAATGGCAGTGATTAAAGAGCATTTTCAGGTTAAATGCAAGTACTGCAGTTTCCTGTACACAGTGTTGGATATGAATTTGTAGAGAATATCTTGCCATCTNGCCCTCCTTGGGGCCCCCCCCCCCCCCACTAGAAAAACCTGGGCCAAGCTAAACCACGACAGCAGGGGTGGAGAGACAGGGGAAGTGTCTGACAGGTGACTGTGTGTGGGAATAGTGAATTAGAGCAGAAAACATAATATACATGTGTTTCTCACTTCCCAAATGAAGGGACACCTTTTCAGGTACTGTTTGAATGGCAGTGATTAAAGAGCATTTTCAGGTTAAATGCAAGTACTGCAGTTTCCTGTACACAGTGTTGGATATGAATTTGTAGAGAATATCTTGCCATCTACTAGAAAGCAAACTTCTTTGCTGTGGTAGGAAACAGCATCTTTTGAACCCTTTAAAGCTGTTAAATAAATGTCACAAGGTAAATAACATTTAAAGAAAAAAGTACTGATAGCAGTTATAGAAGAAATTATATACAATAGGCATCTAAGAAGATGTTTTTGTTTTATATAGCAGTGGTATTTGAATTTCTCAAAAAGCAATTTGTTTAAAATATCAGATCCAAAAAACCTTTGCTATGGAATGCTAAAAATGCATTACATTTTTTAAGTTTCACAGTGAATTTTCATTTGGGAGCCAGAGGTTATTTAGACATTTACTTGACGTGAAACTAAAGGATGAGCTACTTTTCATTGCAAGGAGCAAACGCTGTGATCAAGGAAAGGAAAACTACATCTGCATTAGAACTAAGTAGTAGCTGCTGTTATTGACTCTTTAAATCCAACCCAAACAAACAAAAATATTTCAGCTATTATGTCTTCATGCAACAGGAGAGCATATTGTATCCACTATTGTTGGCAAGCTGTGAAATAACATTTATAGATCAATTTATATTACTTTAAACAAAATATTTCCAATAGGCACTTTTAAATATAATTTCATTCCCATCTGCTTCTTTATCCTCTGTAGCAAGTTTTGTTAGGATGTTTTTATGTTGGCGTGTGAAGGCAGACTTTGCTTAAACCAGCATTGCTAAGGACAAGCTCTCATGCATGGGCTCCACATCCATTGATTATTATCAGAAATAAGCTTAATACTCCAGAAATCAGGGTAGCTGTATAAAATGAAACTGGGAGGTGCCACCCAACCCTTAAGGCTATGAAGAGAATCAAAAAAGTAATACATGTGTGAAGCACTCAGTTGGATTCTCTGTGGGCTCATGACAAGAATGGCCTTATTTTTTTTTTTGCATTCTTTGCAATATCTTTGTTCCCACACGAGTAATGCAGGGCTGCACACACTGAGCTTTGCACATCCCAGCACCTGACCCACTAACCTGGTATTTCCTCTCCTTGCCCTGACAAGGTGCTGAATTTTTCCCCACAGTGTGATAACTTTTTTAAGGTTTTTTTTTTTTTTTTTTTTTAATGTGGTTTGCTTTCTTTTGCTGTTGTCCTACCAGCAGTTCAAGCCTGACAAAAGTTTCATATTGGGTTATTGGCCATTCCTGATCTGAACTGATACAGTTCCAATATTTCACCTCAACTGTGACCTGTATCTTCCCATGTGCAGGCTGCTCCTCATGACTCAAACAGGATGTATGTGGGTTACTAGTATGCTACTATCTCAATTTTTTCTGGAGAGTGAAATTTTACTATATATAACATAGAAAAGTGGAATAGAAGTCCTGTTTCAGGATTTTTTTTTTTTTTTTCATTCTAGCCTTTACTATTTTCCAGAGAAAAGAAGTTAAAATGACTGAACTGAATCTCTTTAAATCTTTAATCAAAGTATTGGAATGAAAACAGGGAGCTTTAAAAGTCAGAAGTCTTATCTGCAGGAGGCAGCTAATATCATCTATTCTTTAAAAAATTACTTGTATCAAACTGTTGAAGCAAATTTTCTTTGGGAAAGGAATTAAAACAATGGAATAGCGTGAGGCTAAACACAGTCCTTTACACGGCTTGATTTTATGGAGAGGCAGAGCAGATGCAAAGAAGCAGAATGATTATGGAAGATGAGAGCAGCAGTGGTTCAGATCTGTGACCTGCTATTTCATCTCAAGATCCAGCAAAAGCCTCTTCTTGCTCTCTCACCTTTCTTTTTTTTTTTTTTTTTTTCCTTAGTTTATATTTTTTTATTTTTTGCAGGAACTAGGGAGCAGAGCCAGGGGTAAAGATACTCAGCTGTCCATTTCTCTGGCAGCCTTTAATTGCACAAGCAGCAGATTTTGCTTCCTCCAGACTCTGTGGGCCATTTGAATCCTGCGCATCAGAGGGGAAATGAGGAGGAATGGGGCTGCTGTGGGCCGGGCAGAGCGCTCTGGACAGTGAAACAAGTTTGGAAATACCAAGTCCTGCCAAATACACAGAGTAAAACTGGGGCTGTGTGTGTGTGCAGGAGAAGAATGGAGGCCAGAATTAGTGATTGTTGCCTCAAAATCTTCAGTAGCAGATAAAACAGCTCATGGAAATGTGACATTTAAGCAAATACCCCAATACTTTTGGTTGAATGCAGTTTGTATTTGGGTAGGGAGCGCCACGCTGAACTAGTGATCCTAAGCCTGTGTTTCACGTGCTGCAGCTTAAGCAGGCCAGCAAATAGCTTGGTAATGCCACATGAAATATCTTGGCATATATGTGACAGCTTATTGGAGAATATCCTGTAAAATTGATCACCTGACTCCATTACTCAAAAATAAAATTGAATTGGGATAGTGAGGTAAACATTGGTGAGGGTGTTTGAATGCTGTTACAGGAAATGAAATCCTCTGCATATATAGCAATATTTATTTTACATTTTGTGTGCTTCAATAGAAAATGAGCTCATATTTATCTTTGCTCTGTAGCAAGATGAATCAAACTCCAGAGCAAGTACGGCATCAGTCTCCAATGGTTTTCAGCTTAAAAAGCTGTATCCCTGAATCCTTGTTGCCGTGCCACACAGGTATGCCCCTGCATAGGATGGAGAGGGCAAAAGCGTTTTGAGACACCTTTTTTGCTTGCAGGTTTACTTGTTGAGGGGGCAAAGGGGAAGGAAGAGTAAGTTATTTCTGCACTTAGCTGGGATAACTTGCCCTCCTGACTCTCCTGAGATGTGTGGCCAATCACACTTTTCTAGCTGCACCTTCAATATAATCAGAAATAAAAGTACATAATATATCACTCAGGGACACAGACATCAGGTAAACTTGTGACAGTTCTGGACATCTCTGGATACATGAATGGAATTGATGTTAGCTCTCACAAATCAATCTAAATAACACAATAATACATAAAGAGAAGGAAAAAACCCCAACTTTTGCAACTTATTTTCTTCCTTTCCACCTTAGGATCCTCTTTCTGCATTAGAAATTATTATAATCTGTCTTGATCTGGTCCTGCTTAAGTGAACAGCAAATTGCAAGGTGGAATGGAATATAAGACTGGCTCTACCTCTTGTCTTGAACTCGTTTATATACTGTACTTTATTCCTCATTTATGACCACAGTGCTGAGGACTTGAAATCTTTTCCCCAACATAACGCAGTTATCCTCTAGAGCAAAATGTGCTGGAGGAAAGTTTGCAAGTTTAGACCCTGTAAGGGAAAGAAAACAGTGGAATGAGAAATGTTTCTAGTGATAATTGAGTAATACATATTTGTCATATGTTAGAATTGAGTGACTTTTTTTTTTTTTTTCTCCTAACTGTAACACTCAGAAATGTGATAGCAGGGAAATTATCTTATCCTGCTTCTTTTTTCCTAGCTCAGTTGTTGTTTGGGTTCCACAATTGAAAAACTACTTTCTCACAGAAAGCCCTTATCTAAGATATGGCACTGTCTCTGCAGTGGCTGAGTGCCTTATGAGCATAAAGTGACTTTATTTTCACAACAGTAGCACCCTGAGCTGAGAAAATTTTCAAACCTGCTAAATGGGTAGGGTAGAGGGAGAGAGGAAATGAAATGCCTTGCCTTTCTCAGCAAGCTGCTGCTGAGAAGCCTATCTTTTCTTCCATTGTCTGTAAAGGGGCTGTGATTTTCATGGATGCTCAGAGGATCTTTCTTCTCTCTCTGGTGGGGGAAGCTGTGACAGCCCAGTGGTCATGTGGGACACAAAGCCACCAACCAGCACATCATCATTACTTCAAGAAGTGAACACTGAGCCTGGTGATGCTATGGGCAAATGGGGCTGTAAGATGTCTGGCTTTTGAGGGTCAGAGTGAAACTGGGAACGTTCCAGTTTAACTAAATTTAGTGTTACAATCAAGAAGTGAGCTAAGGCAAAAGAGGTGAAGCTCATACCCTTTCTTCCCAGCAGCACCTGCTGACCAGTATTTTTCTTCTAACATTTTTTTCTTCTACCCATTGTATTAAAACCATACCTTAGTTGGACTCTACATCAGAAACCTGCCCTGGTGGTTTAGTAACCGCTGGCATCAGCACGAGAGCTTGAGTCACCTTGTCCTGGCCATGTGGAAGTGTGCAGAGCTGAGGTGCATGTCCCAGTCACCTTTGGCCAAAATGCTGATGTAGGTGTTGCACCCAAGGACACATCTGCAGAGATGAAACACCACAAGTGGAATGTGTTCTGCTTGCTCTTGAAATTGCTACTGTGCGCTCCTGTTAGCTTCCAGAGCAAAGACTCTGGCCAACAGAAACCCTCTGCATATATGGCAATATGTACATTCCTGCTGCCATTTCAAACAATCCACTGTGAAAGGCAGCTCACTATCTCCTTGATGCCTGCAGCCTAGGAGTATTTGACTGCATAGCCAGTGTTTGTATATGGTGTCTTTTCTGTATAAAAATGTGAGTACTCAGCACCAAATGGCTGCAATTAAGCACTTTGTTTTTCTCTGAAAGCTCTAAGAGTATTAATAGGTATCCAAAATGCATTATAAGCAGGTTGTACATTTGTGTCTGTTATGCTAACAAATACTTCATCTCTTTAGGCCTCTCTTTCTCCTCAACTTTTTTCCCTCTTCATAGTAGTTCTGATGCATAATGCAAATGTTTTCCAACCTGTCTGTAACCATGGTTTTAATTTTTTGTTTCCTTTGCTAATGAAAAGAAAAACCAAATCAATTTTATCAAGCTACTGGTAAAGTACAGAGAGCATTTTCTGTAATTAGGACATTGCATTACAGAAGTGATCTAAAGAATCCTGTTAAATGTCATTGCTTTTAGCAAAGGAACTGCAGAAGTTGAAATGGAATTTTGAAAAGGAGAGTTGAGTAATATGCTTAGCTGTTCAATCATGTTGACTGATGTACTCATGAGCTGTGTTTTAATTTAACAAGTTGGATTTTCTTTCTGCAGTAAAAGATTAGGAGAAGTCTTTGCTCTAAACCAGGTAGTTCCGCACTTGCCTGCTCTTTGTTTAGCAGCTGTTATGCCACCCTCCATTCATTGTGGCAGTTGGCACAACGCAGCTAACGATGAGGTACGTGATGACAAATACCTTCATTGTCTCATTTCCGACTCATTTAATATGCCAGGTTCTTCAAACCACTACAGAGTAAACCCAGTGCCAATTTCAGTCTAATTCTTGATTCTTTTCAAGTTTCTTTTTAAGGAATAGGAATTTCCTTCAGAATATGTCTGGTCCTTCAATCTTATCTATATAAATGTAGTCTGTATCATTAATTCATTGGAAGTAGGTGCTTATCCTCTTGCCACTGTTGATTGGATTTGCAAGATTGGAGCCTCAATAGGAACTTCTGTATTTTGCAGTGAGGAAACATTGGTGAAGATCTGCTCATATATAGCACCATCTGGGAATTAATCTTGCAATCAAAATGAATGCAGGATTAGCTCTGAAACCCGTTTCTTATATCTGACACACTCTAACCTGTCTGAGAGCCAGGCAAGTGCTTCAGGGAAGTGTAGTCATTGTTCAGTTGCTCTGAGCTGGTGAATACACAGCAGTAAAGGCTTGGCCCTGGCTCCTCCTCTCCTTGATTCAGAACTGCTGAGAGCAAACCTGGCCTGCACTCAAGACAGAAGTCCACAGTTAATGGATTCATTGGGACCATTTTTATTCTGCTTACTCGTTCACCATGCCTGTTCTAGGCCTACGTGAGTTCCTCACACCTTGGCTGCAGGTGTGAAACCCCTCATTCTGCAGCGAGGAATTCAACATTCTGTTCTTACTTCCCTCCACGAGTGAGATTGCATCCCCTTGTTAGCACAACTAGGAGGTCACGTAAGAGCGCCTGAACAATGTGCAATGTGGAGGTGTGATTTTGTGTCAAGTATGTTATTTTCTTCATCCCTTATAGAAACACTTCCTTAGATAGCAAACTGTCTGAATTTTATAACATAAAAATCAAATGCTGGTTGGGTTGTGAAAGAACTTATCCCCATAGAGACGGAGTATAATGCTGAATTCTCAATATGTGCAGAAATTTGAAAGAAAAGGATCAAGCAGTTCTTTAAAGTTCAGATCCTGGAATTGATAGATTTTCATCTGCCTCCATCTGCCCTCCCCCACCCGCTACTTAATGATCTCTAAGTACCTTTAGACAAAGAAATGCACTGTAGTAGTTTGGACTGACCTGGTTTGAGGATACAGTACACTCTGCAGAAGAAATAGGAAAAGAAAGCGAAAAGAACACAAAGGCAAACATTCAGGGGTGATCAAACATGCCATATTTGTAGACAGGATGTCAGGGTGAAATAGATTATGAAAGCATGAAGATCTGGCAATTGAAAGGAAAATAAAAAGTGTTCTTGATAGTTAAACATTGAGACTTTTTTGAAAAGGGGCTGAGGTTGTAATGAAAACAACATCTGGCTGTGACTGCTAAAACTTGATTGCAAAAGGAAAAACTGAATGATGCTATCTCACACTGACTGACATTAAAAAAAACTTGAAAATATGGACATTAAAAAGGAAAGTTAGACAGATGTAGCAAAGCAACAGCTGTTGGAAATGGACAAGCTTTCTCTGGAGACCCATTACCAAGGAAATATAAGAGCCTTACTCTGATTGCCTCCTGCTACAAATCAGCATTAGCTCCACTGAAGTCAAACTTGTTGTGCCAGTGCAAAACTGGCGTAAGATCAGAATTAGGTATGGAAAATAAAGCACAGTGATAGAATATGGCAAAGTGCTGTCAGGAATCTAATTTGTTTGGCATTTGTCATGTGTACCTGAGTTTGTAACCACGTTTATTTTTTATGATTGATGAACATACTCAAATACTGGCAGCATGATCATATTCCACCAGGTGGATCGCTCAGGATTATTCTAGACACAGAGGAGAAAAAGGTAGGCACAGGTTCATCCTCTTGTACAGTATCTTGGTGAGAGAAAGCCAGTGCTTCTCTGTTCTCAGGGATACTTAGGGTCAGGGTACTTAGGGGGTAAGATGGGGGCAGAAATAAAATGACTTGAGCCTGCTGTGCTGCTCGCCTTGTTCAAGGCTACTTAGACACTGATGCCACTGATGGAGGATGGATGTTCCCCAAGTCAGGATTGCCCAGCTCTGAGACACACCCAAATCCCCAGCTCTGGAGCACTCTCTGAGCTCTGCAGCCCACCAAGCTCATGCTCCCAGACTGGAGGTGTCCCGGCTCCTGGCAGAGCCCTCAGTCAGTGTGGCTGAGCTGCTCGGACTGGGCAGCAGCGATGCCGCCTTCCTGCTGCTATCAGCAGCTACAGACCCGGCGCTGTGGCCGCTTTCCTCAGCTCCCCCAGGGGAGGAACTCCCCGTGTGCATGAGCTTCATCCCCAGCTGTGGTAAAGTAAACAAACAAGTAAATAAAGCCTGCAAACAAGAAAACGTGCTTCCCAGCCAGCCTTTCTGATTACATTTTTCTAAGCAATGCTTTGGGTTTATAGGCAGTTCTTATTTTTCACTCTAAATTGTGACTGTATGCTAAGGGCAAACAGTTTCCTCACACCTTTCCTAACTTGCTGTAAAGAGCCTGGGTGGGGGTCGCTGTGCTATGGTAAATAATCCCTTATCCTCTACATCATGGACAAATGCTGTCTGCAAGACAAAGAATTAGAAGTGAATGTGAGCAGATTTATAGAGTTGTGGTAGGGGAAGGGGGATAGGACAGAATTAGGAAGGGACAAAGTACTGGAAAATCAGAATAGATTTCCAAAATCATTTTTTAAGAGGCTGTTGTTAGTGACAATGTTTTAACACAATGTTTTGTTTTGGTTTTTGTGAAACAAAAAAGGAGTATGCTCATAGCTCTTTGCTGCAGTGCATAGAAAGTGAGCAGGGATGGAAATGGCTGGGAGAAGGTTGCTATTTAGAGGAGAATTTGCATGGTCTGCTTTCCACAGCGATCTCACATTGGTAAAGCTGAAATCAGGACAGGGGCACACACGTGCCAGTTCAGAACAATTCCCTGTGCCTTCTCTTGGGTGTGCTGGAAAACCGTAAGGACCCCAGGGAGAGCAGCGCTCCAGCACGAGCACAGAAACGCAGCTGCCCCAAGCAGTGACAGTTCCCTATTAGTGCTGCCCCACAAGCATGGTGCAGAAGCACAGAATAGAATTCCTTTCCATTTTATCTGTTCTCAGAGAAAACACAAGATTAAATAAGTCTTACCACTGTTAACTACTGGCTAACAGTAGAAAGGGTGAATGTTCTGCCTCCCTCTCTCATCAGGCAGTTAACTGCACGCATCCTTTGCCAACTACATGTACTTTGTACTTCAGCAAATTTCTTTTAGCTGACAGGAATAGGAGTAATGTGGCTCATCAATTGGGCTTTTATTCCTGTTTCATCAAACTTCTTAAGCTTTCTTTCCCCTAGCTTTCTGATTTGTTTCTGAATCTTCTATCTCTTCCCCTCAGACCTCCTCCAAAGAGCATGTTGTACAGTGATTTTCTTCTACAGAAACCAGATTTATGGAATTTATAGCATAGGGGGATCTGCTTTGCAGTGACTCTTAGCCCTTGGGTATCAACAGATGCTTTCTGTGTGAGGGAAAAAGAAAATCTATTCACATTTGTATTGTGTGTTATTGTTCAAAGTCTGGTGTCGAGATCAAGGGGGTCACCCAACTGAAAGCTATCCCATAGTAGTGCTTTCTTGCTGTACAGCAGAATAGTTTCCAAACAGATTACTGGCTCTGGCAAGAAAGAGCAAAAGTGTGTTCCAACCCTTAACAAAAGAATCTTTTTCAGGAAACTAATATCATCCAAGTAGTTGAGGTTCAAGGTGGTAAGGCAACAGCATGAAATTCATGTCCTCCCAGTTTGGATTCATTTATGCTAATTGATTTGAAATCTGTTTTGTGGTATCAGAAGGCCTGGTACCCGGCTTGTTGGTTGTTTAATTCTGTCTGTAGATTTGCCACCCCTGCTTTTCTGAACTCGTGGATTTTTGTCTCAATGTTTATCATCTTTGCAGGAATGTGCTGGAATTGTTTTTTTCCCAGGGTGGGGCACACATGTGGGAATGTGTCTGCTGGACATCTCAGTACATTTCCGACTGGCCAGGTGTAGGTAGCCCAGTGTGTGCTCTCCCCACCGCCCAAGCTGATGCTTAGGCAAGGGCCAGTCTGGAGATCACAGCCAGACTTGCTCTCCATGGCCCTGACACCAGCCTGGAGTGACTGCTGGAACTGGCTGGAGTCCAGCTGATTCCATGTGCAACCAGGACTGCCTCTTTCCATAGATGTAGCTTTACATGACCTTACATTCACTCTGTGATGCATAAGCCCTTTTGATAGTGAATATTATTCATACAATGATATCTCAAGTCTCTGTATTGTTTCTGATATTGCACATTATCTTGTAAAATTTTTTTGCATTTACAGAAAAGTCCTTTTCTCTTTAACCATACATCAAACATTCCTATTCTCAATGAATTTGAATTCATGGCTCACTTGGCCTTCATAGGAATATAAAGAAATGGTGTCTGCTCTTGAAGGAAAATTTCAATATTTGGTTGCAATTCCAGTTTATTACAGCTGGTGTCAGTCATAAATTCTCTCAGACTTTCATCCTTAAGTGGAAAGCTCATCAAATTACTGATTTCCATTTGCTGTGTTTAGTATTTGCATTTAAAACAGTTTAGAACGTTGTTAATAGGTTTTAAGCAAAAATTCAGTTTCATTTCATCAGACTTGAAACATGGAGATGAGTCTTGCAAGACCTATGGTATGCTGTCACCTAATGTTAAATAAAGTAGTTTATCACTTCTTGTGTTCTGTGCCATGTACTTGAGGTCTCATCCTTCCAGAAACTCAAAGATTCTCTCTCTGCTGCAGTCATAGGGAGATTTTTTATGTGAGGATAGCAGTGGATATCATGTCAGATTGAATTTGATACTGCAGATTTAAGGTTATCATTGGGGGGTTTACCTGCGTGATAATCTAATCCATATTTTTAAAATTTTTTCTTAATTATTTTTTTTCTGTCAGGGCCTACCCATTTTATTCCTGAGCAATGTCTAAAATAATGGATCCTTGAACTGGACTGGAATCTTGCTTATATTTAAACATTAGCTGATAATACCTTTATGCATCACGTAAACCTTTACATAATGAAATGCTTTGGCATTCATCTCATGCAGTAATATTTGCTTTTTGATGACAAGCTAAACTGCCAGTGGTGTGTGTAGCATTCCAAATGCCCTCTGCCATTACAGCCTGATTTGCTTTGAACTTGTGTGGTTGTATTTTAAATTAATAATATAATAGCAAAACACCTATTAGAAACAGCAACTTCTGAATGCTTAGCCTTTCCCAGCTGGAATATCTGTGGATTGAGTATGGGTTTGATCTAAAGAAGTGCTATTTTCCTATTGTCTTTCAAAGGACTTTCTCCTTGTTATTCCACAAGTGAATTTGACCCTCCGTTTGCAAATCCCCACCCTTCTTTCCTTCTCATATGCAATGTTCTGTGACAATAGAAATATAATGTTCAACCTTGGTTTGTCTTGTTAACAGCATGTGGTTAGAATATTGTGCTGCCATTTCAGTAACATTTTTACACTTGTCCCCTACTGTCTTGGCTGGTTGCCAGCATGGTGATTTATGCTTTGTTTGCCTCCAGATGTGATTACTGCTTTTCTTTCCTGGATGGGCTCTCTGAAAGAGTTCTTCACACATTAAAATGTTGAAGCTCTTAAATCAGGGACTTGCTTAAACTAATTTTCTGTGAAAATGAGCATAAAAATTCCTAAAGGAACAGAAAACACCTGGACAAAATTTTGATTTCAATAAAAATTAAGAAACTAAGTTGTCTTGGCTTTAAAATGATGATGTAAGCTGTTAGAGATTCAATGTAACCTCATCTTTTTAAGTGCAGCCCTGGGCCATATTTTCTAGTCAAGGGAAACTTTCCTGTGCTGCTTAATATGTTTAGTGAAAACTCACACTTTCATGGTGAAAAGACAGCTTAAATAGAAGATTTTTATAAGGTCTTGATTTCTTTCTTCTTTTGCTTTAAAAATTACTTTAATGCCTATTTTAATATATGTTGAACTTCAAGGAAGTTTGAATTTCATATTCCTAATCAGTGCTGCATTCAGAGAACTTACCCTTATAAAAATATTCTGTTTCATGTAAGACTCCCTTTCCTCTGCTCCCCCAAGTATCTGCCAAAAATAGTTGACCTAAACGAGTTATGATCAGGGATGTTGAAGGTGAGCACAAAAATAATCATGCTTTAGAGACCAAAGCAAAGAATTTTGAATAAAAATAAGTAATAGTTTATTTCCTTCTCTTCAGCCCCTCCTCCCCACTATACATGCTCTTTGAGTTTCTTGGGTTTAAGTGTACATTGCCTCTGACTTCAGCACAAGTAATAGACTAGCAGAATTTTCCATAAGATGTCTCAAGAAAATGCATTATTAATTTGGAGTAAATACGAACATCTTTGCAGGAAATGGCTTGGATTCAGACACCTGGAAAATGGAAGCATTATGTATTGACCTACTGTAATTTGCTATGATGCTGGTAATTTCATGTTCATTTGCCTTGGTACCGGCGGAGAGAGGATTGCATTTACAACCAGAACTGCTTGTGCTGTATTATTTAGAACAGTACTCCAAAACCAGAGGAGAAGCACTGCAGCTACACCTGATCAAGCAAGATGCATTCCAATTCTGCTCCTTTAAGTACACAGGGTCAATGTGTGTTCATTTGGGAAGGCTTCTGCACTTCTGTAGCAGCAGGAGGCACATCACCTGTGTAACCACACACAGGCAGAACAAAACTGCCCCACCAGCGACAGCAATTGGTGCTGTATTGGCAGAGAAACAGGACCAGCTCATCTCTGAAAGTCCCTGACCCACGGCAAAAAGGGCATTTTACAATTAAATAAATAATCGGAGAAAACCATGGAATAACAAGGTGCATGTCTAACTCACAATTCTATTTATGAACAGCAGAACTGTGCACTGCTGGTTCTTCAGAATGTGGTTTTGCTCCCTTCAATTACTTGCTGAGAGCCACTCAGATCCAGCCCCTGTGTCATTGTTTGTATTGCACAGGAACATGAATCAAGTCTGTCACACTTTTGATGTGGCTGCCAAGTCAACAGCACAGTCATTGTAAGTACTTAGCAAAGCCCCCTCCGCATTTTCTACCAACGAAGACTGAACAATTTTTGCCCCTTTACTTGTTTTTATCACTCTGTGGAAGATTCCTTTAAAAGTGACATCTATTTGTCAGCTGAAGAAAATGATCTTGTCAGGTGTTGTTCTTAATTATAGATTTTGAGATTTATGAAGTTTACATTTTATTTTTCATTTCAGGACATATTGTCTCAAAATGCATAAAGTAAATATTACAGCCAGCATTGCATTTTTGTATTTTCTTAGTTTGGCATTTTCTTTTAAAAATTCCTCTATTTGTAAGGAATCAGATCTAGAAGTAGTCTTTCCAGAAACCAGAGGTTTGGGCAAGTAGATGTTTACTGAACACCACAGTTAAATACAAGCTATCCTAATCGCTTTATGGGAGAATATTAAGCTGACATTGTCAGTTTAATTTCATCAAAGGCATAAATGTCCTTTTGCCCCAGGGACTCTAGGAAAAGGTATTTTCAGTTTTGGTCATTATGTCAGGCATAGTAGTCTCTTTTCTGAATTGGTGTTATGGGCTTAAAATAGGAAAAGTGTGCAGAAAGCAGTATACAGAAAAAAACCCATACACTTTAGTTTGGGTTGTCTGTAAGGGACGACAGCCCCAAGACAAGATACAACTATGGTAAAATTCCTGCCCTGGAAATTAGGTGGTCTTTGTTTCCATATCTAATACTGTTGTTCCGGCAGTTTTCATTAGACCACAGGTTTGGTTCTGCACTCCTTGGAATTCAGATCAGTCCTAATTGAATAGTTGATGCCAATGTCACAGTTTGAGACCAAATGATGGTGCAGAACCTAAATAGATTTGGGTATCAAAGCACTTCAATCATAGATTTATGCAGTCTTTGAAATCACACGTGTCCCCTGTTCTGTGGGAGAGATGGCACAGTCCAGGGAAGAAATCAATGGGTTAGCTTAATTGTTCCAACCCTGCCACATGTCCTCCTTTAGCTGTGACCATCCTCTTCCTCACAGGTGTCCCTGCAGATGGAAGCTATGATCCCAAGTACTTCTGCAGGGCCATGTGTCCCCTGGCTGCTCTCCCTGCATGGCTGCAGGCAGAGAATGCCTGATTCTGGGCTGGCTGGTTCTTGCAGGCAGTGCCTGAGAACTGGCTCAGCGCTGCTGGTGCTCACAATCCGCTCCTCTCCAAGGTTCTCCTCTGTAGGTGACTTCTCCATTCTCATAACTCAGTTCCTCACTTCTGCTGTAGGCTGAGCTGCTACAGGAGGCCGTTTTCTTTAAAACAGGTCTGCAGTGAATTTCTCAAACCTGTTCACAGTCATTCCTTAGATGTCAGGTACTAACCTTGGAATTACTGGATTTAGATTCTCACCTACAGCCATTTCTCTGATACCTAATAATAACCATCAACAGTTAATTTTCTATCCCCCTTATTACATTTAAAACAAACAATCAAAAAGCTAACTGCATTGCTGCTGCTGACATTGGCCATAAAGCTCCAGCTGTACGCTTAGTGCAAAAAAATGAAATAAAAATCAACGGTACCAACAACCACCCCCACATCCCCAGCCCCATTGAAACAGCAATAAGAAACCCTGCAGCTTCAGAGAATGCAAAGATTTCTCAATTGGATTTGAAACAATTTAGTTCCAGTAAGTTTCACAGTCAGGAGAAAAATTTAAAAGTTGCTCTGTTTAGAGCATAACAATAAAAAAAAAAAAAATTAATGGATTCATTTGCATTTTTCTACCAGTTATCCATGATTCATACTTACGTCTTGGAATACAATACATAGATGAGTCATACAGAGAAACAGCCTCTGCATAGGAAATTACACTGTCATTTCTAAGTAACATTGCTTTCCCAAGCTGAAACAAGGCTGGGCCACAGCAATCACAGATAAATCTCCACTGACTTGGAGCACTCGTTTAGAAAACCCACTCCCCTCAGTGTGTATGAAACCAGAGCCTGACTCAGAGCATATGGAGCGTGCAGTTAAACTCCCGATAGCTCTGGGGATCCTGGGAACCTCTCAGGATCACCACTTCAGCTCATCTTTTCTAGGAACAAGATACTTCAAAGAACACCTTGCACTTGGGTGTTCTGACTGAGCCTCCTTGCAGGGCTGTTCTTCCCTTTCTCGGAGCTCTGTGTGCACCTGAAGTCAGGCAGTCAGGTGTCCGACTCCTTCTCTCTGCTACAAGCAACACTTAGCACACACTTAGCAAGCTCTAAAAGAGGTAGGCAGAGTCTCTTGGGATGGAGCTGTCCCACATCGGACAGGCAGCTGAGCAGGGTCAGCCCCAAGGTTGTTGAAGGACGCTGCTGAGGGACATGGAACCACTATTGCTATTGTAAGACCTTTGATGAAACAGTGCCCCTTGTTCATTAACACGTCCTCTTAAAATTTCTGGAGGCTTCTTCTCTTTTGTATGAGATCATCATTCAAGACAGAAGGAAAGAAGCCCAAAAGCTTCCTAGTTTCTCCAGGATGCTCTGGAATATTCTCAAATGATGGAAACGGGAGAGAGAGAGAAAATATCACACCAACAGCATCTGTTGGCTGCCAAATGCATTGTAATTCCCTGGCCTTTTAAATAAATGCTCTTCATATGCATTGCAAAGCCTGCAAGAGGAGGAACTAAACATACCAAGATTTGAAGCCCTGTACTCAAGAGGCTGAATATCATTCATACTGTGGTTTCTGATTTCAAATACGAGTAAAACACAAATTTTCCCAGATCTGGAAACACGAAACTGCACACCTTAATCACTCGTCTATCGTTTACCTGATTAGTATTTCCAGAGCATCAGTAAAACTTACAGAGGGAAACCAGACATGAAAACCAGAGTGTATGCATAGAATATCAGTGATTATGTTATATATGCATCTGAGATTTGTACTTTATTCAAGTCAGGATCTAATCCAACTCCCATTAAGTCAGTGGGAATTTTGCCAGTGAAAACAATAGTAACACGATCCGGCCAAAATAATTTAATCCACCCTCTTCAGCTGCTGTGCTCACAGCAAGAATGTTGCCATTAAGAAGTTTATATGGACATAAATATTCACTTTAATTTCCTAGCGTTTGTCTACTTGCTTAAAATTGCATTTGTGATTAAAAAAAGAGCAACACAGTGTACTATGGTGGCATTTTAATCACTCTAGGTTCAGGAATAAATAGAAAAACATCTTAAATATTTTATACAGATTATATTGCAATTTTGAATTAACAATTCATTTTGGAGTTGTTTACATATTTTTTCTTTCTCTCTTGGTTTATTTTTCTTCCGTTGGTTCAGGTTTCCAAGCTACTGTGTGAGAGTGATTGTGATGGGTTTGGAATTTTTTCTCCTATAATCTCATTCTGGAAAATTGTCACTATGCATGGAGTATCACTGAATTGCATCTTGCCTCATGCTGTGATTCTGTTCCAGAAGGAGGAAAGGTTTGGGGTTGTATCACACTAAAACTATGTTTAATGGACCGCTAGAAACCTTTGAAGGATGCAAGAACAGCAGCATGGGGAAGTCTTTAGCAGCTGAAGCATTTTTGAACAGTATTCAAAGGTTTGTTACCCCAGAGCCTGCTCATCAGTACTGCCCTTTGCCCAAGAACTTCATTGGAGCTGCACCCTCTGGGAATTGCTCAGGTTTAGCTCCTTGGCTTAGAACTTCCTCAGGCAGAACAAGATGCCTCATATGGAGACCTGGCGGCTTGTGCCCCTGTGCCTGGCATCTTCTCTGAGCTGACACATGTCTAAAAGCACCTTGCACTGAAGGTGGCCATTTCCTGTCCTAGCTAACTTCAGTGAGGAGGAGAAGCACATTGTCCATGCCTCCCAGCCGTTCTTCTCTCGATGCCTCCACAGCCTTGAAATACCATCTTCTCCTGTGTTACTGTTGTTAGGGAGTCACTGAACTTCAACTCTTTTCCTGCCTTCCCTCTCCTTTTCTCCTAGAAGTATTTCCTCCAGTTCCTGAAGCCTTGAAAATCTTTGGGGGTTAAACTAAGGCAAGAACATACCGTGCATCCATTTTAATGCCTCCTTATGGCCCCACAACAATGTCTAATATTGTTGTTCTTCTTGGGCAATCTGAGTTTCCTCTCTTAGTTTTAAGAACCAAGGAAAAAAAAACTCTTGTGGGTGCAGCCTGGTGTAGGCAGAGGGGCCATGGGAGGCAGTGCCTGTGGTTAACACAGTGTGTTCTGCCCGTGGGTGGGTGTCCCAGCTGCCTCATGACCCCACTGAGAGATTGGGTATCTTCACCTCCTAAAGGACAAACTTTATATTGGGTTTGCTATGCTTTTTATTCTTGCCAGTTCTTGGATGTGGTCTCAGTGATGGTATCCAAACCCTTCTCTGTGCCATTCCTCCTGGCTTTGATATTGTGGCTCGCTTTTTCTTTCCCTCATTGTCTAGTCTTGGTTCTAGGATTATCTCTGTACAGAAGTACAGAGATATGTGTATTAGTTGTTTAATTTTTTTAAAATTAATATTGTAACTGCAGAGGCTGTTGCCCAGGAAATATTTGGATCATTTCACAGTGGATATCTGAATCCTATTAGTGGGTAGTGAAGGTTACAAAATTCTCATACTCTCTCATAAAAATATTTGGAAGGATTTTATGTGTGCCTCTGCAAAATCATTTAATTCTGCATTCTGACTATCTGGTTATAAAGTTGATGGTATATTAGATTTGCTTTATGAAAGAGACAGCAAAATTCAATGCATTGAATTAAAATCCTGAATAGGAAATATAAAAACATTCCTCCTGGATATATTGAGTTATGAGTTCTGTGACTGCACATTATTTTATATTTATATTTGGTGAATTATTTATTCCAAATAGATTAATTATAGACTCTGGAAACAAAACAAGATCTCTCAATGTATAGTTGCTTGATTTTGGGGGTGGGTGGTTTTTTTGATTATCTAATCTATTGAGAGAATCCATGCATCTTTATTATACTACTTAATGGCCTGGAAACACATTACAACAGCATAGTAGTTTATTTATAGCTATATAAAGTTGAATTACTTTTAATGAGACATTTGCATACAATTAGTGCAATCACACTGAAATGGAACAGCTACCTCAGCACATTTTTGAGACTTTGGCTCAAGAACTCTGAGGATTTCCCTTTGCAGCTGCTGGGAAAAGTAAATTTCTTTACCCATGCCTCAGACTGCAGTACATGCACTACCACTGTTTCTGGTGGGAGGGAGCCCATGTTGTTCCAAATTAAACTGTAAACGCTGATTCCCCTGAGAAGTCCAATAGGCTCGGTGCAAAATATAAGCAACTAATGTTTTTATGGATGTCAGCTCTCATAGTAAGTCTGTTTTCTATTTCAATTAATATTTTGCATAAATCAGTGTCTCAGTAAAATAAGCAATACCAGACTGAAAAGAACACAAGGCAACTGTAATTAAGCCATATGTTTAGTAATGTGCTGAACAAACAATGGAAAAAAATTACCCTTTGGTTACTAAATCAATTGTAATCAACCTCATTCCGCCCACTCATCCACCTCTATGAGGGGATAATACAGCTGTAAATATCAGGAACAAATCCAGCAACTAAACTAATAAAGCAAAATTGGTGGTTCAGCTACACGTGTCGGCATGAATGTATCGCTCCCTACAGCTTTATCTCTACAAACATCTTTTTGCTCCCAGAGGACACTTTAAAATCCCTACTATTAAAATAAATATAAAGAAATTACTCAGCTTTATAATTACAGCATCATTTAAGAATTTCTCTGCCTTTTGCCAAATGGTTTGAAATATGATGGATTATTGCTAACAAACTATTTATCTCTAATAGTCAAATACAACCTATGGGCTAATATTGCTTGAATTTATAACCAGTGAATAAGGCTATTGGAATATCTGGTTTGCTGGCAGGCAGCTTGTCCAGCTCACAGTGATTGCCTGAGAGAGGGGACTTATGGCACTGGGACTGCCGTGACATATGGTGTGAGGTAGCAGGTCAACATGATTCTGCCACTTAATGTAAATACTTGATAGTACAGGGTCATCTTTCATCAAACCTTCCCTGATAGACGTGGCAGAGGAAAGTCATTTCCTGCCTACCAGAGTGAGGGGGAAGATGCAAGGGGTGGGTTTAACATTTTCTGGCGCCCGAAGCCAAAAATCACATTCTTGTTAGCTTGGCAACTGGTCATGGCTGCTGGCCGTTCTGCTGTGGTGGATCCCTTGCTCCTGCCAAAAAGGGGCGGTGTTGATAACTAGGAAAGCATTGAACAAGTGCCTGCTCCATGTCCATGTGGTTGCAATAAGGAGCCTTGAGCCCCTCTGTGCCTGTCTGGGAGCCAGTGTGAACAGACCCGGAGCGCACATGGAACCCTGATTAATTGTAGTGTGTTGTAACACACAGACATGGGTGGAACACATCCACAGGCTTTTAGAACCCTCGTGAACTGCAACAAGGGCACGTCAGCTCAGTTACCAGTGACTCTGGTTTGGTTATCCCACAAATTGCAGTGTTCATGTATGGCAGGAAGTGTCTGGGAATTCATTTCAGGTGAAGTGCACACAGATAATGTGTTTAATGCTTTTATCTTATTAACCTGTGACTATTAGTCAGTGAACTATTTAAAGAGCTAAGTGCTATTTAACAACAAAGGACATTTTCTTGCCACCTCTTTCATAGTCTTCAAAGAGTAGAGATGGCTTATGGGAATAAAAAAGAATGAAACGAAGAAGCAGAAGTTTCTAATTCCTGGGATGAAATTCCCTGGAGGTGTTTGTCCAAAGAAGGAAAATCCAGATCCCCAGAGCCTACTCCTAAAGAGAATGCAAAACTGCATTACTTTTCTGTATTTCTTATGTAAGATTCTGCTAATCAGGATTTCCTGGATAAAGGAATGTCAGCTAAATCTTAATTTTTGCTGGCTTCCCACAGAGTAGTGATTATTAAATCCAATAAATACCTCCTACAAACATATATATGCAATGCTAGAAGTATAATTCTTATTGTAGGGGAAAAAAGCTTTACAGCTTTACTTGTAGTTTCTAAATATTAATGAAATAATTTTTAGAGAGCCTTGTGAACTTAGAAGATATCTAAAAAGTGTTTGCAATTATTACATAATGAAATCAAGAGTTTGAAGGAAGTGAAGACAAATCCTGAAAGAAAATTTAAGTTTGCTTGGAAGGTTCAGATACATAGCCTCAGTGATTTTTAAAAACACTTTGAGTTCTAAGCAACATTGATGCCTTGATGCTTTTGAAAATTTTGAGTGCCTCGTTTTGCATTGAAATAATCAGTGGTTTGGCCAAAACCACAAAAAATGAGTGAGAAGTTATAGCTGGAAATGAAAGTATTTATTTTCATTTTTAAGGTTATTCTGCCATAACCAACCTGTGTGCATTGGACTGACTTTGCTCCAGCTTTCTTTACTCCAAAGATTTACAAATCATAATGTGCCAGTAGGTCCAGCTTTGAAAATTCAGTGAAATTGCACTGTAAGATCTGTGGATGATGACACAGACATCACTGGGTCTTGTGCATCCAAGTTAGCTGAGGAGCCAACTGCAGCAGCAAGCTCGTGTCTCCTGCTCTGGCTTTGAGCGTCTGGGGACAGAGGCTACATAAAGACCGCGTTAAACTATAGAGGAACCACGGTAGTGTGAAAGAGTTGTCACTGGCTGTGGATGCAGATCTGCAATGGGAAGTGGAATAGGACAAGTGTCCTACAAAAGCCTCATTACTTCTTTCAGTGTTGTTATCGTAGAAGGTAGCTGGAATAGTATAGAGTATGCAAATAATCCTGGCATTGGAATGCCATGTTATTCCTTTAGCATACAGCTGCTCTTCTGGGGAATGAGTTGGGTGCAACAATGTGGATTCTGCTGCACCAAGGTGAGACAGGTTCACTGATGAGAAGCAACTGGAGGAATCCAGATAAGTAAGTACATCTATCTGTACTGCACAGGCACTGAAGGCATGGGTTAATAACAATCCCAACAGTTCTCACCACACCTGAAGCCATTCCAGAGTGAGCAGCAGCCTACTGCTTCTTGCATTGCATCTTTTCTCTGTTGGCAAATGGGGAGAGTACAGGAAATATTGTGAGCATATGAAATAAACCCCAGTGAACCAAACCGACCATGTGGCAACCTGTTTGAGAGGTCAGTTCTGTGAGCTGGTGGAAGGGCTCACATCTTGTCTGGTGTCATTGGCTGGCACGGGGCCGCACGTCCTGTGAGTTACACTGACAGAAGCCATGGCAGGAAGGGCTGAAGGCTGGGAGGCTGATGGGGATGGGAGTCAGCCCTGAGTCAGCCTCGCTCCAAAGGGCCAAAGCTGCTTGAGCAGTGTTGCTGCCAAAGCACTTGAGGAGAGCCCACTGCTCCATAGGGACACTGGTTACTGCTGGGGAGGGGATGCTGAAGGAGCACCTTGCTCCCTGGCACCCTGCTGGTGCCATAGCTCTGCTGGGCTCTCTCAAACTGTGCTCCAGCCCATTGAAATCCTTTCTGTCTTATGGTGGTACAGGCATTGGGGAGCGAGGGATGCTCAGGGAAATGTCTGAGTCTCCCCCAGCAGGGCCGGCAGATTGAGCTGTAGGGCATCAACTTCTTCCTAGGAGTGGAAGCATTGCCCTACTGAAATTACTAAAAGCTTGGTGGTCTTATAGTGTGTTTACATACATTTAAAATAGAGTGAATCAAATGGAAGTAAAAGATAAAGAGAACAAATGTGGACTTTGTGAAGATTTATAACATGTCAAAACTCTGGAGAAAAACTTGCAGTAATGATGTAGCAGATGAAAATAAGTTACTTTGCATTACTAATGGACAGTTTACATTACAAAGCCACTGTCCATATTGCACAGTATGCACACATAATAGAACGTCCTCCCTATCTCAAACAGATAAATAACATTAGCACAAAGCCAAGAAGATTTATAGCAAGCATGAATCTCTCTCCATTAGTCTTTTCCAGCTGAGTTTCTATAACTCTTTCTATTGCATATGAATTACTTCACTGGCCAAGCTAATTCCTGGAGTAACTCCCCTGGCTCCAGTGGAAGCACTCCAAAGATGATTTTGGGGTGTATAGTAAAACAGGTCATACAGTGAATAGATGGATGTCATAAAACAAAGTGCTTATGCTAATTGGTAATGGCATCATCCCATCAACCCCAGAGCAAGTGGATTGTTCCTAGCCTCTGTTACAGGTTTCTATTACAGATCAGTCATTTCTTTCTTTTCTTTTTCTATTGCTTGTATTCTAAAGCAATTAGCTCCTTGGAAACTACTTTTCCTTTCATCTGGAGAGAGATGCTATTTCTGCTTATGTTTTTATAGTCATTACCTCATATGACTTTGGTTGTTCTGGTGGAAATGCACTGTTGTACTTAGACTGCCTGTCACCTTCAAGTAAAGATCCCAAAGCACATGGCCCTTCTCACGCCTCCCAACACTCAGAAGGTAAATAGGTACTTTTAGAGATGTTTAATAGACAAGAGGAGTTAAAACTCTGTCTGGCCTGGAGAATTCTAAGGGATTTAGAGTGTTTGCCTTTTGGGAATGATCCTTGCACATTCACATCCCAGCTGTTCCTTATGGTGGAAACGTGAACATTGCTTGGTGGACTGTGCATCTAAATGGACTTTCTGTTGTGGGTGGAGGTTACATCAGTGCACTGACAGTTTGTGTATGGGCCTGAGTTTGCTGCAACAAGCTGCTACATTTCTGCCTAACATGTGTTTCACATCACTGCAGAATTAGCACATCATCACACAAATGATCAACGCCGGGTTGAGTCCAGGAGGGAACCAAATTTAAAAGAAAACTGCATACACACAATTTTAGCATTTTAAATGGGAGCTGCTGCTAAAAGGCTCATAGAAAAATCCTGGCACATATTGAAGTAAGAAAAATGTCTTTCTAGTTTTAAAATTTCAGATCAGATTTTTCCAGAGTTCTCAGCAGCATTAATCAAGATAAAAAAAAAGCCAAAGTTGTGTTAATTATGCATGTGTAACAGTCTGGGAAATGTGGAAGATCTTAAAATTATGAGAAAAGAGTTTGATGTTCTATTTAATATTTCATTTCATTGACACACCCCCATAATTAACAGAAAGCTAAATTGTGCCTGAACTTCTTAAAATGCATATGGACTGACACTAAGTATGAACATTTTCAGTTTTAAAGGAATAAAATTGAGAAAATGGTAAGCAATCAGAAACAAAAGTTACATTACACGCCTAACTATTGTACCTATAGTGGCCACTACTACTGCCATTATAATACACAAGAGAATTTGAAAGCATTTAGATTTGCCTTTTCAGCTGACAATCTGCTGCAGGTGCTGTGCTATTGTAAATAATTATTCAGCTGTTATGTGTTATTGTCTAAATCACCGTTTTGAACCTGAAGTATAAGCTGTACAACCCATAGATCAAATCTTAGAAATTGGCTCTTGTTTGCAATATAGTTATTTTAAAGGAAGAAAATACCCAGTAAATCAAACTCACAAAGAATTTTAATTATGCTACTTGTTCCGAGGAGCAGTATTACAGTTTTACATTCCAACACTGTGTGCATGGGAAATGTAATACACAACACCTGTTAACAATACGTGCTCTGATGAATGCTTGGCTAAAAATTGGTTTCTGAATTTTTTTTTTTAATTATATAGGGTGGAGAGAAAGAAGATTGAGTCCATTTTTTTCTCTAAGCAGACAAATAGTATCTATTTAGTATAATGATTTACATTTTGCCATCAGATGAAATCATACAGGGAATTTTTTTTGTCTAATACAGAAATAATTATGATTGCTCTATCACTATTACATGAGTGATAATAGGATTCATGCATAGCAACAAAAGGTGTAGGTAGCACTGGAAAAATTGTTTCCATTATAATCCCCTACTTGCAGCCTCTGATTTTAATTCTCATTTGGCATCAAAAATTTACATGGTTGAGTTCAACTTAAGAAATGCTTTATTTGGATTGCATTCAATTTCCCTATATTTTCAACAGAACTTTTCACTGTGGCTCTGAGAAAAATATTTCTCTGGTATGTGTATAAAACATCTAGTTACAGTTTATACTTTGAAACGCAGCAGAGGCAGTGAAAATTTAAATAGTCATTTATCAAGAGTAATGTCTGGCTTGGGTAACATGCAAAAGGTAGTTATCAAGAAGGAATGTGTGATCCATGTGGTAGTGTAAAAGGAAGAGGTAGAAGAAAAATTACATTGTGTGTGATAAACCCAGGAAATAAAACTTTGAGTCACTTTTGTGTAGGAAAGCCTATAATCATCTTTTGAAGCTTAGTCTGGTTTTGGAGCTTGATCTTCTTTTCATCAAAGGGAGTTTCAAAATTTACATCAGAGGAAGTAAAGCGGCAGAAATCAGAGTTGAAAGAGCATCCCTGGCTCCTCCATTTTGGGGACTTTCCATTTTTACTGTAGTCGAGTTCTAATTGCTAATTTTATGAATAACGAATAGCTCAGTCCTCCCACCCTTGCGCTGGCTGAACTCCTGTGGCTTTGCCTGTGGATTGCTGAGCTGCTGCCCTGCTCAGGTGGCTGCAGAACTGAGTTAGGGGAGCCCCGAGGAAGGACGGCAGCGGGCGGGGGCATTGCTGGTTCTGAGCACACTGAAAGGCTGAGCAGGACAACTGGAAATATTGCCCACACAGCCAAACAAAGCCGTGTGCTTCTGAAGACAAATGCTTTCACTGCAGGGTGCCCAGGGAACAAAGGGAGTCGTGGCCTTTACAAAGTACACAAATGGAAGAAATACTTGTATACAAAGTCTGACTCACAGCTCATGTAAAGAATATGACAAACTTCTTAGTCTAATTCATTAACTCTAAATAATGTCCTTTCAAATGCCATTCCCAGAAGCAGTTTCTATTGGAGCTATTTTTTATCCTTTTGCCACAGATTGTTTTAAAAGAATTATGGGAAATGACAGCCGTAGAACTAAAGTTCGATTTTTCACAGATGAAACTACAAAATGCATGGAGTAATGTAATCCAGCCAGACAAGTGAGTAAATTATATCTTGGTTGCAACAACGCACCACTTGCTGAATATCAATAAGGATATGTTTCCTTCTTTAGAGTAAAAATAATATCTGCCGTTAATGTAAATGGTTCTGAATATCCCTGGCAGTACAGCCACGGATGCCAAACAGAATTAATATTGAGCAGAATCTCATATGGGGTTTTTTTGCGAGGAAGAGGAAGACCATGCTCACAAATGTTAAAACAAGGAGGATGATTCATTTTACATTGCTTTACCATAATGAAACGCCATTAACTTCTATCATCTGCTTTCAAATTTCAAGTAAATGAGAAAAGCATAAGCTCCAGTTCAAGGAACACTGTCAAACAGTGCGCTGAGGTTTTCATTCTGCTTCTGAATTTCCTAGGATAAGTATGTGGGTAACTCTGCTCCTTGTGGACCAAAATACATCCGTTCTCCATAACCCAGCAGTCACAAGTGTCAGCAGAGTATATGTGAGCTGTGCCCCACCTTTCTCTTCATTTGAATTTTGAGTTCCAAGACACTGAGGAGCTCAAGAATGGGTTAGACTAATCAGACTTCCACTGTACAACAGGCCAATTCTGCCTCAGCTAAATGAATAAATTGCTTTAATAAATACCTTATGGAAGCATTTGACCCCTGTTCTAGAAGAAACCCGTGAATGTTCCATATGACATCACATGCAGAGCTTGTGTGCAGTTAAAGTGATATTCTTAGCACAAATATATGTGCTGGCCTTGGGTCCTCTGCTCAATGAGTTTTATTTTTACTAGAAGTAATATACTTAAGCTCTCTAGAGCTCTGCAAATTCATTTCTTACATGCAACTGCATAATCTTTTTGGAGTGAATATGGACATTAACTCCTCCTTGCAGCTCTCTATAAACATATGCTTGCACAGCAGATATTTCAAATTCAGAATCCAGGAAGGAAAATGCTCCCAGGACTGATTACTGAGTTATATACCCTTTTATTTTAATGTACTTTGCCAAGATGAGTCCATAACCTCAAATGAGTCAGGGAAGAAGAGGGGAAGGGCAATAACAAACAGCTTCATCATAATTTTAACCCTATTGCCTAGTGATCACAGAATAACCTTTATGCTTACATATTTAGGGGACTACGCAGACACATTCTTCCTGAGCGTGCTCATCCACTCCTTGGCATTTGTACTCTGTGACTCAAAGTACACAAGGAGAAGACACGTGACACCTGACCCAATTTATTACTTGCTTCTGGTGGCAGGGACACTTAGGATGTATTGCTAGACTGCAGAGTGACAAATTTCACTCTCTTGGACAGACCTCTTTCTGTAAAATGGAGATATATTTGCCATACTGGCTCTCCAGCTTTTGCTGCCATAGTTGGGATCCTGCGCCAAGGCACCACTTAAACATGATGTTATGTCCCAACAATTCAGGCTTGCCAGTCCTTATTAAATAATTAAAGAAATATCGAGACACCTTGGAAGCTGTTAGTGTAGTCCAACAAGCAAACAACTCACAAATAAACAAAGAAAAAATACAGACAGCCCCAGTATACAAGACAACTTTCGTCTTGAGTAACCATAGTCTCTCTATTGAAAAATCGCCCTGTAATTTAAGCTGGAGGTATTTTTTCGCTTGCTGCCCTAAATTGTTATATGTTATTCTAAAAGCTGGTTAACATCTATGGAGAAGGTGGCAAAAAATCAATAGAGCTTCACAACAAAGGCATGAAAGGAGTAGAATATGAAATCTCTGAAAGAAATGATGTTCTCATTTGGGGGCAAAAGGGCAAGGACAATGGAATCAGTGAATTTTTTTTTTTTTTTGTAGACTTTGCTGTGTTACTAAGATGTAATACTTCACACAGTTGTGTCTCTCTATCTTCTTTGGTCTGCCAACAGAATGAAACAGTAGTTCAAAATGAAAAGTCAAGTTTTGTCTATCAAAATGAAATTTCAAGAGAGTTTGTCCAAAAGATTAATGTCTCATCTTTTTCGTGGAGTAAAATATACTCCAGCTCATGTAAACTTGCCAAGATTAACAGTAGTTTATATCCTTAGAAAAGATATAGAGTAGATGGGAATCTGAGCTTACATGGTAGTCTGAAGAGAGAATATATACATATATATTGTATAAAAACAATACTTACGTATATGTTTAATAGATAACATTTTATGTAGAATATGAGTATGTCTATAATACTATATTTTACAAATTATATCTCTATTGCTCTATTTGTTTAATTATTCTTTCCAGTGATTTTCCTCTCTACATTAATTGGCACATTCTGTACTGTGCAGTGTGTCCTCCTGAAGAATGCAGCTCTCTTGTCAGTGAAACAATGCTCCCAAACCCAAAACCCTGCACTATGCTTGTGTTGAATGATTTGTCCACTGTCACCAGTGTACTCATGTCTGTGTAATACTTAGGGGGCTTAGAGTCACTCAATAGTCAGTGCTCTTCTTATTCTCTCATCTTGAATTTGAGGTTTCTGAGTGGATTGTTCTGGTTTGAAGAATGACTGTGAGGAGTCCTTGAGTTCTACAGAGATTTTGGGTTTTGCTTTAGCAATTGGTGACCTTGAGGGTAGGTAGTTTGAAATAGCTGCACTCTAAATTATCCGTATTGCTTTATCTTGTGCATCAGGTCTTGTAGTTTAGGTTTTTGTACTAAAAGGTACTTAGAGAGGAGAAAAACCTAAGCTTTCTAGTGTTCATACTGATAGTGTACTGCAATGTTATATGCACTTTACATTATTCCTACAATTCAATACATAGTAAGGAGATATCTTGAACTACCAGGTTAAATAAATTCCTATTTCTGCTTGAAGTTCTTGTTGGCAAGAAAAAGTACAGGTCCCCTGGAGATGGGCTACATGTTCTTTTAAGTCTTTTCTATCTAATTTTTAGGATTTCTGTGAACCTTGATTCAATTTCTTGATATAGATATAGATATAGCAGTCTTCTGGCTATGATCAAGAAGAGAATCAATCTAAAATTTGCTTTTATCCTCCATTGAGGCACTTCTCTTTATGGCAAGAGGATAATGGAATCATTGATAGAATACACATTTTACTACTTCCATTTTTCGGTATGCATATTGTTTTGAATAATTGAAAAGTTATGATTTGCTAAATTTAACTTGTACTTTCTTATTGCTGGGCCAAGTACTAACATCACAAGTCTCTCAAAATCACTGTCAAATCACACGGAAACTTTGCCTACCTATTAATTAAATAGACAGGGAGAGATACTGAGCTAGATTGTGTTGACAAATAGTGAGCAAAAAAGAAGCAGCATCTCTCCTAAATAACTCAGAACCCTGTCTATCCTGCTGCTGATACACCAAAGCAGTAATCCTCTTGTACCTGTATCTTATTTTAATTGGATACTGCCTGAGAAATGGCAGAATTATCTTTTTGTTTTAAAAACAAGTTTCCCTGACAACCTGGGATTTATGTTTTTCTTTTCCTAGAATATAATCATGCTCAGAATTTTTTCTGAAGGTGTGTATCTATATATATAAACCAGAAGAACATTACCTAGAGGCAATGCTGTTCCCTCGATAGAGTATCTGCAAGGAATGTTATACAGGAGCCAGGAGAGGATGATTAATTACTGTGTTAATGCACTTATGTACAGTAATGCAGGGCTCTTATATTAAGAGCCATGTAGCACTAATGTCCTGTTGCTTTCACAAATTACCCATTTGTTACTAGGAGGGTCAAACCCAAATACTGTGTGCAAGTCCTCCACACATGCCCGGGGTTTCTTCTCAATTCTTGTCCCCCAGGGCATGAGTATAAGCAATTTGTTGTCGTGAGGGCTGGCAGCCAGGGGAGCTATATGTCCATCTGATGTTGATGTAACAAGCAAAGCTCCGCTAGGAATTTCCATCCGTTCTTCATCCTGAATTTGCCTATGTCTAATTACTGTGCTTGGTGATGCTTAAATAAAAGTGAATGGAAACATGTTTGCGATTGAACGTTCTCATAGGATCTCTGTCAATAGGAGGATGTTTGTGTGGGCCTGGAGTTTACAAAACCTTTCCTTTGTAAAAGGTGACCTCTGAAAATTCATTCCTTTTCTTAAATTAACGAGCTTTATTTACTCCTGAAATGTCAGGATCTCTGTAATGAATAACAAAATGAGACTGAATCAACTTGGTTATTAAAACTTTGGACAACTCACTGGAATGTTTTGGAGCACTTGCAGCTGCTGGTTTTGTTCCAGTTGCAGGTGGCTGGCACCATCAAAGCTTCACTTGCAGCTGTGACCTCTATTCCCTTTTTGACATGGACTCATGTGATGCAGGTGAACCTGCTCCCGCCCCAAAAGATGTGGTATCCTAATCAAGAGAAAAGTTATTTCTAGAAAGACAGCCGTGTAGTTCCTTATGCAGGGAGCAGTGTGGAATTGCCATGTTTGTCATGCTTCAGTGCGTAATTAGCAAAATGAAAATCTGAGAACTTGAAGAAAATTGAGGGGAACAAGCAGCTCTTTGCCCAGCCCCTGCCAGGGCTGAGTGTTAGTGGGCTGTGTGATTGTCTTGTACAGGCTAGAGGTGGCCCAGGCACCACAGGCTGAAGGGCTTTAATCAAAGAGGGAAGATAAAGAAAGTGTTCCTTCCAAGATCCTCATGCACTGGGTGTTACCAGGCTTGGCAAAATATCTCCCAACTCTGGTTGCTTCTCAGACAAGTAGAAGAGCACTTACTGTGTAAAGCCAGATTTCAAATATGTTCTGTTTAAATTACATATGCCAGAACAGACACTTTCAGGAAACCTTTGCATCTAACAGAGCTACACCAGTGGAGAAAGAGCTCTGCTGTGCTTCTCCTCTAAGTCTCTGAGACCATTAGAAATCACAGAAATCCACCATGGTTACCTGTAGTAGGAAAGGACTAGGTCAGCGTTTTAAATTCAGTATTTCTGTGTTGCGCTTACAAGTTTGCGCTTACAAGCATCTGAAGGAAATCAAAAAGCCAGCTTAAATACTCACATGCACACAAATGTGGCTTTTGTAAACATGTAGAATCCACATAAAATTAGAAGGCTTGACTTGATGCCACTATTTAATCCCTTTTTAATTTTTTTTTTTTATTTCTAAGCTTTCTGACATCAACTATCTAAAAATTTAAATTAAAAAGTAGGAAGTTTAGGGGCTCACTACTGGAAATGTGGTTTGAGCTTCAATCAGTGCTCAGCTTCAATCACCTGCTCAGTTCAGGTTTTGTGTAAGAGAGAATTCAGTCCTTTAATATTGAGCAAGAGAAACCGAATTAGATCCTTCTAAGGGCTTTGAGCCCCCAAGTCTTTTACATTCAAAATGTTCATGGAAGTCAATGAAGTTTTCAGTTCCAGAGGAATGCAGGGTTACGTCTAGAATCTACCCCTTACCAACTAGGTAACATCATAATGAATGTACACAATCTCATATTGCATCCAAATCTCACATTTAATTCCCCAATTTTAACACCTTATTCATGCAGTGCTTGCAGCTCTGAGTGATGTTCTTATTCGGTTCGATTTATATATGCAGTAAAAGGGGCAGTAACAGCTGTACAGCCATCAGCCACAGAGCACAGCACAAATTGTAGGAATTCACAGTGTGGGCTCTATTTCTTTAAAATTCACAGTGTGGGCTCTATTTCTTTAAAATACTATGAATAATTCTACAAAACACTGCAGGATCCAGCTCTCTGAACCTCAAACAGATTTCTGACTCCTTTTGGAAGCACGATTGGTCTACATGTGTCAGTGAGGGTCAGGGTGTTTGAGTAGGAACAGGAGCTACAGACGCGTTGAATCTCACACTGTAAATCACAATCTTAGTGGATAATGGGCATGTTCTTGTCTCTTGTGACCCAGCTAGGACACAGGTACTGTACTTAGTGGTTTGCACATTTTAAGAAACTGATGATGACAACCTTCTGAAGGTGGCAAACTGCTCTGAAGCAGTGGCAGACCTTGAAATAGCTGCAGAAATCCTGGGAGGTCCTTGCTTTATGTGGGGCACTGCAAAGAAGTTGTTTTGGCATACCAGTTCCCTCAGCACATCCATAAACTTTGCAAAGTAAGTTAGCTCTTTGTTCTCATTACTGTTCACCCACCAAATGCTTGCATTTTATTTGATCTTGCAGGTTACTGCTGTTACTATGAATTGCTGCTGCTGCATGCAATACAAAGTTGACAGAGAAAATGTTTCAACGTAGTTTTAATTCATACTGTTTCCAGTTTCAAAAAAAAAAAAGCTGCAGGAGCTGGGCAGTGCCGCGGAGCCAGCGCTGCCATGAGGGGCGGGCCGGGGCTCTGAGGGGGCGGCGCCTGCCGGGCCGGGGCGGGGCCTCCCTTGCGGCCATGGCGGAGAGCGCGCAGGTACCGCCGGGGTTGGGGAGTTTTTTGTAAAATTGTCAGTGTTGAGGTGCAGCCAAGGGCTGCGAGGGTGATGAGGGGCCTGGGCCATCGCTCTTGTGAGGAAGCTGGGCCTGTTTAGTCTGGAGTTGATTGAGAGGGGATTTCATCAATGTGTTTAAATGTATCCAAGGCCAAGAGCATGGTGCCAGACTCTTTTCAGTAGTGCCCCCTGACAGGACGAGGAGCAATGGCCACAAACCCAAAACAGAAGAATTTTCATCTCAATATGAGGAAGAACGTCTTCACGTTGATTGTGGCAGAGCACTGGAATGGGCTGCCCAAGGTAGTTGTGGAGTCTCTGTCTCCGGAGCCATTCCAAACCACCTGGATGTGTTCCTTTGTCACCTGCTCTGAGTGACCCTGCCTTAGCAGGGGGTTGGACTGTATTACCTCTGGAGGTCCCTGTCAACCCTGTCTATTCTGTGATTCTGTGTAGAAGAGGGTGTGGTGTTAAAAATGCAGCGTGTGTGGGTGTAGAAATATATATATTTATGTATATAAATACACCTGTGTCAGTTTAGGGAGAGACACTGTCTCCCCAGCGAGGCAGTTCCTCCAGCAGAGACTGCAGGGCCTGGGCTGGCACAGCCCAGCTGCGTCTGACCCTCACCTCACCCTGAGCTGCTGCTGGTGAGCTCTTCATCCATCTGTGTCCTCCCACCCCCTCACCAGGTTTCACTTGGTTATGGGCTCTCCTTTGTCACTGTATGGTTATTTTTTGGTATGTTGGGTTTGTGTGGCAAAGCTTTAGTAGCGAGGAGCTACAGGAGTGGTTTCTGTGAGAAGCTGCTGGAAGCTTCTCCCATGTCCACTAGAGCCAATGCTAGCCAGCTCGAGGACAGACCCATGGCCGGCCAAGTCTGACCCCACCTGTGACAGCATCACTGGGATAACAGAGTTAGGAAGGGGAAGAAAGAAACCTTACAACAGCAGATGGAAGGTGATGGAAGATGGGTGAGACTATGGGAGAGTGACAGTTCTGCAAACACCAAGGCCAACGGAGAAGGAGAGGCAGGAGGTGCTCCAAGTGCCAGAGCAGATTCCCCTGCAGCCCATGGTGAAGCAGCTGTGCCCCTGGAGCCCACAAAGGTCACAATGGAGCAGACACCCATGTTGGAGCAGTCCATGGAAGACTGTCCCTTGCGGGAGGGACCCCATGCTGGAGCAGGGTTAGAGCATGAGGAGTCCTCCCCGTGAAGAGGCAGCAGGGTCAGAGTCAACAGCTGATGAACTGACTGCAAGCACTGTACCCCATGCCCCTGGGGGGAGGAGGGAGAGAAAATTGGGAGTGAAGTTGAGCCTGGGAGGAGAAGAGGGTTGGGGGGAAGGTGTTTTGAGATGTGGTTTTTATTTCTCATTATTCTACTCTGATTTCCTTGGTAACAAATTACTTTCTCTGCCCAAGCTGAGACTATTTTGCTCATGACAGTAATTGGTCAGTGGCCTTTCCCTGTCCTTATCTCTCCCCACAAACCTTTTATTATATTTCCTCTCCCCTGTTCAGCTGAGAAGAGGGCTGACCGTGAGGCTTTGGTGGGCTCCTGGCACCCAGCCTGGGTCAAACCACCACAGTTGGCTTATTTGTGGCGGTAGGAGTCTCCTGATTTTTGATTGTTTCAGGAAAGGCTTGTGGTTTCCCTTCAGAGAGCACTGAGGGAGTGGAAGCAAGCTTACACTTTTCCTTCCAGCAGTACCACGGTTGTATTTCTCACCTTTCATTGCTTTAGGTAGCTGAAGTGCTTTACAGGATTTTACAAATCCACAGTGTTTGCATTACTATTTGCTTTATTTGCTTGTCGTTGGCCTCCTCCCTGGTTTTTTCCTGTTTCCTTTTTTGACTTGGTTGAGAGAGGTGTGGCTTCTGACAGGCAACTCATCTCATGCTGCATGTCAAGAGATATAAGAATAAAATTTATTCCTCCCAAGAGCGTATGAGGTGTTGCATCAACTCAGAATTTCTCCCTTAAGCCTGTCTGTGTAGTTGTAGCTACTACAAGAGAATTTTCTTCTGGTTGAACTGCGTTGTTGTCTCCTCTGGCCGAGAAGTTGCCTGTGACTGTTGTGGGAGTGATTAAGTGCCTTCAGCCAGTGTCATGGCTGCGTCTTTGTCAGTACAAAAGCTTAACATTTAGGTTTCGTTAAATAAATAAACCCTCTTCCATGTGAAATGTGTTATTAAGTATTCTAAATGCTTTATGAAAAATATATGCATCTTTCACAGTGCGCTCTGTTAGTGCTCTCCATAAATATTTTGGCAGTTGGAGCAGCGTAACACTGGGGTAATGCAGTCAGATCACAGTAAAAGGATACAGGGTGCGCTCTATGGGAAACGACAGGCTGTCAAAAATATATTGTACATCTGTTTGAAATGTACCACTGAAATTTTTGTCGTTTTTACTTCGTGGCTTTATAAAAAGAATCTTTAGAGGAATTCAGTGGACAATTGTTTTTTCACATGTTTTCTGTTCCTTGTGTATTGAAGTTTGTTCTACACACAGTAGCTTACCTTTGTGACATTTCTGTCTATCCTTTATGATTTATTTTTGTTGGAAACCCTGTGGAATTGTGTGTTTTTATAAATTACATTATATAGTCTCTAGTTTTGGCTGAAGGTAGCTTGGCATAGTCTATATGTAAGGTGTAGGAAACACTGTATTCTGGCACTATTTTCTTATATAATTTCTTACATTTTGAGACAATTCCTTTTGATTTAAATTGAATATTTTTATAATTGTTCCGACTTGTAATGACTTTCAGCAGAAAGTACATTATAAAATCTGAATCCTGATCTTAGCAAGTCTTGCTGCTGCTTTATTTTTAACCACGTTTTTTCCTATAAGTGGTCTGCAGCTGTGAAAACATCAGTAAAATTTAATGTCATCAGACATTTGGTCAACCATAAATCTTGATGTTTGGACTGTGTGAAATTTTTGAAACATATTTAGTTTCTATATGTTTCACACTATAATGTTTATAATGGTCCTTAAAAGCTTTTTTTGCCTATAGGTTTTGTCTTTTGCCTTGGCACATCTGCATATTTCTCTTTCGAAGGTAGTTGGAATTAGTGCTGCTATTTTTATTTCCTCATTTGTTTGATAAGAAAAGAAATGTTTATGACTAAAAATAGCAACTATTGATATTAACTTCCCATTGTGGGAGCAGACAAGTGGGGCCTTTTAAAAACAAACAGGAACAGTGGATGTATTTCTGTTTCTGCCTTAACTATTTATGTGGAAAGCTTCAAGATTTTCTGCTGCTGCTGAAGCACTTGACAGCCTGATAACAAAATGTGTATAATAATACAAATAACAGCCTGTGTTGCTGGTGTAGTTTGGTTGGGTTTTTTTCATTCCCATTTTGATTAAAGTTGCAACTGATATACAGCACTCTTCCGGGGTACATCTGCACTGCTGTCAGCCCAGAGTAGCTGAGCTTGTTTTACATAAGCTACTGGAAAGCTGAGTCCTGTCTGGTTTCCCTGGTAGAGTGAGGACAGCAGGATCTTGGGTTGCTTACATTTCGAGTATTTGCTATACTTATAAAGATTTACTAAGCTGCTTCTTTGTGTATATAATTTTGGAAGCCATGATGTTTTGAAGCATGGTGTAGTATCATCAAACAAATACAGATACTATCTTCAGCCATTGCAGAACGCTGGTGCTCATTTCCATTGCTGTGTTTCAAAGTTTGGCCACTCTGGAAAGGCCCTCACCAAAACTGCAGGTAGTGGGGCATTTTTCCTGCCCAGGGATGACTCTCACTAGGGATTTCAGGTTTTGAGAGTCCTTCCCCTTAAACACAGAGGTGTTTTGCAATTCACTGTTTAACTATATCACTGTGCTGCTGCTATTTCCTGCTTCATGGTGGTTTGTGAGCGTTGGCTGAGAGATTTAAGATGGTCTTACTCTTTTGGTTTAGAACGTCTGGTTTGATATTTCAATTTGATGCTGTTAACAAAAGATGCCCACAGCATTTGGAGTAATGTATTGAACAGCCAGAAACATATTACACATTCAGAACAGCTAAAACTCTTTCAAAGGAAAATAAAACAGTAACAATTCTCTAGTAGCAGCCTGTATTTAAATAGGCTAAGTCTACTGCTGGGAATGTGTATTGGTAGGATTGGTTCAGGAGTTTTTTTCCTGACACATGAAGACAGCGTTACTAGAATTAATTCACCTTGGATTACCTCAGTCAGTCACTGCAGTTAACACTAAAATGAATGGTAAATTCTTTGACACCAGTGAACGCATGTAAAAATAGTCTCCCTGGATTTTCAGTACAGAAGACAGCAATCAAAAGACAAAAATCCTCAATCAAAATAATTGTAAGCTTTTAGTCAGGTGTGTGTGTAGGTTCAGCCCAAACAGAAACTGTCCACAAACACAGGATTGTTTAAATGACTTATGGACCTTCGATACTTTCTTAAATTACAGAAACATTGCTAATTTTAAAAAATAGTTTTCTAAATTACGTGCTTTTTCTATCATAGTTCTTCATCTGTCATTTGTAGCAGTATTTCTTCTTATCTGATTCTTGTTATAGTGGACAGTGGTGCCTCAACCCCATTCTTACCACGAGCAGTAAAAAAACCGGTAATGCATTGGTGGGAATGTTGCTGCTGGGAATGTTGTTCCAGGTCCAGGTGATGAAATGGTTCTTGGGAAGTATTCATCTTGCCCTGTAAACTGTTGTGGTTTGATGTGCAGACAACGGAGCCTTATCTGCAACACTGAGTTACAACAGCTGCCTATCTCTTAAGTTTAAACTGCAATGTGTAAAATATTGGCGTTTTGCCTTGCTAACAAGTATGCCTAGTAAGATGTTGACTAACTGACCAGTAATATGTAATTTTTATAGTGGTGGTCACTATAAATACTAAAGTATCCTATGTATTGACTATCCTGAGAGAAAGAGAGGGAGGCGCATTCATTCAGTTCCAAAACATCAGTATCAGTTATTATTTTAATTCAGCTCTCACAGCTTCTAAAGAATCTCATGTTCAACAGTTTTCTAACACCACTGCTCACTTTAGGGAAGCATTTATATTTTTTCTGGTTATTAAAATATGTCTTTCAATAATTGTATAATATTAGCATGTTTTATCCCTGCAGCTTCAATTATAGCAACATTACTGACTGTAGGAGTATTTTTTTTTATGCTGTATGAATCCTTGCTAATAAAACAAAAGCAAACTAACGTCATGCTCTTAACTGTGTGAAGGAAGCCTGCGTTTATTCCATTCCTGTTCTGATGAGATACTGTATCTGAGACTGACTTGTTTACAGTTGGGAACAATCATTTTTCTTATTGAAGTACATGTGAAAGTATTCTAGTGCTTAATTAGAGGGAGGAAGAATAGTCTGTCCACTGAATGAATGCTTTTTGTTGCTCTTAGTCTTGTTTTGTCCCTCTTGACTGTGTTCTTCCGCTGGTGCCAGATTTCAGTACATCTTGCAGTTTGGCAGCAGCAGGGGGAGTAGTGTAGCTTTATTTGGGGGCTCTCCTTGACCAGCGCTGGAGTGAGTTGGTATCAGCCCAGTGCAGTGCTGGTCAGGCTCAAAAATCAGTGTATGGCAGGAATTCTGCTTCTCTGTCCCCAAGGGAGCATGGAAGCAGGATTCTGCAAGCTTTGCCTTGCTGCACTTCTCTGAAGCCCAGGTGCTGCAGATGTACAAGTGTATGGCCACCAGCAAACTGTGATAAGGTGTTCGTGTGCTCAGGCCAGGCAGACTCCCAGCACGAGGCTGGAAGGGATTTTGGGACATGCACTGGTTCAGCTGCTTGATCAGAGCTGGGCCAGCACTCAGTGCCCAGCAAGGCTTTGTCCAGTTTGGGCTTGGAAGCCTGCAAGGATGGAGATTCCTTTGCCTTTCTGGGTTATCTATTCGAATGCTTTATGATTTTAATAATGAAATATTTTTCATGATGCTGCCCCACTGTGGGTCCCTTTCAACCGAAAATCCTGTGCCCATTGTCCCTTGTTCCCTTGCTCTCTGACAGGGGTGCCTCATCTCATATTTTATAATGTGCTTGGACACCACACTTTGTCACCTACATATTCTGTTGTGAAACAGTTTTAGGGTTTTCTTCTACTGGTTTTTGTATTTCATAGATTTCTTACTGAAATCTCTGCTCAAGTACTTTTTTGTCATTGACCACACAAAATATCATCAAATATTCCTATTTTTTGTAAGACCATTGCACTGTTAGTTCATGCTTAGTTTGTTATCCTCTAAAACATATACATCCTTCCCAGGAACAGTAGTGTCTGGTCCTTGTGTGTGTATTATTCTGTTGCAACAAACATCTTGCACTTTTGTTTGGCATGGGAAGGAGTCAGTGTAGACAGTAAATTTGAAAATGCAATCAAGTACAGAGTGGAGAGCAAATAGCATAGTAATATGTGTGTATTCTCATCATATGTTAAGGAGAAACTAATTTTAAAATTTAATTATTGTGCAATGTAGTATTATGTTGGTCAAATTTAGATTCATGGATTCTTTTGCACCTTTAAATCTCTGTTGTTTTTACTTGCAAGTTAATTTAATCTTGTGCAGCACATAATATGTCACTGTGTTCCCACATGAATTTATGATAAAAATACTATTTTTCATGTATCTGCCCAGCTTTTCACTAGTGAGAATGTGTTAAGGTATTATGTTACTGCCATATAATTATAGCTGCCTTACATTTTTGGCATTTGTCGAGTTAATCCCTTGCATACCTCCTCAATATAAAAACATTATTTAGATAAGTTACTGACATAATAAAATAAACATTTAAAAAATTACATTCCTATATACTTGTATGCAGGAAGAAGTCCAAGATCAGGAAGAAGACCAAGATCAGGATGACGTAGATGGAAAAAAGATTATTAATAGGACATTTCTTTCTCGTTCCCAAATTGCTGCCTTGTCAGAAGAAAATCTGGAAGGAGTTGAAAAGTAAGCAATAACAATACTAGAACCCCTATAATGACAAAATAAAATTGCAGACTATTTGTTAGATTTGTTTTGTGATAGTTATGTCACTAATGTTTAATTGTTCAGTACAGTCATTGATATTTAATATTATTCACAAAAGATAGAAGAAATACTGTTGATCTCAGATCCAGTCTGTTTTACTGTGTTTCCTATATCCCTTGATTTTGCTTAGATTCCTTTTTTTCCACTTGTGTTTCACATAGTCGTGGTTTCTGAATTTACAATACCTTTAAATAAACAAAATACAAAGATGTAAGTAAGAACAGGCGGATACTGAGCTTTTTTTTCTAAGACTCACTTGGTAACATCTTTTGCTAAAACATTTAAAATTCTATACTGTAACATGAGTTACCGAAAAATCAAAAAGATCGTAAAAGCTCAGCAAGGAATGGAAAGCTTAAGAAGGCATTAGTAGGTTGCCACTATGGGGCACTGGGGAAATAGGAGGCGGCCAAAGACTTCTGATGTCAGCCCGTCGTGTCTCTCCTGTACCAACACTCTCCCTTGTTATTAGTGTTTAATAGAAGCTAAGTTTAGGAGGGCGGGATTTCAACCTGAGACTCCAGACTTATGTTGGAAAGACAGGACTTTTCAGAAGTGCATGAGTGACTTCAGAGCGCTTGTGTCTGCTCACAAGTTCTTAGGGAATTGCAAGGCAAAGGGCTGGGCCGCTGCTCTAGTTTGGGAAGGAAGAGGCGGGGGCTATATAAAATCCAACTTTGTTTCTCTGGATAGGTAACCATTTAATAGAGGTTAAAATATTGCTGAAACACTCTGTTCTTACTATTTCTGACTGTTCCCAGCGAGGAAAGGTCTTCCTGGGATTTTTTTTAAGAAAACTGGAAAGAAAATTTGCTACAATCAAATAATTACACAAAAATTCTTTCCTGTTTTCTCTTATATAGGCACAATAGGCCTCCTTAAATTTAGAGGAGACTGAAGTATGCAACTCACTGGAGACTAAAATGTGCTTAATGACACAATTCTTTGTGCAACTTTCTCATTAAGATTAAAAAGAAAAGCAGTGAAAAATCATATGCTTTTTTAGTCCCAGTTAATCACATATGTATTTATACATACATAGTGTATAAGGGGAATGTAAAGTATATACTGCATCTGACTGGAAGGAGCACAGTTACAGGGTATTTTATGCACACTAAGCAGTTTAGCAGCAGCATTAAAATTTTTTTTACCACAGTGTGTCGTGTCTGTTTACAAGAGCAGTTTGAAGGCCACAGCTAAGGTTCAAAAATCAGAACCGATCTGATTCAGTATGAGAGTTTCGATGTCCTGCATTCCCATCTATCAGAGTGTTTTGTACTGCTGTCCATCCTCATGGGACTTGAGCACTATGAAGAAAAAAAAAGCAGGGAGGGTAACTAGGAAATCAAACTGCCCCATCATTTCTCAGTCATGTACAGATACTGTTGTCAGCAACATGCCTTAGAGAATATTGAAAAGATGAGTACTGGCATTGTTAGTAGAATCAGAGAAAATCTAAATCCCTGAGAAGCTCTGATTATGAAAACACAGAGTTGGCAGAATCTTCAGAGAGAGAGGATATGGACTGTTTCAAACCTTGGAAAGTCCAGCTGGCCACGTTCCACTTCTATTTCAGGCCACAGTTAAGTGTTTTTAAGCGACTTGCATGTGTGCAGCAGTACAAATTTGTCATGCAGAACAAAGGAATACATGTTTTAAACAAAACTGATTGGATTACATGGTTTACTCTGTTAGCTATTGAGGCTTTAATTAAAAAAAGAAACTCATCTCATTTGACAGCATATCTGTGCTGTGTCGGTGAAGCCCCTGAAAATCTAATGGCTGCTATCGGTAGCTCTGGGGTTAATGTCCTTCTTAGGAAGGAATGAGAAGGCAGTGGGGCTTGGGAAGACTTAGCTTTCTTACAGGGGACTAGAAACTGTGATCACTGGCACCTGTATCCTCAGCTGTAGTTAAGAAGCCAAGGATTGCTTTAATGTAAAACTTAACTACCTGAGACATGGCTGAAGTTAGACTGGAAGAACTGCAACCAAGTCCTAGCCCCAATCCCCTCTCTTCGTGTGGAAAAATGCACACAGTTATTATAAAAAACGTAACTAATTCTGTGTTTTGATAGAGTAGACATAAAGGTGTCAGCAACAGTATGGCCTCCTACTAGGGAGTGTATTTTTTCATAAATTTTGCAAGTTAAAGTAAGTGGAAAAATTTTTATCGTGTGCCAGTAAAATAGCATAAGGTTCTTCTTAAATGTTTTGACCATCATGAAAGGGCAATTTAAACTTCTAAATATTTTAGCTACTTTCAGAAATTATACATTCTATTATTTACATTAATGTTCAAATATAATTTTTCATCAGAGGCCACATGAAAAATAATTTTGAAATTGAAACAAGATCTTATTAGTACTGTAAAACTATCTCAGAGTGAAAGCATGACAGTAGAACGTGGAGACCAATTGTGTCATTTCATCCCACAAACCAGTTCCTGATGAAACACTCTTTTTTTTCTCTGGGATTTTCAATGTACTTATCTTTGGTTTTGTAATGCTCTTATTTTTACTCTTTTGTTAATCATATCTTAACACTTAAATAGTGTCTGATGAAATCTGTAGGTGATCGTTTACTTTTTGCTGTCATCTGATCATAAATGTTCTTATCTAGGAACTGATGTAGCTAAATTCAAGAAATTTTGTACATTATGTATGTATGAATAATATAGCAAATAATAGTAATAACGAATGTTATAGATATAATTGCGAGCAGACTAAGTAAGACTTTGATATCTGTAATTTATTTTTTAATTTAATTTTTTTACTCCGCTTTTTTTTTAGGAAGATGGAAGAATTTCTGAATTTTACGCAACTAAAGACGTCTTTTAAAGAAGCTATTTTACTAGATTATTATACTGCAGGATTTTGGTGGGCCAAAGAAATGAACTTCAGTCTTATCCAGCTTTCAGGATTCATGGATCTATTAAATTTTGCCTTGGAGAACCTCAGCGGTAAGTATAATTAAGAATTGTAAAATAAATATCTGAAGTGGAAGGCAAAAATGTTTCCCAGTCATTTTAATAAAGTGATATTTAATTACAAGTAATTGTGAAATTATTTATTTTCCTCTGGAATGCTGGTATGCTAGACCTTGTGCCTGAAAATAATTCTTACTGGCAGATGTTGAATTTTTGTTAGAGAGAACTCTAGTCTTTTGAGCAGAATATTCCTCCTTCTTTGTTTGTGCAGTATGTGGTACAAATGGGCCAGGTCCTGAAGAAACCTTTGCTTTGCTATGGTAAAATAAATAATAATTACAGTAGAGTGAGAGCAAGGAGCTCCTAAATTGCAATTCCAGCTGTCTCAGTGACTGACTCACTGTAGCCTTGGGCACATTTCTCTGCTGTTTGAGATACTCAGTACATCCTGTAGCATTACAGCAGGTGAATTACATTTATTTTATCCTTAGAGGTCAGCTCTCAGACAGCATTCTATATGGCAAATGCTGCACTTCTGGCATGGAATATCTGTTAACCAAAGGCTGGTGAGGGGAGTAAACTGGCATGGCTGCTGAAGATGAAAAATGACAATGAAGGGACCGTAGCTCCTGTGGCTACAAGGAAATTTGCCACAAAGCATGGAGCTTGGTCTAGTGGGAATGAACTAGTCAGAAAAAAATGGTAGCAGCGTCCTCTAAAACCTTCTTTTTCAGAGATCCTAATGCTTGCTTAACATTCACTTTGAAGGTGATTATGTTGAGAAAAGTCCATCCCAGAGGAAGAGTGAAAGGACTTAGCAGTTTCATTCAAAAGAAAAAGCGAATATTTAAAATCAAGCTCATAATAGTTATTATACTTTTTCATTGTAATTTAGTTCAAGGGCCTTTCTGACTTGGAATTTTGACAGAGTACGTACGTGCGTTATGATCATTGGAATTCCAGTTGTCCTTCCGGTCTTGAATGAGAAAGTATCTTAACATATGCTAACTAAATTACTATAACAATGGAGCAGAATGGAAACCCGTCAGAAATTAGTTTTATGAGACTGTGTAATACATGTGTACACGACAGCCTGGTAGCACAACCCACTATTAAAGCTGACTGACGTTTTTCAGGAATGTCATCTTTGTTGCATGAAGCTTTGCTGAACTTTTAACTCTTTAAGCTGGAATTTTCTGTGGCACTGTCTGCTTTTGATGAGTTTTTATAAATAAAATTGCAACTGAACCAGTTCAGTGGGTTTGCAGACAGAGGCTGTGGGAAAAAGAATCTATTTTGTATCGTTTTTTTTTAACAGGTCTGATATCCCAGTGCTTTGAGGTAAAGATACAAGGTTTGGCAGGCAGAAGTTGTGAATTTGCTTTTTCACTGTCCTGTGAAAATCCATTTAGATTTGGCTAAGATATACATGGTTTTCAGAGAAAGAAAATGTAGTTTTTAAATGCTTGCAGGAAATTTCTTATATTTGCTTCTCAGTTTAGTCCCCTGAATAATCCATTTTACAAAGTATGCTGTAGCCCAGGGCTGAGATGAATTTTTTTGTCATTACCAAACATTTCTACTAAAAGCAAAATTCTGGTGTCTTCTGTATTAATGACCCTTTTCTTTCCTTTCCCTGCACTGGACCCAATCAGCCTGGAGAATTAAGCTGATTTGGCCATAATAGCAAGAGTGGCCTTGAGCAGAAGGAATGGATTTAGAGAAGGAGGGTAGAGGAAATGTATTTAAGGCTGGTGAAGGAGCAAGGAAAACTGAGGTTTGGGAACTGGAGGCCTTGGTGGATTGGGAGTTAGAATGAGTTGCATGATTTGATTCTTCTTCTATCCATTGAGGGTAAAGTGCTCCTTGCCTCACAGAAGTGCTGCAAGAATCTTCCTGACACACGTGGTTGGGGCTGAAAATCAGGTGTGCCGGAAAGAGAAAATTTGGGTGGGCTGGCAGCAGACTCAGGGCCTGGGTGATCCTGTTATGTGGCTTCATTTCCCTGCGAAGGGCGATATTTCTGGTTCTGTTGCTTCTCCTCATTTCCTATGGCTTCTGTTTCCTCTGCTTTCTCTGTGTTTCTTTCTTGTCCCTTCCAGTATGGTTACTTATATTGTGCTGCCTCTCCTACAGAAAACTGAGGTAAAATCTTCAAGCCTTCAATTACTGTACCACTAAAGGGTAAAACAATAAAAGAAGCGAAGTCTTCTAAGTCTTTTAATTTGTTTTCTGTACAAAAAAACCCAAGGAGTGTATCAGTAGAGACATAAAACAATAAGGAAAATAAATCTATTTCACCACTGGTGGATATTTCCTCATTTTTTTTTCTGTAGGTTTTTTTAGATATAAAAGGAAAAAATAAATCGTATTTGAAGCTTTTTTTTTTTTTAACTCCCCATGGTTCTAGTGATGGCAGACACTGTGTGCAAATCAGAAAGATGAATCCTTTCTTTTTACAGGTTCAGAAAACACTGATATATTTCAGATTTTCCTCTTTGTCAGGACATTTAACAAACAGAATTTAAATTGTCATTCCAACCTGTTTTGGCATTTGGTTTTCATTTCCAGGATAAAAATGTGAAGTAATTATTTGGTTTGGAAGGATGCAAAAATGTCTCCAAGTTTGATGATACATGCAGGGTATTATGCATATTCATGTTTAATCTATTATGACTGTAAGCACTTAAAAATATTGTTCCCCCTTTTTAATGTCTGTTCCTGTATTAATGGCTTCTATTGCAAGGGGCATGGGCAGAAGAATAATCTTCTACAATACACAACCAGTAGGCTATTTTAAAGGAAAACATACTCTGCCTCTCAAATGTGCGTATTATTCTGCCTGTGGTTAGCTCTGCATAGGTAAGAGCTGGAGCTGTAGGATCTTGAACACCTGTTATTGTGATCCTTCCATTGTGAAGGAAAAGTGGTGGTTTTGTGATAGAATTTTAATGGACTTTTTATTGATGAGAATAATGGCAGCAGGGAGAAGTGTTTGACTGCTGTTGCTTTTGAGTTCTGTCTTGGGTTATAACTAAAACTTCAAGAGGGTTTGTAATTAAAATGGGCAAAAAAACCCATCACACCCTGTCATGTTTATACATAGTTTTTGTTCTTTGGGATTACTTTGCAGACAAGCATATGACCTTTGGAGATAATTTAAAAGAACTTCAAAGAGCAATGGTTGGAATAGGAGGAGCTGGCTCAGGAGAAAGAGGTGACCTGAATTTGTTCAGCATTGAGCAAGCCAAAGCAATCATTGATTACTTGGTTACCAGGTATTTACTTCTACAGGATCTGTTATTTCTTATTTCAGTAATCTAATCTAGTGGGGAAATGAGTGATAAAATAACAGTAACAACAAGAACAACATCATCAACGATTATTATTTTTGTTTTTATTACTATCATTATTATTATTACTAGTATTTTGCTGTTATTTAACTGGATAGCTTCTTACTGTGCCAACACACTATACAAACCAAACTTTAAATCATGAAAAAGAAGAGAATAAGCAAGGAGCAGTAAAGATCTGGCCTCAGATGTCAAAGCCCAGAAAATAAATTTAGACTGGAAGTTTATCAAAATGTAAGGTAATGTTGAAAACATTCCTTTTGGGTTTTGTTTTGAGTGATAAAAGAAAACAGTGATGTGTATGGACAATATTCTTGATTTGCTTTTAAAAGCTACTTTTAGATCCCATCTGAATAAAATTTTAGATCTTGTCTGTTACTCCAAGTATTTGTCTGGCCTTGACAGTTATAGTGGATTGATGTGATTTAAAGTTTTGTACTTTACAGAATTAAGGTTATGATCGTGTAGGAGTCATAAAAATGTTGTATTTCAAAATCAGCAACAGTCCAGTATGTACGTGAAAAGGTTTAGTGACAGGTCTCAGCTTTTAACCAGAGACACAGAAAGAGATGAAAACAGCAGTAAATTTGTAATTTATTTGAGAAAAACACTCAGTCTAATAGCAGCAGTCACGTCTCTGTATAAAGTTTTTACTATATAATAATGTATACACAGCTTTTTCCACTGATATGCCATGGTTAAAGCTCTACTCACACACTGCTGTTCGCAGTCCGTGATGGACAGAACAGTTCTCAAGCTGTTTAACCATCCATGAATGTCAGGGGCAAGGAGACGGAAAATTAAGAAGTTCCTCTTGTAGTATATGCTCATCTACTGTAGTGCAGCTGTAGCCCTTCAGCCCATTTTCTGACCCAAATGGGAGGATTTGTGGCAAATGGGCATAAAAACGTAAAAAGTAAGATCAGGACTGATCCATACGTAGATTTGTTGAGAATTTTCTGACTGTTCTTTAGGAAAAGTTTAACACAGCAAAGAGGGGGTTCTTAGGGTGTTTTCCTGAATGCAGAAAAGTATTTTGCCTTGAAGAAAGGCAGAAATACTGGGGTAGCTATTAGCATTCCAGTTTAGAGTACTTCGATTCAGATGGGGATTTAAATCCATCACAGGTGATTCCTCTTAACGGCTGGGCTATAAAATTTGTCTCTTTCTCATGCTCTCTGATTTTTTTTCTTTTGTTTCTTTTTCATGGAAAATATAAAATACTTCAGGTTCTTCCCATAAGAAATGGGAATATCTCTTTAAATCTCAAATTTCTGTAGTCAAGGCAAACTAATGTCCTGCCAAATACTAGCCCTAAACTAAAAGGAAACTTGGCATTTAAGATGTCTCAACTCCTTTTACTTCTCCCTTCCTGTCTGTGTCTTTTGTATATTTATATGGAACAAATGTTCTTTCCAAATAGCATGTCTATAGCTCTTGTGTAAATTATCCATTGAGAGATATCTTGTCCATGAAGTAATTCCTTCACAGTCGCAAGAACTTCATCCAAGAGATTTGGTGCTTCATCTTACTACCACCAAAGTATTAACTGGGTAGGAATACAATCAAGCTGCAAAACTTTTGCAGCAGAATGATATTTTGGCCACCAAATAATGTGGTTATATGTCCAAAACAAATGTGTGCTGTGGCGAGGTCATGGATATACACACATACACTGGAACGTATCATATGTGTCCAGTTTATGCAATGCATTATTTCAGTCCCTGGAATATTTTTTTTCTAAATAAGAGTGGAATTGGCACACTTAAATGGGTGTACTTCAAACTTTATGAACTCAGAAAAATAGGTTGAGTTTTATTGCAATTCAAATTAATGTACTAGTTCAACATTTTTTTCTTGTTTCATTTTAAATGATAGGCCTGTAGCTTTTTTTTCTATTCAAGCCAGTATGACATGTTGTAGTTTGGATCACGTTTTTACAGATGAGCTCCAAACCCATGGGTTTTATAATGGAAACAGGGACAAATGCTGAACCACATTGGCACAAAATGTGCAGCAGCTATAATGACACCTTCAGGTTTGGTGGAAGGTGACAGTTATCATCTTTTTATCTTGTCTCCTTGGGCAAACACACATCAACATAGCTCCTGACATTTTCTTTTCAGGAAGCAGTGGAGCTGGGGAAATATGTCATTGTTAATCACCTTCAGAGTCTCATATGACATCATAAGAGGGCCTATTCTTAACAATCTTACTTACACAAGTAAAATTATTTCTGTGTAATTGCTAGAAACACTGGTGTGGAATTTGTAAATTGTTTGCAACAAATAGAAATGAAAAAGGGCATCTTATATAATGCCTGGTAGAAGAAAGAAAATGACACTGTTTTTTCTAAATAAATGCTGATGTCTAATTTATGTGATTTGATTTAAAGAGCATTAAATGGAGGAATTCTTTCCTTCATACAGGATTAAGGGTGCCAGGTTGAACAGAGGTCTGTTTAAAACTAAAGACGTAAAATTCAGAAATGCCAAAAATCATTACTTACGTTTTGGGGTATATTATAAATTATATGTACCTGTAACATAGTCCATAAAGAATATCATAACACATTTGGAGGGGAACGGTAAAAGACCTGATGTTTAGGTGCTGCAAATCTGGCTTATTTCCAAAGCACTGGGATAAGAGAAAAAATTTAAGATATTAATTTCTGCCAACCTGATTTGAAAGGTATACGTCATATTTCTAGTGTGTCTGTGATGTTCATAAAATATTTTGTCTTTTTTCAAATAATCCCTGTTAGAATTTTACTAAATTATTGGTGTGTGTGAAAGGGAATATGTATTTCCATAAATCGGTGTGAATCATTTCCAGGTTAAGTCCTGAACTCTCTTTAAACAGAATTTCTCTGTCTCCACTGAAACATGTCAGGAATTCTTTGGTGAAGTGCTGCAATAAAAATGTACTTAAATGAAATTGCAAATACTGTAAGAACTTAATTAATTGCCCATGTGCTTTGGGTTTGGGGGAAGGCAGCCTCGAGCTGATGGCAGCCAGATTTCTCACGTGGGCCTTGCAGGTACCAAGCCAAAGGTATTGCTGAGCCAGCTGATGGCTCTCTCCAGAAAAGAACCTGTGTCCTGTCCCTGGCCAGAAAGCACAGGAACCAGTTACAGATGTTCCCTGCAAATATTGCTGCACCTTTCATGGATGCAGCAGGCAGGACTGCCATAAATTCTTGGAATCATCCTTCAACCTGAATTTGCTATGAAATCACAGAGCAGTGTTTTAAATCATATGTCAAAATGACATGACAGAGTCCAGGAGTTCTGTACCACGATTGTACGAGAAGAAGTAATTGTAACAGATGGACTGTGACAAACAAAACTTTTGATTAAACAAATGCCATATCGTTGATCATTAAAAAGGGAAACAAAGAAAATTATTTAAAACATGTGAAACGGAAAGCCATACGTGTTTTAAGGAAGATAAATATTTTAGGCCATTGACAAAGTCTATTTAAATTTACTCTTGTTGCAATACACAACACGGCCGTGTGTCAATCTAGGTTTTTAGTTTTTCTTTGAGGAAATACTACACTGATTTTGCGAAGTGACCTTGAGAGAATAAATGCTTCTATTCTTTATTGTTTTGGTGTTCCAAGATCAAACTTTCTCCCTGTACTGGCAGCCCATCCCAGAATCTGAAAGCTGATTTGGCTTTGTTTCCTTCTTGTCTGCTATTGCTGATACTAAAGGCATAAGTATCCTGGTGATAAGTGTTTCAGGAATTACTTTTTTGAGAGTAGAACTTTGTCTTCTCAGAGTTTAATTTCATAAGGGCTAAGTGGATGTATTTTTAAGTATCACACAGTATTTTCTGCAGCCATCTGATAAAAAATCCTTCAAACTAAATTTGCTGCGTGTTGTATCTGAAGTTAAACAACTGTTTCTTTTTAAAATTCGGAGTATTACTATGCTGGAGGGTAACTCTCAGTTTAACAAAACTTGTAATATTGTTACCTTTCCAAAAATTTACAGCTGTAATAGTCTATATTATCTTGTTTTCAGCTTATTTAAACACTATAAAGCGTATGAATACCTCTTCCACAGTCGTAGAGAAGAACCTGTGATAAGTAATGAGGTGAGTCATTTATATAGATGGAACTCATTATGCAGAGTTACTTAACGAGTGCACCATGGCATATGTTTTATATTGCTCAAAGCAACTTCATGTCAACGTCCCTGCATTACTAACGTAAAATGGCTGATTAAAGAGTGCAAGTTAAGATGTTTTGATCCTCGTGTTCAAAATTAATTTGGGATTTCAAAAAAGTGTAAATGCATTGCTCAGTTAAGCTGTTAGTTGTGTTAAATCAGGAACACTTTTGTGTATGTATTTGTAAGTTGATGCATGTATAATTTGAATTAGCAATGTGTGAGTCTGACTGTTTTAAAATCAGCGATCAAAATCTGGAAAGGTTGTGTGCCGTGCTAAGTCTGGCCACAGCCCTAAGAGAGATGTATTCACGTGTATGTGCAGAGTTTTGTTTCTACTGTAGCCACCAAGAGTTAATTATACTGACTGCAAAGAAACAAATGAGCTGGAAATGAGCATTTTGAAAGCATTCAGTTAACAATAGTGAGTTGGCTTCACGGTGAACTTTGTCATGCATTCTAACTTACATGTGAAAAAATACATAGGAAAATGTGTTGATGCAGGATGTGGCCTTTTATCAAATGGGCAGGTTCAATTAATCAAATAAGCCTTCCTTTGGCCTGACTGTGCCTTTCGAGGATATATGTTACAATACATTGAAAAATATTTGCATTTTAAGTTTGTATTAGGAGTGAAGTGGTTGCCCAGAGAGGCACAGTAGTGAAATTTTTTTGATGGTACTTACATTTTGGCTTATCAGTACACAGTGGAGTTGTAATTAATGCACTGGAAAAAATTCTTCACACTTTCAGCTGGTGTTTTGACTGTGATGATGGGGGATAATTTCTTTCCATGTTGCTTTTAAGTAGCCGTATTATAAAAAAGAACCTTTCTTGACGTGGATGCAAATATTTGGAAATTATTTTCATCATGTACGAGGTGGGTTAAAATTCCAACTTAGGTGAAATTGGTGACAAAACTGTCAGTACATAAATAGAGCAGGACTTCAGCATTACTGTGTTAGGGTGGGGTTTTTATATTAGGTAATCAGATCAATGGGTGGTTAGCACTTCTTAATTGGTAAAATCGATTTTAATGAGGTTTTGATTAAGTAATTCCTGTGTAAATTTGGGTCATGAATCTTACAAGGTTTTGGACTAGCTTAAAAGAAATATCTTTCTAGGTGAGATCAGCATGTACTGCCCCAGCCACAGGATGAGGCTTGCCCTGAGCAGGCTGTGCTGGGGAGCACCACCTCTGCTGAGGGTACCAGCACCTCTGGGGAATGGCAGAAATAGATTCCTGTGAATGACTTGGGTGATGATCCATCCAAGCAACAAGTGCCATCTAGAGCTACAGCTGTCACAAACCCTGTGTGACAATCTTTAGCTGTAGCTCCTTTACTGCCCTTTCTCACCTATGGTGCCACTTCACTTTAATCCATCTGTTTTGTATTCTGAGCTCCATGGCAGAGAGCTTTTAATTTGTCCAACTACACTCCAACACCCCAAAAAATCAATACTTATATTCTGTTCGAGTTTATTTTGATAGGGTGATGCATTGTTCTTCAATAAGTAACAGTTTAGGGCATTGAAGCTGCACATACAAATTTATGGCATTATTTGCACTTGCTTTATGTGTTAAAATGTGATGAGAGGTGAACCCAGCATGGACTTCTTTTGCTGCAACTTTGTTTTATTTAGAAATGCTTATGCATAAAGGAGATCATTACTTCTATTTTGCAGTCCCTTAGCTGAACAGAGTTTTTGGGGCTGCCGTGGTTTGGTGTGTGCGCCTGTGGCAGGAGCACACCTGGGGTCACCTGCTCTGCAGTGCAGCTGCTCAGGGAACAGGAGATTGACTGGGAAATCCATGTGCTGAAAGTTTGGCTGCTGTCCTGCTATGCAAACCAATGTCTTCCCAAAAGAAAAAAGGCCACTGCAGACACACCACAGCCCAGAGCTGGATGTGATCCTGACTCTATGCTGAGTGCAGCTAATGTCTGAAAAGTTTTCTTTTAGCTCCAGCAATAAAAGCCTGTTCTTTTGGAACAGGACACTGTAAATTGTAATGGCCAGATTTGCCCAAATAACAAGAACCACGGTTTTCCAAGAGCTTAATTACAGCATTATCTCCTTTTGCAAATGAACACTTCCAGACGAGTCAGTGAAATGACTTGCTTCAACAGAATTGATTTGCTTCCACTGAAATGGCTTTAGCTCAGTGAGTCTGTGTGCCGAAAGAATTACCTACTAAATAAAAGCCCAACAGCCTCAGGAGAAGATCTGCTGCTTTAAAAGAGATGCAGCTACAACAAATAAAAGCTGTACTCAGTGTTGTAATAGATATCCTTTCAGGGAAACCACAGTGTGTGTTTTCCAGAGAAATCTTATAGCGATGGGTTGTAAAGTCATTGGAATTTTTTTTTTTCTCTAGCACAGGCAATTATACAGTGTTCTCAATCAAGTTTCCTTTTTGATCTTTCACTGCAGTTATTTCCAAATGACCCTGTCATTTCCTGTGTAGAATAAAATCAGACAAGAAAAGGGAAATGACTCAAAACTCAGATTATGCATACAATATCTGTGGCCGTGCCACTTCACAAAATCTAAGTTATTTAAATGTAGCACATAATTAGTGGAGCTTCACGATCTGATTAATATTCTGTATTTGATGCAGCTAGCATAATAAAGCCACCTCTGTAAAACAGACGGTGTGCAAGTCTTAAAAAAAAAAAAAGGTAACAAATGCCAGGCTAATTTAAATACATTTTTTTTTTTGCCTTGGCTAAAGCCTTTAAACCCCAAACTGCCTGAGGTGATCATATTGCCTAGGAAAAAAAAAGGTTAAAACAGAAAGACGTGAATGCTTGGTTAGATGATAAAACACACATCACACTTCTAACCTACTTTGACAGTATTTAAAATTTAAAACTTGCCTTTCCAGCTATCAAATCCCTTACTTCTCCTTCATTCCAGATCTACAAAGACCTATATATTATGTATGCATGAATACCTGTTAGAAAACATGATGGTACAAGGAATTGCTGAGAAGTGTTACGATTGCCAAGTAAATTCATTGCTTTTTTTTCCTGTTACTATTATGAGCAGTTCCCCCCATTTAGAATGATTACAGAAGAAGCTGTGCTTTAGCTGTTCTGTGGCTATGATCCAAAATAAAATGCAAGTAGTGCTGCCATAGCAGGGTTCTTCAGGAATATTGCTGTTAAAGATATTGTTTTTTTCCTTCTGCCTGTTCTGGACATTTTGCTCTCAAGCTGTGATTTAGTACACCTATATTAGCCTGCAATTTCAAGGAAAGCAAAAGAAGCACAGACTAAATCTTGATGTGCAGGGATTCAATGGAGCAATTCCTATTAACACATGTCAGATCTTATAACAGAGGTTTAAATTGTTAATGCTTGAATTGTGTAGAAGTTTTTATTCTTTTCTATTTCTATGTTCAGTTAATTTATTTTGCTTTGATAGGATGATATATTGCAACATATCGTCTATTTTTTTCTCACATTTACAAATTGTACCTTATGCTGCCATCCATGTTTTTTGCTGCTCTCTGTTGTGTATTTTTGGATGGTACGAGGCTAAGGTCTTTTGGGATTATGTCTGCTTTGAAACATTTCCTAATAAAAATAATGTGGTTGGTAAATCTAGTTTTATTCCTAGTTGCTTTAGCCAGCCTGATGGAGTAATCTGCTATTTTATGGCCCAGATGACTAGCTAAGTTTGACTTCTTGAAATAGTAGTGTACAATGTAATTTTCTTTAGAGATGTCATAGTGGGTCAGGTTGCAATAAAAATATCGAAGATTAAATTTAATGGCAGTGCAGATTCAGTATTATAGCAGTCACTAGATATCATCCTCTGTACTTAGAGTTCCGAAACAGTTTCCATTAATGCTTTCTTTCCATGTACTCCTTACTTTCTGAAGCATTAAGCTTTTGGACTCTGTCTGGTCTTTATCCAGTTGTGGGTTGGGGATTTTTTTAAGTTTGAACGAAATACCTTCTGTGTTTGAATTTAAGGAGATGGATAGGAAGAATATGCTTTTTGAAAGCTAATAAAGCTTTTTTATTTTTTTCTGATGGCAAAAGCCCTGAAGTCTGGGACTTGACTTTGATACGTAATCCTCATTAGGTGTTGCATATTTAGATTGGTTAATCAATCATTGTTTAAACAAATTTGCTCAATGATTTCTTGAGAACTGCATTTTAGAGATGTATGAAACCAGAACATTTCCATAAACATATCAGTTCACAACAGAGAAACTCATTCCTCAGCTAATGGAGTGCTTTTCAAAGCCTAGAGGTTTCAGATATTGGTAGTGCCTAAAAAACAGTGACTTGATTTTCTGTAGCTTTGTTTTCTAAATATCACCATGGCAAAGACATCAAGAAGAGCATAGGTCTGGAAGGGATGTCTTCAATTGTCAGCTCTCGTGCAGCTTTCTCATAGGGAAACATTGATAATCCTCTTCAGAAATCTGTCAAACTCCAGTTTAAAAAGTTAACTTTTTTTGTCTTCACTCTTTCAGTTAGAAAGTGCCCTGGTGCCTGGTTTCTGTAATTGTTATAAAACTTCAATTTCTGGTATTCATGACAAGTTTATGTGCATTTGTCCTTGTGCCAATTTGTGCCAGTATTGACCTTTAGCTCTCGTTCCATCCCCAGTGTTTATTTTTCTAGTGTATAAAGAGACAGCAATCTTATTGTCAGCCTACATTCAGCTGGACTAGAAAAGCCAGCCTTCTCTAATCTTTGCTTTCAAGGCAGACTTTGATACATGTGTTCTTACATCCATACCAGCCTCTTGTCATCCTGTTGGCCTTCTTCTATAATTGTTCCACTTTAAATCAGTTTTGTTAGAACATAAGTGACCAAACTGACATAATATTGTTGCTGAGATAAAAGCAAGGCCTTGTAAAATATCAATAGTGCTTTCTTTTCCTCTGCTGGGAATAGCCTACATGATAGGTCCTAGAAGCACATTTTATACCTGTATCATGTGGCTGTCTCATCGTACTTCTGCTATTCTGGTTCTCCTTTGTTATTGTATTTTCCAGCTGAGGTACTCCCAGTGCACTGTAGGTTTTTAAAAAAATGTCCCTACAATGTCACCTCCCAATTTGTCATTGAATACAGGAGTGAATAGTCTTCAAGGCCATTCAGTCCCATCTGATATGTGTGATATTTCTGCCCACTCATGAATTGATCATGTCTCCCACATTGTTTTTGTCTAGAAAATTAGTTGTTTAATAAACTATGAAATTAGTATGGCATCGTGTATCTTTGATAAACTGATGTTGTGTTACATTCCATTTCTTTTTCATTTCTGTGCTCTCATTTGTTTTTTTCCTTCAAAACGTGTTCCTCAAGCCTTTACTGCTATGAAGATCAAAACTACACCTTCAGGAGTAGGTTCATTATTTTCCGATTATGGGTGTTTAAAACTCATACTTGGTCTTTTGATGTCTTAGGGGAAAGTTTTGATATCCGTTACAGAAGTGTGTCGTACCCAAGACTGGATTGCTGAAGTAAGCAGCTGGAGAGCCAGTGGGTTTTGTGACAAAAATCACAGATACCCAGCCCTTTGATCTTGAGGCTTGCTATGGCTGTAACCAGAGATCTTAAAGGACTTGTGATTAGTCTGAATGAAAAACGGAATCTGTTGGAATTGGATGCGGTGCTACTTCACATAATTAAGCACCTCTTGCCTGGTAGAAACAACCTTTGTTTTCCAAAGATTGTGTTGGTACTCATTTGTCAGTAGGGGAGATACACTGACCTTTGGCAGTTACATTTCCATGTAGGTCACATGCTGATGGTCTTCTACAGCAGTTTCTACATTCCTGAGTTTTCGTAGCTGAACTGCTCTGCCCTGAGAGCTGGTGAGAGCTCCAGAGAGCTGGTGGAATTCATAAGCCAGTGCTGAGTACTTTTACAATGCTTTAGAGAATGATTAACAAAACGTTTTTTAAATTATTTTCTTAGGAAACATCAAATACAAAACAAGCCTCCTTTTTAACTCAGTAACATGCATGAAGTCACGAAAGAAAAGAATTCAGGCAGAATAAATGCCAAATAGCTGACATGGGCTGTGCCTTCAGTCTAGTGAGCGCCATGGTTCTGACCCAGCCAGCATTTCAACAAGCGCCTCTTTTTAACTAATTGAGAACTTTAATTTCAATGGACCTATTCACATACACAGAATTAAACTGAGAAGTGACTGGGGTCACATTGTTCAGCACCCTGGAGGATGAAAAGCTAAAGATACTAGGGGGAAAAAAAATGGAGGCTCATGATCACTTTTTAGTTCAGTTGTACAGTTGACAAAGCACCATGTTTTTTGACTGTACGATGTTGGAGGGAGAGAGAGGGAAAAAAACTTGAATTCTTGGCAGAAAAATATTTCTGGAACTATGCAGGGATTCAGATATACACACATGTGCTCTATGGGTTTTTAAATTATTTATTTAGAAAGTGGCTTGATTTCTGTATATGTGTGTATGTATGTAAACATACATAGTTGTGATAAGAGCAGTAATGACTTGTTTATTTGCTGGAATGCAGGTCAGCTAGGAATTGTAGGCTTTGACTGGAAGGATAGTCAGTACATTAATGACAGCCTGTTTCTGCTATTCATCAGAGTGTTCTACCATCCAAATGATTTAGTGCTCTATCAGAAGACTACAGCACATGTTTAAAAATGGTTATCAATCAAGACGTAAATTTTAATAGAAGACATTGAGATTGGCAGAAATGTATTGACTTGGAGAAGTTTTAAAGTGGTTAAGCAAAGTAACTGAAGGCAGACTATTAGGATATGAATTTTGTTTTACTTTTCTAGTATTCCTGAATAGCTCACTCTGTTGATGCCCTTTGGGAATTCTACTTGTTTTGCTCAATCAGCATAAAAGAAAGTACTTGGAGCTGAGCAAAGATCAGTAATTTTGTTTCATAGGAGAATCTGAGATTTTTGCAGTTTGATTGAATTCCAGTTTAAAACAATAAAAGATAAACACTTAACAGAATTGCTATTCTTACATGTCTGTGTTTTAACTCCTTGCCACCAAAGCAGTGCTCTTGAAGGTCATTTCAGAGCCCCAGCTCCATTCTGGTGCCCTGCACCATAGTTGGCTCTGCTGGAGCAAGGCCCACATGATCCAGGGTCTCTGGCATGCCCTCAGCTTTCCGTAGGGCACGTTGCTGGGGAGCCAGGAATCTGGAAAACAGGATTCCTTATCAGCCAGTGTTGCAAACCATTGGATGGGCTTTGTACATAAACTGGTGAGAGTCAGGTAGGCTGCTGCTGACATGGCAGAAAGTTATTTGCGCAATAACACATTTTTAGGAAGCGCAAAGAACATAACTTGAAAGGAATCTGCCAAAAAAAAATAGACACATTTTATTTTGAGCCCAATGCATTATGTCTGCAGCAGAACAATGCTATTTTCAGTGTTAAACTTTTCCATGTAACATAGCAGGGATCAAGCAGTTATTCAAGAAGGTGCCACATTTTATTTATATTTTGCTGGTTCAAATTTAGCTGCCTTTTTTTTTGAAGCTGTTTGCCAGCAGGTACCATTTTGGTACCTGCTGGCACAGTGTGACTTATTGGAGACTTGTTTTCCAGAGCAATTGCCCTATTTCCAAAGTTTCCTGCACCATTTTTAGTAATTGGCAGCCAGAGATCCGTGACCTTATACTACAGTGAACAACTATTTTGTACCCATTACCTGTATCTGCAGCTTTTCATCATCTTGAAGATTAAATTGTATTCATAAAAGTATCTGTGGAATGGGCAAGTGATGTGATATTTCATGGGAATGTATCCCCATGGGTGAATATTTATGTATCAAATTCATACATCTTGCGACCTTATGTTATGAATAACATGTTGACCTTATTCATATAAATAAATAGCATGGCATTTCTTTACTGTGATGATTTATAATCAATATACATTTTAATAAATTTTCATCTGTTTAGTTGATGTTATGAGGACAAATGTAATCCAAGTCTAAATAAAAGTTTTGCAATCCCTTAAATTTCCTTTTTAAAATGCACCAGGAAGTTTGTATGTCTTCTAATTTCACCTTCAATTTTACAACTTGTCATAAGATACAACATAAAGTATTTTCACTGAACATTGAATCTGATGTATTTGAATATTTAATTCATAAAACATTATTTTGATTTCCTCTAAATATGCTAAGCTCAGCAAAATGTGGTGTTACTCATTAGAAAGCTGAGTTTTATAGGATGTCTGGTTGGTATGTGAGGTAACTTATATTGCTACTTAGGTTTACATTTAATAAACTTTAGCTAGGAAAATTGTTTAAATTTCAAAGAAAAGATAATAAATAAAATGAGGGCATCGAATATTAATGTGAACTGTGCTTTTATTTTGTTAAAGCATTCAAAGTTAAATAGTGGTGGTCTGTTAACAATCTAGGGCTATTTGGCAAGTCTCTAAACTTACTCAATAATCAAAACATAAAAGGACAATGGAAACTTTTCACAATAAAAGAAAAAGGAGTTGAGTACAGAAACCAAACAAATTATTCTCTGCTTTTTCTTGGTAACGAGGTGAACTTTATAGGAAGGGCAGCAAGCTCTGAGTTAGGGTTGCCTTTTCCTGCCTTTGTTATAAATTACATCTGTCTGTGAAGAATCCTCTCCAGTTACTTCGTGGTTCGTGGCTACGGGGGAGGTGTGCGTGTCTATCTGGAATGGGGCAGAGAGAGACAGATTGTGGGGGAGCCTTTTCATTTTACTGCTTTGTTTTCCACTTAGGAAATGGCAATTCTAAGCATTAATTTGCCTTGCTTACTAAATATACACATGGATAAAATTCCTCAGAGTCCAGCTGTGTAAATAGAATATTAACAAAACAACTGTTTTCTGCAGCATTTGTATTATTTGTTCTTTGTAGCTTGCTAGACTTTTGGAAGACTTCAACACCATTTAGGTTCAGTGTAATCATTCAAAATGTTTTTATTAGGGCTTAAATGAGGAAAACATTTGGCAAAGGGATGGACTTTATACATTATATATAATATCTGATTCTTTCACAAGAGTCTGAATGCAGTGCAGCAATACTGTAAGGCACCAGAAATATGGGAATAAGCTTCCAGATGGCAGTGGAAGGACAGCCATGCACATACTGGGGTGTAGGGTGCTCTCCATGCCCTCCTTCTCCTGCACCTGGTGAGTACCCAGAGAGATCCAGCTCAGGTAGCCCAGGTGTGACTGTGGGGGCAGGAGAGAAAGGGGCCAGAACCAAGTCGCTGCACTGTTTTCTTCACCATTTGATCGTGAGGCAGGAGTTGTTTGCAGGCTGATAGTGACAGAGCAGGGCGGGAAATTCTGTCCTTCCAATCCCTTCTTCAGTATGGGCTGATGGCCAGCTCCCACCAGCTCCAGCCCACTGAGCCTCACTGTCTCCTCTTCTGGTTTGACAAATAGGTTCCCATCTGTCACTTCCAATAGCATTAGCTAACCTTGCACTTCCAGAGTCTCCTACAAATCCACTGCGTTGCTGTGGAAGCTGAGACTTCGTTTCGTGTTTCCAGCACTCGGAAGAAGAACATTGACATTGACTAGTAGGTTGTAGACTATACTGTATCTCCTCAGGGTAGGCTTGAAAACACAGCAGCCAGAGCATTTTGGTGTGCTTCATGGTTAAGACTATATCTAAAGTATGTTATGGTCTGGCTTCCCACGTGCACTGTTGAAAATTTGGTAGTGAACGCATCCTGGATCTCCTCTCGGCCAGCTTAAAACAAAGAGAAGGAATACTTAATTGTTTATACTTGCTGTTTGCTTTTTCTTACTTGTAAGAGTGGGCAGGCACTTAGCTGACCTTAAGATACTTAAATGGTGAGTGTTCACTTTTTTTTCCTTTTTAAGGCTGATTTCACCCTCAAATTTTGACCTTTGACTGCAAAGCATATATTAGAGCCCATGTAGGTTCTGCAGAGTTACATTGCAGATGGTGCTGTGGACAGGATAAAACGCAAACAAACACAGACGTTTTCAGCTGAAATACCTCAACTTTCTGCTCTCCACTTTTATGACAAGTGGTCCCTCTGACCTTTTTGGTTGGTTCTACAAGAATCCAACAATATTATAAAACCATATTGCAGAAAATATTGTTACTACTCCAACAGAACAGGACATTCTGCATGAATTACATGCTAATGAACATAGGACTATTTTCTTAGTATTAGAATTCACGTACTTGGTGTGTTCTTTTGTTCCATTCAAATAACAGTAGGCAAGGAAAAATTCCTCCTGTGTAGTTGCACTGTTGTTTATTTTGACTGTGCATATCAAATTTGGCTTGTGAAATGGCATAGATTGTAAATGATAAAGACGAATGTTGCGTGCTTTATTTATAGGAAGGCTGTCCAAATATGGTCTCAGAGTTGTGAGAGCATCCTGTGCTTGAGAAGTCTTGAATTTTGCATTGATCAAGGCTGTGGACAAGTTTCAGGCATTAACAGGCTGGAATCCAGGTCTGTCTCTAGATTTACTGGATGTTGTGTGTTGTGAAAAGATTGCAATACATTGCAACCAATGCATGTAGTACTCTTGTATAATAAAATGGAAGAGTGCTAAGGATGTTCCTTAGAGATTATTCTACTTTGAATATCTGCTTAACATTCTCTCAGCGTTTTTCTTAGCATTCATTTTGTATTCATGGTGCCCGTTTATCATTTTTGTCTCTGTCTGTTATACATTTATGATCTTAATGATTTTCTTTTGTTCCAAGAAAGATACTGTGCCAGCTTTTTGTATTCCTCAGGAGTTAGGATGTAGTTGAAGACTTACATTTCGAGAAATGTTAAATTACCTGTAATGGTCATATTTCCAGTGAAGTATTGAAAAGTTTTACACTCACTTAGGCTTGTCACAATAGGCTATTTTTGAATTTCAGCATTGCTGTTATCCTGGCAGGTCTAGATTAAAAGAAAGTGGGGGCTAGAGCTTAGGTTGCTGACTTCTTTTTTTTTGGGGGGGGGGGGGGGGTTGGTTTTTTTGGGGTG
>VZRN01005945.1:5120-58975 GCA_013397935.1 Dasyornis broadbenti | reverse complement strand
GAGGAGTTGGTTTTTTTGGTGTGGCTTTTTTTTTTTTTCCTTCCAGTTATCTATTTAAATAATCCTACCATTGGTCCACTGTGGTGCCCTCCGGTGGAATTTCTAAAAATGTCATTATGTTTCTGTCGATTTTGAGAATGACCCCTTGAGTCTATTGATATTACATGCATGCTGGAATGGAACTGTGCACTGAACCATTAATTTCTGTTTAATAATCATGTTTGGTTTGAGAAATCAAGAAATTGTCAAGGTGGAAGGAGCCAAATGTTCCTTATTTTGCCATGACACAGATTGTATTTTTTGTCCCTCCTCCTTGCTTGCAAATAGAGCTCTCTGAATTACTGAATGTAAAATTAATATCCTTTGCTTTGCAACCCTGACAGAGTCAAACACAATAGGAGAACTTAAAGACAGTATTTCAGTCTTATCTCTGTGTTTCTGAACTACTGCTGGTTTTTCTTCAGTTCCTACTCTTGTTATTCATACTGGTTTTATTGAGGTATATTTAATTGTCTCTTTGTTCTGATCAATCCTCAGTTAAATGGGTAAATAATAAAAGAAAGAGGGTACATAATCAAATTACCAGCAGTAATTGGTCAGTCCCAGCATTACTGGAACTTTATAGTGAGCGGAAAGAACAGGGCTTTGGTATTAGAGTCAAAAAGGCCAAGCCTTTAAAACTGACAACACAAATACATTGCTACATTGGCACATCTTTGTGAATTTAAATTACAAATTATTGTGCATAATCAGAATCAGAGCAACTGGAAAATCATACAGCATGGATAGACTTTATTAATTTTGGATAAAAATGACAGACATTAGACAAGCTTAGAAATCTGACAGACTAGGAGAATCTTAATATTTGACAAGTGTAAGATAAAATGAGAATTTGTCTCCTGAATTGCTGGGGTTTTTTTCTTTCTTTCATAGTAGTGGGAACATTACACAAACTAATAAGCAGCAAAACAGATGCATCAGAATAAAATGTAGAAGTCTGTGGTAAGGAAGGTTATTTATGTAATGGGCAAGTTTAAAGGCTGTACATTAAATGGTCAGCAGGACATGGTGTATTCCACAGGGGACTGGGTTGCTAAGGGAGTTGGGATTTAAGGCCTAAAATTTTTCAGAGCTTGATTGCCATTTTAGTACTTTTATGGCTTTGCAGACCATATTATGAGTTGTTTTTGTTTTATTTTGTAGTGAACCAATACAATTGAAAAGAGAAATCTGCTTTCTTCCTTAACATTTATCTGTTAGCATACTAGCAATTTTAGTAGCAAAATAAATTGCTTAATCAGACAGGTACCAATAACTCCAACCTATAGAGACATACAGAATTTGATTTTTTTTATTTTCATTTTCTCCTTCTACCAAGTCAATTGGAGAAGAATGGGCAAAGAGTAAAGTAAAGGTCGCATGACTTAACAAACTAAACCCTGCTCTGTGGAACTCAGTTGTGTAAAAGGTCATTTTTATAGATCTGTGCTACTTCCAGGATTCTGTATGTCAAATCCGATAAGATCAGTGTGGTGGGGAAAAATTAAAGGTGCTCATTAAGAGTTCACTAAACTTGAGCAATGCTACAATAAACAGTGGTGTTCCAGCGGGGAATTGCAGCTTCAGTTTTACCTGGCGCTCAGGCTGACTCTGTCAACTACTTCCTTGTTAAGACCCAAGTTTCTCAGGCTGCATAAAACCTTCAGTGTGGTGCTAATGTTCTGTGGAACTGTGTAATTTCTACTCATCATCTTGAATTTGAAAATTAAAGAATTTGGAATGGATGCTTTTAGACAAATTTACCATAGGATAGTGCATGACAAGGCTTGTGATGTCTGTCCTTCTGCTACTGTTGTCAGGTATAAATTTTGAGTGAGCAGCCAAGATTTACAGTTCAATTCATGTGCCCTCAATCCACTGTGCCCCAAGTAATTTCAGGGGAACTGCTAGGATTGTATCTAAAATAAACACACATTACCATGATGTGTAATGCTGGCAAAATTTGACCTCCAACTGAAAACTATTACATTGAAAATACTCTCTCTAAAATGCAAACATCCCATATTTACAGTGGTAGAAAATACTGCTACAGCTTTGTGATGTGTGGGTGTATGTTTATATGTATAAGTAGAGTAGAAAGTGCTGTATAGGTTCATTGTGTGGGTCATTCCCAAATAAGACTTTATTTGAAAGCATTTTAACTAATTGTGCTTTGTATTTTCTGTAGCGAATTAAGGAGCATTAGTTTTCAGTATTAAGAGGAGGTTGCTGCCATATTTCTGCAATATAACAGGACTTATATTTGTTAATGTACTTTGGGAGCATTTAAATTCTAATCACGCAGACGAAAGGAAATTTCAAGTGATGGCAAGTAAATTTAAATTACACAACAGTAAAGACTTTCATACCTTTGAAAATATTTCAGCACTGGCTTTTTTTTTTCACTTGCTTTGATTATCCGTGATCACAGCAGCAGAATTCTATTGCTGTTGCCATAATTTCTAAAGCATAACTATGCTAACATGAAATATGTATATATAGGTACATTTGCCAACTTGTTTTAATTTTGTCATTGGCTTTCCACCTCTCATATTGGGAGGGGCTGCTGATCAGTGCAGTGGCTGAAGGAGAATGCAGAATTGTTGCAGGAGAAAATGAAGATATGCAGGCAACATTTGCAGAAAAGTAGGCATTTTTTCTGTGGTTGCAGAATGAAGAAAATCAGGTTTCCATCCCATAAAACCTGTCTCTTTAACCTCTGGGATCCCTCGGTGTGCCAGCCAGCGTTTGCTGGCCGTGCAGGTGAGAGTGGCTCACGAGCACCGTGTTAGGCAGGATTTTTATGCCACATAAAATCGGCAGCTTTGCCCTTGTTGAGCAATCCTCTGGATCGGGTCTCACAAGCTCTGTACGTCCAGTAATCTCATGGATATGGCTTGGCTCCTCCTGCAAGCTGGGTCTTGGCTAAGGTAGAAAATGCAATACAAGGTTCTTAGTGACAGTAGAAAGGAGGATGATCCTGTCCAAGGAAGCATTGTCCTACCCTTCTCCAGCTCGATGTCCTCCTGCCATGAGACCTTCCACCTCTTCAGCAGCACCAGCTTACTGTAAAAATGAGAAGAAAGAACTAAGCACTACTGTGACCAAAAATAGAATTCCCCAATTTTTCGTTCTTCCTGTGTTTAACCTCTGCTCTTTTAATCATATGCACAGCAGGAAAGAAGGGATGTGCTTTAGCAACTTGTCAGCCATGAAGCAGTGCAAATTTTTAGCTAGAAATCATGCTATCAGTTGGAAGTAAACAATAAGTCTGCATATATTTAATTATTTAATAAATTTTGAGTTATGCTATTCTTTTAATTATATTAATCAGGCAGGCTCCAACATTGCAAGCCTTAGGGCTTGAAGTGCAATTTCAGTGCTTTGTAATAAATTTATCGAACTTTGGAAAAAGATGAAATGGCTTAATATTAAACATTTGCTTGATTTAAATTTTACTAACCCATGCATTTCATAATTCATATTCTTTCAGTGCAATGTACAGCCCCAGCAGAACGACCGTAATTGTAGTTGTGAGTAAGAGTTCCTTTTGCACACAGGTTTTGCTTTTAAACTTGCTAAGTAACGGCCTGGCCATTGAGGGAATTCTAAAGATCTACACAGCCTTGCACTTCAAGGTCATTGGTTCAAGCACACATCATTAAAGACAGAAAGTTAACATCTGACTGCTGCTTCATAACATACATTAAATGAGTAAGTGTCAGTGGAGACAAGGAAAGAAAACAACCAGGATGTTCAATAACAAGAAAAGGGGTAGGACTAATGCACAGGTCCAAAAAAGAGGAGGAATTGGGAGATAGCCAGTGTACTCCTGTCTTCCCCTGCATGTATTCATTCCTCAGTCTGGAAAGGTTGTAGCGACCCTACTTGATCTCATTTGATGTCATAAGCTTAATTGAGTTGAGCTGGGTAAACACTTAGGTCAGAAAGGCTCTAAGGAAAATGCAGGTAGAAGATGGTTTGACGATGAAGTAATAGTGAAGCTGGTTGGTGCACAACAGGCTCTTTGAAGGGAGCTGCCACACTGATCTTCTGGCCACTGCTCATTACCTCAGGCCTATCAATCACAGGCCTATCAACAGTTGGCCATGGTGTCCTTATGACTGCTTCCAAGTGAGTAATTACAGCGTGCCAATGGTAGTTCCCCGGCAAAGTTAATCGCATGAGGTGCTCTCTCTTTTGATCAGTTGTGTCGTGTGATTGTTGCTCATGGCTCATTTAAAGTAGTAGTTGCCTTTCAGTGATGTGATTCCTCTGTGTGACACCTTTAAGAACATTAGGTGTGTTTAGAGGAAGGAGTTTGTGTAACATGGCAGTGTTTTTTTATTAGCCATTTCATATTTAGTTGTCAAAATGGAGAAAATTGCTTCTGTCTGCTCTAAAAAGTGCATTATTGTTCCTGCAGCTTTTCCCCTTCCTTTGGTCTTGTTATTGTCATTGTTTGCTTTGAAATCTGGGCTGAGGCTGGACCCAGGATGTCTTTACTTAATGTATGCATGGGGCTTAGTGGAAGAAATTATTTCAGCCATTATAAAAGAGCCCTATGACTTCTCCTCTGCGGTAGCTTTATTTTTGAACATAGACAAAAGGGGAAAAAAAAAAACAACAAGCAAAAAACTCCACCTAAGTAGTTACTTTATTAATAAGCTCCCATAAGAACATTTTGTGACTAAGAAGGAAAATAAGGTGAGAAAAAACAGAGAAGGAGAAACTCAGCCTCCTAGGCAAGTGAGTTTCCAGAAAAAAAATATATAGAGATATGCAACCCTGGCTTGGTTTGGTTTGTTTCTTTTGCCCTTTAGCCCTTGTTACTTGTATAACATAAAGTTTTTTATACCTTTTGAAGATGTTTTAGTCACAGGTTTTTTATAGTTTTAATATGAGTATGCATTGAAAATACTTAGTAATATTTTACGTTTAATGTGGAATTTTCTTTTTATTCTCAACACTTCATTGAAGCAGAAGGCATTTTTGGAAGAACTCTTACCCATCTGAGCCACTGAATTAGTATAATGTAGCAGTTGTTAATTGATAGGTGGTTTCACTTAATTGTCATGGGGAACAGCCAGTGGAAGACTTTGCAATGGAATTTTATGAATGAAATGTGGTTTACTTTTATAGAAGTGTACAATGCTCAATGAAATGATCTCTGGAACTTCCGTGAATATTTTATTCAATAACCTTAGTCCCTGTTTGTTTTTATGAGGGAAGTGAAGTTCCAACTATGTATTTTTAAAATATAAAATGTCAAAAGCTTCTGTATAAAAAATACATTTCAACCTCTAGGTATTCACACATTGCAAGAGTATTATTTCTTTTCATAAAGGATTCCATCTAAATGCACATAACTTTTTTTTTTTTTTTAAGTGGCCCGGGGGGAAACGTGCATAGGATATGTCAGTTCTTTCCTGCAAGAAAACAAGATAATTAATCCCTCACTTTGCACCTTGTTTATTTTGCCTCCAAACTTGAATACAAAACTTTGACATAAAAAGCAATTAGGTTTTAAAATTGTTGTCATCTCTGTAAGAAAATTACACAGACTTGAAGTAATTAAAAAAAAAAGGAATTCTTCGATCTCAAGTTATGGCAACCTATGATATTTAGTTGGAGGATTTGTAGGGTTTAAAAGAAAAACAACAGAACTTTTATATTTCAAAATATTAGTGCATCAGCTTTATTGGAAAAAGTTGAAATTGTTCAAATGACCTCAGTAAAATGATTTGGACTACAATTCCCGGAATGCTCATGAAGCTGACATGTCTACATGTTCTCAAAAAGTCATAATCCATCATTCTGATGCTAGATCGATGGATTATGACTTTCTGATGTCAGATCTGTGAATTAAGGCTTTTTTGAGTACAGCCTGCTATCCAATTATTGCCCCTATTCATATATTATAAATCATTATTCCTTCACCAGGTAGTCAGCAGTTTCTATTTCCTAAAGTTTCAGAGGCTTCTTTTTTTAGCCATTGTGGCACTCCCATTGAGCAATCAAAAATGGAGAGTGCTGACCTGAAAAATAAAGCTTCTATCACAGCAAATTGTTGAGGGAACAACAGTCATTTCTGATTCTTCTAGTTTCTGTTGAAATAAAGGGTATTAGATTAAATTGAAACAAATCTCATCCCCTTCCTGCACAAACAAGCAATATAATAAATTAGTACAAAAGTTGTTGGCACATATGGCCTTCATTTTTAAGTGCTCACGCCTGAGGTTCTTGAAGCTGATCCGTTCTTCTGAGAAGTTGACTTTTTTTATGTGAAGACAGATCAGCTTCTGATTTAAAGCTGAAATTTGCCAGTGTGCTACCTTAAGTGATTGTGTCTATTAGGTGCTGTTAAACTGAAGTTCCTTTGAATGAATTATTTATAGAGTAATAAACTTACCTCTAATGCAATGGAATATATGATAAAAATAAAAAGTGTTTTACTGTAACCAGTTTAGGTATCAAATCAAAACACATCTAGAACAACTTTATTAAAAGATACTAGAAAAAAAGAGGAGTTGTTTTAGGACCTATCGTGCATCCAGAGGAGTCATTAAATGAAATGTAATCATGCTATGTTGGAGAGTTATCTCAACAGATTTCTCAAGCTAAGGGAATTTAGGTCTAGTCCATGTGGATGGAAAAAATCAATAGTATGATCTTGTTGGTTTTTATTTCATTTTGCTGTACTGATATTCTTCATTAGGATGCAGTTTTCACACTAGATGGCTGTGCATAAAATATGCCCAGTCAGTACATTGCTAGTGGAGTAGTTGTCAGAAAGGATGGTAATCGATGAAAAGGAGGGTGCTATAACGAGTGGGGTAGAATGAATCTTTTATTAACTATTTGTTCTAGTCCTGTGTGTGCCATGAGAGAGCTGCCACAGTGCTGGCTTGGGCCTCAGTTTCTCCTTTGGGTGGCCACGTGGATTCTAAAATGTGATGTCTCAAGGACTGTTTCCGTGGCACTCTCCTGAAAAGCAGGTTTGTGTATCTTGCATTACCCCTGCTGCTCCTCAGCCAAGGATGTTACAGGAAACCATATGAGAGAGTTAACAGGCATGTTGCATGTCCTGCCATTACGTAATTGGAGGGGGGAGGGCAGTCTGTAATATTTTAATATAAGGGAAGACATTGTCTAGGCATATTCAACTCATTCCTTTTTGTTTGCTTCAGAAGTTCTGGACATTAATGGCATCCTTGCTCTCACCTTCCCTTTCCTGTTACCTCTTACATTTTCAAATTTTGGCCACCAAGGCTTCCAGGATGCTGCAGAGCACTGGCAAGAGGTGGTTTGTTGGGGCAGAAATAGTTGTTCTATGAATGCCTCTGCAGAAAACATGATTTCAAGGATACGTGGCAGCGTAGGGATGGAAGCAGGGGCAGGGCTCCACAGCCTTCCTTGTTTCAGATAGCCCAGTCCTGCTGGTGGGCAGAGGAGTGAAACTCCTTCTGCTGCCCACAGAAGTCAGCTCCAACCCATTTTGGAATTTCCTGTAACCTGCAGATGCCCACTAGATGGAGACACAATATTTTATACATTAGTGCCTATACAGATGGTAATCAAACCCACCAGCTGCTGCCTGCGCGTTCCGGGCACCTCGCCAATTTACTGGCAGTATGTTGACTGGGAAGCAGACAGTGACACACTTTGATCGAAAAGCTTGTATGATGATTTTTTTTTTGTTGTAATATTATTGTTTTTTTAAAAAATGATAAAAGAGATCAAGATGTGTGTCTTGATCAAAGGGTACTGCTGTCTGCTTTCCCATCAGCAACTTCTAATTTATAGAAATCAGATTGCATGGAAAGCAATCAGCAAAGGTTTGAGGTCTTTCTTGTTCTCACTGCCAAGACATGCTGACAAGTGAGAAAATTAAAATCAGAGAAGGTAGGGAGAGAACTAGTAAAACACTGGTTGAAATACAATTATTTAAAGTTCATTATTTTAATAATTTTTGGGCTGTTAAAAAATCCAGTTAAAATGCTCAATTTGGCTTTTGCATGTATTATAAGAGCACCTTAAGGTCTTTCTCTGATGGAGGGTGTTGCTTTGAGACTAATTTACCACTGAGAGAGAAATATATCTATTACTTGTTGTCACGGAAAAATGACCTGTCTCTGGTTCTGGGGCCAAGTTTTTCCAAGGTACCTCCTGTCAGCTCTATTTCTTCCACATGGAGCTGTGCATCCAAAATGATTTATCAGGCCGTATACTTGATACAATGAACACCTGCAAAGAACTCTTGAACCAGTCAGTCCTATACATGTGAAGATACTTTGTGCAGAGGGACTTCACCGAAAATTTGTCTATCGTATTTGGAAAGGTCTTTTCTCTTTAGGGTCTCTAGTTGAGTCATTTTTGTTTTCAGCTTCTGGTATCAACTCCTTCTTTAAAAACTTCCTTTTTTTATTTTATTTTTTGTCCTTGCAGGCTTAAACAACAATTAGCAGTTTCATATGTGTGTGTGTGTGTGTGTGTGTGTGTGTGTGTGTATGGACTGTGTTTCAGTGCATAGGTCAATATTTCTGGCCAACATGAAAGAACAAACCCAGTAAGAGTGGTGAGAATTGCTTCACATTCTGCCAGTTGTTAAAACCAAAATGGAGAATCCCATGACTGAAGGACCTGGGATATGTGTCATTTTGTCTAGACGGAACAAGGGACTACTGGAGGGAAACAGCTTGATGAAGGTAAAGAAGTGAATAGGGCCCCCTCCAGGAGTCTTCAGAGTGTGATCTCTGATCCAGTCTCCAGGTCGTGCTCAGCCTCGCTGCCTCTCCTCTACCCATGAGATGTGGTTGCTGCTTCCCATCGCTCCTGCTCTCTCCTTCCACAGCACGAAATGAAGTCCTGTGTCCTCATCCAGCCTGCCTTTCTCTCTGTTGCCAGCCAAGCTTCCCAGCCATGAGTGATTTTTCCTACCCTCTCCTCAGTATCTCTGCTTGGCAATCCAGACATATTGGATGTTCCTGCTGAGTGCTTTCTTCTAAGGGTTAGATCAAAAGACAGCAACTTCAGAGTAGGCAATGTTTCTGGGTATGGCTCTGCCTTATCAAGAGAAGATGCTGCTATTGGGTGCTTGCTCCCTCTAGGTATTTATGACATTGCTATTTAGGAAAGCTGCCAAGGAAAAGGTGCTGCTGAAAGGAATAAAGAAGACCTTTTGGCATCATTGCTTCATTTTTTTCCCATCAAAAGCTGACACATTGTCTTTATCTCATCAGGCAAACTGAGTACAAACTTTGTGATCACATGTTCTTTGTGTGTTTTTCTAGAACAGTTTCTCAGAAGGACAAAGCACAAGGGAGGAGAGGAAAGGCTGCAGTGTACAGCTCAATGCAGGACCCTTTAGCGTCACTTATTCTATGGCTGGCTCAAGATTTCTCAAAGTTAGAAGTATTTGCTCTCAATTCTAAGTTGTGATAGAATTCTGTATGATTGTGGAAACCTTTGAACAAATGTTAGATTTTTATTGGTTCTGTTACTTGTGTGTATGGTAATTTTCTAGAAGATGTAGTTAACAGAGTTTATAAGGGATAAGGAGTTAAGTGACTGCTGTTTGTTTGTTTTTTTAATTGGAGCGAAATTATTCAGTAGAAATGTTTGTTTCTTCTCATGCATTGTTTAAACAAATTCTAAAAATCCACATTGGATTATATGATTTGTCATGAGCTTCCTAACAAGTCAAAGCAGAATGAGATTTATGCTCTTTTTCAGCAGAAACCATTTCATGCCCCAACAGAAATGGAAATGACTGTTCTCAGAAACCTTCCAAGTCAAAGTGGGAGGAGATAATCTGTAAGGAGATGTTACCTTCTCAAAAACAACTTCACATCGTCCAAGGTGTGGTTGGCTTTGGCAGTTCACCAAGGGGAAACTTTACTAGATTTCAAATCACCCACCTAGCCAAGCTGTGCTGAGGCAAGGCTTTGTTTAACTCCTGCATTCACCAGAGCAACCCTGCCGCTACCCACAGCTGCGTTTTTCTCGAACGTGAATGACAGGATTATATGGGAGAGTTAAAACAAACACGGGCACTCAAGCTGAGATGCAGCATAAACAGATCCAGGAACACTTACGGAACGAGGAGAGCCTGTTTACAATGGGGCACAAAATCCAAGTGTCACATAAGGAAGGGGTGGTTTCTTTTGACGAACAGGCTCTGGTTAGAACTCTGCAGATTCAAGTTATATAGAAATGGAGTTGTAAAGAAGTGCCGGTATCTTAGACTTATGTGGGGGTTTTGTGTGTGCTGATCAAATATTCTGGTGTTAAAATAGACTAGTTTCACATAGAGAGGTGACTGAAAACTGTAACTCTGAAATTTCAGAGAAAAACTGGCTTGCTTCTGCATTGCCAAATTGGGAAATGTATGCTAATGGCTTAATTTTTATGATAAAAACATGAAAAAATAAGTCCCTAAAATAGTGTTGAATCAATTTTCTGATAAAACAAATTTGTTTTCCCATTTGTGATTAAAATGACCTACAGTAAGATTTTTTTTTTCTAACTAGGTGTTAATTAAAAATATGGAAATGGATTTTAAAAACCTTGCAGTTCACAGTGGAAAAATTACCATAACTGATCTGTTCTCAGAGCCATGCCTGTTCTGAGATGTTTTTAAGATGTCTAAGTTACTGGTTGTTTTTCTGCATGATTGTTTCCAAAGCAAAATGTGATTCCAATAAAAACAGTAATTGAATTTACAGTCCACAGGACAAATTGTTGTTTTAACAGAAACTTACACACTCAGGCAAAGACCTTATGTTTTAGGTCTAATAACAAAGAACGCAAGCTCCCCATTTTTATGTGGCCATATATTCTGGAAAATTTTCTAATGTGGCATATTTTTTTTTTTCCCCCAAAAAAATCTATATTGTATTTTTTAAATTGTGTGAGCAGTTTTTTTCCTCCTCTTAGCTCTGGATCAATATTCCTTAGGTTGTGTTGGTTTGGGGTTTTTTTAATGCAACCTTTTAAATGTTAGTGCAGCTATTTTCTGTAGCATCAGCTGGGGGTGGATCAATACAGAGGAGCCTATCCACATCTAATGCACCTAATGACTGAGAGGAGTTTGGGGAGAGCGCGTTTGTCTGGCATTTGGTGCTGAGAGAATGTGCAGAGCATGGGGCAGTTTTGTGAGGGGCTTGTCCATGGCCAGCCTTGTGTGGAGAAGAGGCTGGTGTGTGAGGAAGTGGGTAGGAAGGGGAGGCTGTCCAAGAGCAGTGGCAGACAAAGGCAGGAGGTGGGACCTCTTTCCATCGTCAGGCAGTGACTGCACATTACTGTATCAACAGCAAAATGCCATTTTTTTGCTGTCAGACTTTCTCAGCAGGAGCCCCCAGGCTCTTCTTGAACCCTTTTTGTTCTAAAAGGTGGGGGCGGGGGTTAAATTTTCCTAGGTTTTTGGAATCTTGTTGGTGCTTTTCTTTCCTGTACATGGCGCTCCTGTTTAGGTAAAGCCTAAACAGCCTGAAGTCTGTGCTTGCTGAACTGAGAGAAATCTGGTGGGGCTCAGCACCAGGGGCACAGACTGCTCTGAACTGGTGTGTGCAGAGCATGAGACACACAAGAGAGTCACACGTGCTGGAAACACGAGTATCTACATTAGCAGGATTTTTTGGGAAGTCTTAGGGCTGACCTAAAGCCCTGTGCAACAGAAAGAGTTGGTGAGATATTGCTGCATCTCAGATGTCACACCTGGAAAAAACACTCCAGGGTGGTGCCAACAGCTGCCTTACTCTACCCCCACACACTCGGGGGTGCAGGAGGAACTCGTGGTGCTGGTAGTCAGCTCTGAGTTCCTACAGTGACCATTTGAATTAAAAAGGGAATATTTCATATGTCTCAGCACCAGGCAAACCAGGGACCCTGAGAAGGAAGCCAGCTTTCCTAGGTTCCCCTAGGGAAAAAGGAGAGGGAGCAGGCCGTGCTTGCTGCGGTCCAGGGCAGGTACATTAAGGAGTTTTTAGGTTCTTAATTCTTCTTAGTTGCTCTGGCTCTCAGGAGAGGCTATTGTCTTTGCACTTCCTGCAAGGAGGGGTTTAGGGGCTTGCCAGAGCCCCTAAGGCAGGTGTGATGAATACCAGCCCCCTAAGCAATTGAATTCTTATAGGCCACTTTGTTGCCAAAGGCACATGCTCTCATGCAAATTGGTTTTCTGAGAGTATGGAATTGCAGCAAGTATTTATAAAATGTTTGAAACCTGGTCCCAGAAGGAAGTACCAAGATGCACCTGGCCAAGTGTAGTTTCACAATTTTATCATAATGTTTTCAGCATTCATATTGGATCTTTCCTGATTTAATAATGTGGGTAAAGAGATGCACAAGAAGGAAGTGTAAAGCTCCAACGTGATAAAGGTGGATGCCACCAAAATAATAGACTGCCTGTTGTTCCTTGGGTTCAACAGAACTTACTTTTATGGTTTTCAGATGTGATCACATGAATAATAAAAAAGGCTTTTTTTTTTTAAACATTTGTAGCTCTAGATAGGTGGTTACTGTGGGAAAGGTGCTTGTGGGGTTTTTTGTTTGGTTTTTAAATGAGTTTAGATGCCTGTTGATTATGACTGTACAGCCAGAATAGTAGCTGGCTGCTCTTTGCTGGTTTGATAGGTGCCCTTGAAGTGGAAACGGGGGAGGTTGGTACTTTTGAAAAGTCCAGGCATGCAAGAGTTGCACTTTCAAGAACTAAAAAAAAATCTTTCACCCCTCCCCAAAATCTGTTTATATTATTTTTAAAAGGGTTACATTAACCTCGAGCATTTAAAATGATGAGACATATCCCAAAAAATCATGAGTTGCTTAAAAAGAATTGTTTGGTTCCTTTTCCTTGCAGTCTAGTTCTTGAGCTTTCAAGATTTATGTTTTCAATCTTTCCTCTGCAACCATAAGAGCTAACTTTATTTTTAAATGAAAGCTGCGATTCTCTTTTAATCCCATAACTCTAGGAGATTTGGCAATGCTAAATGCAATGTGAATTTAGAGTGACCATTCCAAGGTGAATCATTTAGTGATGTGTCCTCAGCATTAAAGCCAACTGGGGATACGGTTTTTTATGTCTTTCATTTTGTCTTTCTAAATAATCTGCAAATTGGCAGCAATAATTGGAAGCTTGGTAAAAGCAGTAGAAGACAACTGCGGCCTGGTAAAATCAGGGGGTTTTGTTTTGTTTTGTTTTTTTCCCTGGTATGTTAGGATAGATAGATTCTTACAGAATCTAGGTATTAAGGGCATTCTGCATTAAGATATCTCTAGAGAGGAAGGCTTTGGTTGTTTCTGTAGAAGCACCCTTTTCTAGTCAGTCAAGCATTAAAATTGGCAGCAGTTCCTAGAGTAGCAAGAAAATCCTGGTTGTTGTCCTCATATAGTTACTGAAAACAGTAAGAGGATATATAAAAGCTTTAACTCCAAGGAAAAATATTTATAACTGTGACTTTGTGTTTCCTTACAGTAATTTATGGGCAAAATGTAGGAAAGTAGGAACACAAGCTATAAATAATATTACTTATGTAAACATAATGGCAGTAGCAAATTCTTTTTATTTAAAAATTAATATTGATGTTCATTAATATAAATTACCACATTTCAGATGACTCTGATGTCCTTGAGGCCAGATGTCACTGACTGATTTACAGCTTCCTAGGGGGAGGAGGAGATCCTGTTTTGTCAATGTAGGCACCAAATTGCTTCAAATAGCTACTTTGGACTAGATTAATTACAAATGTATTGTCAACAAAGTCGATTCACATCGCAGCTCAGAAACATGGAAAACTCTCTTTAGAACATATCGACTTGGATTTTGAAATGCAGGAAAAAGAGCGTAAAGCCTACCTTTGACTTACTGAACTTGTCTCTTTTAGGAATAGTGCTTTGAAAACTCCTGCCCAGGAACACGCACACAGAATTTCCATGTGCATCATTAGCAACCGGGGAACATCCTTCAGAGGCAGAGTTTTAGGCCCTCATTGATCTTAATTCTACTTTTAATATTAATACAAATGGTGTAGCGAGGCTGTGCAGGAGGAAGCTCTGCCCCCTCAGTCACACCACAGAGATCAGATATCTGGATTAAGTTTTTGAGTGCTTCGTAAAATCCTTCGGTCCTTTGGACCTCATGTATTAAATTGCTGCAAAACAGGATGGCAGATGTATTTGTAGAGCTATCAGCAGCTTCCCAGGAACCTCCTGTGGGAATGCTGGTGGGCGATGCCTCTGCAGGCAGGTGGGGTGGATTTGCTGTGTTTGCATACGCTGGCAGGTTAAAGGGGAGGGATAAAAAAAGCAGGCTGGTTTGAGTCAGTGCATCTCTGTCCATTAGGTATTCATTCAAATTCAACCACATGAAATGCAGGCAGCTAACAAACCGTCTCTTGTAAATGCCTTTTATTCCAGCAGCTGAAATTCAGCACATTTGGAGATGTGTGGCCGGGCATGCTTAGCATGAACAGCAAAGTAATGTAAATCCTGTATTACGGAGTTTGTTTGATAGCAAATCTCACATATATATGAGAGAAATCTGAGCAGGCCGCTGGTAGCATAAGGTCCCATGGCATACAAGTACAAACTACACAGGTGATATGAATATAGAGAATAATGCACAAAGAACTCCCTTTTTGAAACTCATCTGTCATGCATATAAAATCAAACCCATATCCATGGAAAGGCTTTGAAAGATGTTACAAGGCTTCAGAAATGGTCCATGTTGAACATGGGGTCTTTTTTCCAATCCTTATAAATAATTATTTTCTTGTGTTTGGTAAGATTAGCCGCAGAGAATTTATGTTAAGACTGTGTGGAAAGGAGTACAGAATTTCAGATAATATCACACTGAAAAAGTGATTTCAAAACGTTTCTGTGATACAAAGCGTTCTACCAAAGAGGCAAATATATCTATCACCCCCTCAGTCTTTTTTCTCATTTATGAAATAAGTAAACATAAACTCTGAATTCTCATTTTCAGCAAGTACATCAGTAAATCCAAACTGACCTTGACCTTAGCTTTGCTAATTTCCAAACTCTGATATTTATTCCTGGAGTAGATTGTTTCCCTTCATACCACATACATAAATACTGCAAACCTTTCCAATGCCTTGAATTAGAGTGTAAGTAAATAGCTGGTTTTAATCTACATAATATTTTGAGAGCAGACGTTCTGTGCTATGACTATTAAGATATACCCAGCAGCCATTTCTATAATACTAAAACCTCATATATATTATTAAAAGTAACGCTATCAGCCAGGGCTTGTTTTGTGCCACAGAAACTTAAGTAATAAAATACAGCATGGATAAAATCTGCAATAATGGTAACTTTAGCAAAATTAATTTAAGTAACAGATAACATCTGGGGGGAAATGTAATGGTATATTGGTAAGTTATGCAAAGCTAATTTTATAATAACTACCACATCTGTGGAATGCCATCTATTAGAATGTTTTACCAATCTTCTTTCCTGCCATTATTCTGTTTTAGAAATTTCCCTGTGTACTATTTTACTGTCTTTCCTCTGCCTACGTTCGTTAAAAGGCAATTTGCTACCTCTCAACAGCAAGTGTGTGAGTTTGTGTAGAGACCAACACAGTGCTTTTGATACAAACCTGTCTTTAGGCACGCTTGTACCCGAAGGATCCCCGAGTGGAATTGTGGCACGGGGCTCTGCTCTGAGACCAGTGGCTGCACACCAGCTGCACCTCCCAGCTGGACTGGTGCCACCGTGGTGGGAAAATGGTGCTGACCCATCAGTCCCGCATCAACCTGTGCTGCCTTCTCCAGGCCCAGTGGCATCTTGGCACCCCACCTCCCCTCGGAATTGGGAAGAATAGAGCACCTAATTGTCCCTCCAGTCTCTCTCAGAGCAGCTGACACTGATATGCCAGCTACATTTGTGCAGCTGCCTCACAATTGCTTTATGTTTGAATTCCCTGGACCCGCTGGACCGCAATGTGCAGGAAAATATTGCCAATTAATTTTAAGGCATTATCATCTTGCCAAACTGTTTCTCACATTTCGATAGTTATATTGATTCAAGAGGACACTTTGAGTAATACATCTTTGTCATTGTGAATAATGCTCACATAATGACAAATCTTCAGGAATTAAAAAAAAGGGGGATGAAGTTTTTAATGTAGGTCAGTTGAAGTAATTCACCATAAATTTACTCAGACTTCAGAAACTAACATTTTTTTAAAGCCACTGTAACTGTATAAAACTTACTGTGTCTCCTTCTCTGTTTTTAAATAGATTTTAGTACAGAGCCATTGGTGCTATTAAACATGAGGTTTTGTTCAAAGGAAGCACAAAGACTTAATTGTATTTTTTAAAGGAAAGTATTGCATCAGAAGGATTCATTTAAATACGTTTGTTGGCTTCGGGCTCTCACCACAATTCATTCGTTCTAATTTTCCCCTGGTCTTGTTAAGGACACAATGTATAGGAAGGAGCAATGCAGAATGGCATTTTTAGGTCACTATATTTTGGCTGTAAACTGTAGTCCTGCTCATAAACTTGTTATTACTAAACAAAATGCTTCATATTCTACACTGAAGTTTCACAGTCTTTTAAAAAAACTTTTGGCTGAATGTTGAGACTATTATGGCTCATTAAAGAGACTAGTTCTGCTGTAATTTAGTTATTTCTTAATGATCCAAGGGTTATTATTAGACATGGAACAGATGAGTAAAGAATGGCTCTCTGTAAAAAGACGCAGTGAAGTAAAAATATTATTCAGAAAAACAGAACCTCTGAATATCTTATCCATACAAAAGACTATTTGATCAGCGTGGAATTGATTCTAAAAACCTGGTCTATTTTTTTACGTTCTTCTACTTTTTTAAAATTTGGACTGGAGAGAATAAATGGAATAATGATATAATCTAAATTTTAAAAAAGCATTTTGAGTGAATAGGTAACTAAGTAACCAAAAAATATTCTTTTGAGGAAGCAGAAAGTAATTTTGAATTCTCATCCTCCTCAGCTAATATTTTTAATACGAAAATGTAACTCAGAGAAAATGGAAATAGTTGCTAAATTAAAAAGCTCTAGTTTTAAAAAAATATAATTTGAAAAGAAAGTGTCCTTATTTTTGAAAGAAATACAATTTAACTTACTTTTTTCATTTTGATGCAAAACCCAAACTTTTACTATTCCTTTTGTGAGTATGTAGGCACTGACGAAGTGCTGAAAATTTGAGTTACAAGTGATAGAGGAAAATGCTTCTGTAAATCTGGTTTTCTTCTCACTTATAATCTGCAAATCTTTTTGTGAGCCTTTTAGGTTCTTATAAACATGGGCTAATACTCTCTACCAACTTTACTGAGCTCACACGTGACAGGGAATCTTGAAGGTAGTGACAGGGTCCAAACAGAAGTTCTGAAAAGCTTTTGGGACTGCAAAAGAGATTTTTATTGTAATGAAGTAGCTAGGTCTAACTTTTTATTTCCAGTTTTTGCTATCACTTCTGCAGATGTAGAGAACATTTAATATTTTCAGCATGTTTAACTGTAGCTAGTAACTAAATGACCCAAATATCAACCTAGCTGCGATTTCAAAAGTATGAGGAAATTAATTTATGGGAGCTTCAATTACCCTGATGTGAATTAATGTCGTTTACTTACACCATCCAAGCAAAATCCTGTTTGTAGTCGCTGACTCAGAACTGGAACATCTGCCTCATATTCTCGATGGGCACTTCCCCTGTAGAGGCCCCATTTCACCATTTCAGTGCTATACCCTGCTCCTTGCTTGTTCACAAATGCCTTTTTTCGCCCTATTTGGCACATATGTTCTCTGTCATCCATTTTTTTAAAGTAGGACACAAAGCCTTGTCCCTTTAGAGGACACAGGGCTGCCTCCTGCAGCACTCCTGAGAACCTGAGCATGGATTTGGGGCTTCACCCAGCTGCTCCAAGGGGGAAAAGCCGTGCCCCTGACAGAGCTTCCCTGGAGCCGCAGGTCACACACCAGCAGAACACCAGTGAGGTTCCCATGGTCACAGCAAAGGAAAAAGATGAAGCAGCAAAGTTTCAAAACTTGGACAATTAGCGACTCTTAAATTACAGTTACATATTAAAATATTTTTCTTAGGGCCTTATTTGATTCGGTGTCACTGCAAGCTTCACTCCAACTGACTCCTTTGATATGGCCCTGCAATTCCAAACTGCAACAAGGTCCCTGTTCAGAAGTGACAAATTTGCACTGGGAAGACAGAATGTTACCTAAGCACTGTGTTTCCTAAATGTAATTATCCACATGAGTGAGAAGCTGTAGTGTTATGAAATTATGAAAATCATCTGTTCTTTCCAAGTATTATAAAGAGGGCCCCTTGAGATGCAACTAGAAATTAAAGCTGATCTATAATAATTTTCAGAATGCTTTCCAGGTCTGAGCACCTGGATAGTAACAGAAAAGGTAGTGGTTTTTGTTGTTTGCCAGCCATTTAATTTCCATTTTAAAAAATCTGCAAGAAACCTCTGAGCAATAATTAAACCTGAATTACTTTTTTTTCTTTTTAATACTACCAGGATGAGATTGAACTTGACCAACCTGCAGTTTCCCCCTCAGCTTCAGCAACAGAATCTCAGGTATAGTTTGGTTCCTTTTAATTTATTTTGGGGTTCTTTTTAAGCTACTTTTCTATGAATTTCCGTTGGATCACCACCACTGATGCCATTTATTCTCTAGAACATAGCATGCATTCTCTTCTAAGATTGAACAAAATTACTTTTAATGCATTAATCAGTCAGCAGAGGACTTTGATTTGAGTGAGCCCCTCTGGGCTCTTGCCCCATGCAAGGATGTGTCTGCCTGGCCTGGGCAGTGTAAGACAGACACGATGCTCTCTGTCAGGGCAGCTCTGTCCTTGTGCTGGTGCTGTTGGCTCTCACAGAGGGCAGGAGGATGTTCTAACTCAGTGTTTCCTGTGGCTGGTGTCTGCCAGGGGTCTGACCAGGGGAAAGAGCCCTGTCCAGTGGCAGAGTCCTCCGAGGTGGATGCTGTGGCTGGAGTGACTGCTGAAGATGAGAAGTCTGCAGTGTGTGAAATCCCAAATGAAATTATTGGCAACCTTGAGGTACTATTACTAGAAAGCTATTCACTAATTCTGTCTATGGTTAATTAGCTAGCTCAGTCTTAATGAATATAAACTGTATTTGTGCTAAAGCTGGCAAAAAGCACATCCATATGCTGTAAAAATGTGAATTAGCCTCTATAAATAACTCCTAGTTTAGTCAGCTTACATATGATAAGATAAAAAATATTCACTAATATGACAACATATATCTTCAGCCTTACTATGTGTCAAAAACACGGGCCAAATCCTGCTCTCAGTGATGTCAGGGAGAAAATTCCTTCTCAGGGGTTCAGGACCAGCTGCTGTGCTGGAGTATATGCAATGTGTGCTTAATACAAATTATTAGATGCATCTATGTTACACGTCCTTCAATTTGTGTGAAAAATGACTCATTTATGCCAATTTTAGGCTTTGTCTGGTAGGTGTGTGACTACACAAGAGCTGCCTTAATGGAGCAGATCAGCTGTCAGTATGTGGTCTGCAGACTCTGAGGGGTCCGTGATTTCTTTCTGTGGGGGTCATGGAAGGGAAGGAAGCTGGAATTAACAGCTGGAAATGATTGAAGCCAACCTGCTAGAATAGAGTTGCACCAAGGAATTGCTGGAATTTGGTCTTACTTGCAACAAACAAGCAGCATTAGGCACTTTGAACTTCAGATACAGCACATTAGACACTATTGACTAAGCAGCAGTTTAATAAATACCTAATACTATCTGAAAATATTGTGATATCGATAAATTAGAAATACTGTCATTGCACTCCTTCCATGTCTCTTGTATTTTCACAGTAACCAGTGCTGACACTGAGAAATATACGTAAATTAGCCATAAACCACCAGTGTTTGTGGCCCTTTTTCCAGTGATCCCACATTTGCAAATGCCACAGAATCAGAGATTGCTGTGCATTATCACTGCCAAAGATTTCATTAGAATATGTCACAAGCCCTGTACCTTCCCCACAAATGTTACATTGCAAATTAAACACTCAATGTCTACAGCAGTTTGGATTTCCAGAATGAGATACAAATTCATAATTGTGCTTGTAATTAAGATAGACAAGCAGCATCACAGAAATACGGTTTTTTATTGTTCATTTTCAGTAATGCTTTCTAATTCCAGCACTGTTTCAATAAAACACATTACACTAGAGAACAAACATCTGCAGCAAAGGAAAACAGTGGCAACAACCAGATCCCAAAGCAATTTTTCTGATTTGGTTTCTATTGGTAAAGGCTGGATGAGAATACAGGCAAATTAGCCTATCTCCCCAGACAAGGTTACGTGAGGAATGGCTGTCCCAGATCACTTCCTGCTGATGGCAGCCATGCCATCCATGGGAATTGTGCACGGCAATGTGATAACGTGTTATCACATGAGGACAGGCTGCAACACCGTTCTGTCTGCAAAACAGGAAGGTGTGGAGGATAATGTCTGCCTTGCTGCACTACACTGTGTCAAAACCACAAAGACAATGGGCAGCCTAAGATAGCTCCAGCATAACCACGTCTTTCTTCTGATTTTCTTTACAGGCAGACCTAAATGAAAAGCTGCAAATGAAGGAAGAAGCTTAGACTTGGAGAACAGAAGAAATGAAAAGTCCTAAATAGCCAGATAAGAAAGGTGCTGGATTTTGCAGGAATTGGGCAGTAGGGCACTGCACACACAGAGGCTGGCTCGCTGCCTCTACAACATTACTGCTGTATAAAGGAAAATGGTTCTCTTAACATTTACCTAGAAGTACTTCATCCCAGTCCCTCAGATTTATGGTGTTCTGCCAGTGTTGTTGTTTAGTTTAGACTTAAGTTGAAGATTATAAACACAAGGACACATCATTAAAACATGTTGAAGTTCAGTTTATTTCTGCATAAAAATCCTAACTTAAAAAAAAAAAAGCTGCAGTTTCATTCTCCCAGTTGTGAAATATTTAACAGTTTCTACTTTACACCTATGGTTTTTTTCAGACAATGTTGCTACAAGGAGAATACATAGAGAGAAAACATCATTTTGAGGCGCTGCAGATACAATAAGGAGAGAATTTAATTAACATGTAATTACACACTTTTCACTGTAGCTATTCATTAATAATATGTATGTTATTTTGTTTTAATTTGCTTCCTAAGCTTTTAAACAAATTTAATAGCTTACACGTCTTTCTTTCCACCATATTAAAATTGTATAACTGAAGAGTTTGCACTTCAGTATTCCCAAGAAGAGTTCCTTTAGATTTCAGAGGAATTTTTTTCTGGAATGCATGTATCCTTTCATCTGAGAATGTTTCCATATTTTGTCAGACCTTATAGAAATGTTTCATGCTCAAAAGGAATCCAGCCAAATAAAGGACCTCAGAAGAACCAGTTTAACATCCATGTTTCAAACTCACAGCCTGTATTTATTGTGTCACAGAACTCTGTGCCCTAGAAAGCATGTGAAATACAAGTCATACTTTGAAGCATAAAAGCTGGATTGGATTACATGTTTAGTGGAATACAAGAGAAAGAAAGTGTTTTATTTACTGCATTTTCATACTTCTTATCACTAAGTAAAAAGTTAGATTTTGTTTCATTACATCCTTATTTTTTCATGGTGGTAAATGAAAACAATTTGCAAGCCTGACTCAGCCCAGTGAAAAGAAGGGAATAGCTTGTAGCAGTTCTGAAGGGTCTGGGTTTTTGCTGCCTGGCTTGCAGGGGCTGCTCCTGGTGGGCGCAGGGCTGAGCGTGCAGCCGGAAGGGTCGTTGCCCGTGCTGGTCAGCAGGAAGTGGTCCCACAGCTAAAGACACCATCCAGGAGCTGTGCCTGGCACCAGGAGCCTGGTGTGCTCTGCAGAGTGCGTGCCCAGTGTGTCCATGGAGCTCCTGCACACCAATGGGTCTGTGTTTGAAGGGCACAGAGCATTTTATTTGGTCTTGTGCACTGAGAAAAATTCTTCTCCTGGTACGTGATGAGAAGTAAAGTCTGTAATGATTCACTCCCAAGTTCTCCTGATTGCTGTTTCCAGTGGTGGCCAATAAATTAGTGAGAGCTTCCTTTCAGCTGTTAAAAGCTGACTGTTCTGCTTTGAACTCTGGAGGAATTTGTAAAGCATTAATAGTTTTACCTTTAAAAAAATATTTTGGTTCCTGGTTATGTTATTTGTTGTTTTATTCCTATGAAATATAACTTTTTTGTTAACAAAACTTTCTGAAATCAAAATGTCCTTTATTTTGATACATAAATCCATCTCCCAAGACATTATGCTAATGTCACCGTTTCCCTAGTTTTGAACTCAAAGGTGAGAACAGAACTTTTGAAGAGAGCTATCCATATGACAAAGAGTATTTTAAATACTTTTTAGTGAAAATGTGTTATTGGCAATTTAGCATTGTTTAGCACTTCAGACCTAAATCTGAGGGCTGCAACATTCCTGCTGTAGTGCTAACCAGAAAGGGACTAACTGTGGTTTATATTAAGACAAAGACTTTTGCCCATAGCTCTTTCTCCCTCTCCCAGATTTTGTAGAACCTCTGGGAAATTTTAAAGTGCTTTGAAGATGAGAAATAGTATATGAACCTCAAGTATTACTGTGATGATTTGTTAGCAGTCAGTCTTAGTACATATGCATAACAGCTGAGGTAGTGCAGAAATCCAGAGTGAAGTCCAAATCCCACAAACTGTATTTGTAACCAACTTTCTGCTGAACTAAATAATGCTACCAATAAAGAATAGACCCTGGGATTTTTTGGGAGTGAGAAGGAGGACGGTTAGGAGCCTGAGGGAGGGAAGATGAGTAAAAGGTAGACATAGCATCTCTCTAAGCAGTCAGAGTGTGAGTTCTGACACAGCATATGAACATTGAATTGAAGAATCCTTTAATGTCTTCAGAATGTTAATATGAAATGCAAAGCGTCATGCTTTGGATAGATGGGTAGGAACAAAATGTTCAGATGCAATATGGTGCATTAGGAACAGTCTCCATTCTGCATTCCTGGCTTTCCCATTGGTTTAAATCAGGCTTACTGTTTCTCTAGTCTCTCATGTCATGTTGAGTTACTGCTATAGTCATCTCTAAAAATAATTATGCTGTCATTCCTGGGGCCTACAGTTGAGGTTTTGGTATTACTAGCTTTGATTTTTTTTTTTTTTTTTTTTTTTTTTTTTTTTTTTTTTTTTTGCCATACTGTTGATCTAACAAAGTTCTTTATAAAGCACATACATAGCATAGTTCCTAACGGGTTGCCACCCTACAGAGCTCTCAATTTAAAGCAGATCTTGTAGAAATGAAGAGGTGTTGCCAGAGAAGTGGTGGTTTTCCAGGGCACAGAGGACAGATGAAACAATATAGTTTCTCCTATAAAAGGTATGATATTGATGCTTTTTAGCATCTTCATGGCAAAATCCTGGTCTTTACTAGCATTTTATAATGAGGACAGTGAACAACTAGTAATTATTCTCTGGTAAAAGAAAAGCTCTATTTTCAGGCAGTGCTTTTCTGCATTTTACTGACAGTGTGATGGAAGTTTAGATGGAAAGCAGCTTTTCTAGTAAGAAGCTGGCTTGAAAGTGATGGGAAAGGAGACAAAAAGAGAAGACAGTTTTTTACCTGTTTTATAGTGTTTTGCCATGACCTTTTCTTCTCAAGCCTTGCTTCTCTTCTTTTGCACCGAATTTTGATTTGAATTTGAAAATTGCCACACAGTTTCCTTCCTAAAATTGTAACTGGCATTCCTAGAAAAATTGTTTTCCCAGAAAAGCCACTGTGCGTAGGCTTCAAATTCAGCTTTTTGCAAGTGAGAAAAAGACATTTTCTTCAATAACCTACACTGCCAATCTGACCACAAAATGTGGGCAAAGTCAGCATTGGCCTGTTTAAATCAGGCTCTTGAGCACATGATCCAACTGACCACTCCAAGGTGTCCATCCAGAGGGGTGTGTTGTACTCAGCTGAAAGCCTCTGGAGCACAGGTTTGGCACTGGGCTGGCCCAGGAGGGTGTAGAAAAGAACCACAGAGTTCTGTCAGCTGGCAGGCTAGGGAGGAGCTGTGTTCAAGGTGAAATCCCCTCCGCTTCTCCACTACCCTTCGCAAGGAAGTGACAGCAGTGACAAAACACTGTGCTGCTTGTCACGAGCAGCTCCAAACTGAATGTTTGGAATGAGCATTTCAGCCCATTCTGTTGTGGCACTTTGAGTGTGCAGAGCAAGCTTCAGGCTCCAGCAGTTGTGGATTCAGCTCACATGTACCCAAAAAAAAAAAAAAATCAAAGGATGGTTGCAGTGCCTTATGTGAGTCCCATTCAGATGCAGAGCCTTAAACAGGACATGCAATTAGTAATGCTGCAGAAAGAACGGAATGTAAAATATTTCCAGGGTAGACATGACCTGACATTTTACATAGTGGACTGCTTTAAAGCACAGTAGTGCTGCTTCCAAGCGTGTGCTGTCATTGACTCAACAGAGAGTGCACTAAACGGGAGGTTTGTTCCTGAAGAATTCTACACTCACAGAGTTGCCTAGGCCTGCTGGGAGTTGTGTGTATTTTGAATGTGTTTCTAAATGTTTCTGCAGCTGACTCAAAGAACAGAAAAGGAAAAGGTGAGTTGCTAAAAGCACCCCAGCCAGGTGGGGTAGGGGGAACAAGAGGGGAGACCTGTGGCCTTGACATCAGGAGGCTGTGAGGAAGAATGGTAAAAAAAAGTTATTCTCCTAAATGAGCATGGTACTTCTGTGTTCCTGGAGAAAGGCTAGTGGAGCTGTATCACTTTAGGATGCTGATGTGGATGGTCATTCCTGGTGGGAGCCTCTGGAGGTTGCTCGCGGAACATTTTTAGGTGAGCCTCTTCCTCCATAGATGGCCTCAGGATTTTGCCTCCCTTTGCTGAGGTTGGTCTACATGAATATTTCACAGTTTTCATTTATCTCTTTCTAGCCATTTCTGTAGATCTTTCTTACAACCTTTTCTTGACATTTGAATCTTACATCTTTTAAACTTCAGCCAAGGCAATTTTCTTCTCTGTTTTTATGATGGCATTGATTGTAGCATAAGAAATGTCATATCTGGAGAGAGAGGGATCCAAGTATCCCAGGGTGCTACCTTTGGCATTGGCTGTGGGAAATCCTTAGGGAAGAGCATAGGAACAGGGCGTAGGAACAGGGCATCCTAAGGGCATACCCCTGTCATGGATTGGTACTTTAGAGACTTGTGGAGCCACAGTATGCCCCCATCGATTGAAAGCGAAGGACATCATCTCTGTGAGTTTGTCCAGTCCTTTTTTGACCTCAGCTGTGCTCCTGCCCACCACACTATTCAATGGCAGTATGTTCCACACTGTCAGTTTTGTGTTGTTGATGAACCCCAGCTGCAGTGGATACTGAAGGCTCAAGTTTCCTCAGCTCAGAGGCTTTCAAGAGCCTCAGCTATATTGGTGGCTTGTGTGTGTCGAGATGGTGTGAGCGGATAACCAGGAAGATGCTGACTTTTCATGTACAGCTGGAGCAGCTGAGATCCAGGTAAGATAAAGTATCTGTCAGTCTCTGCAAGACTCAGCCAGAATTTCTGCCCTGTTACTGTTTGTCACTTCTTTTCATGCCATAGCTAACGTGGATTAATCCTCCTAAGCAGAGATGCATCATTCAATCTTTATCTGTGTGTCAAGGGACACACACGCGGCCCTGCCTGAACAGAAAGCTACTGACAAAGGGAGGAAAAATGACCATCTTTGGTCTGTCAGGCAGACAGCAAATAGTTTGCTATTCTAATCATCAGAGCAGCAAGTTTCTTTGGAGCATGTAAGTCATGAATTACCACGCAGCTCCGAGAGGAAAACTTTGCCCTTTGATTGTTTTCCAAAGAAATGTTCTCAATTTCTTGTCTGCCAAATTCATATTACAGATCATGCTAACAAATTTTCCCAAGCCTTTTTGACCTCCTCCCTCCTTCCCAGTAGTAAAAGAAATTTCACTCATGGCAGAGGGATGTTGAAGATTGTTAAATTTTGCTGATTTAGGAACTGAGTGAATGAAACAAGCTTAAAAATATGTAGATAACACATTGCAGAATGCTCTTAGCTCCACTGGAAAAGGGAACTTGTGGTAATTCTGCTGTTTGACAGCATGTTAGAAAATTGCCTGCTAGGGGGTTGCTAGATGTGGGGGCTGCACGTCTTCCGTTGTGATGAGGGCAGAAGTCTGTGTATGGCCCTGGGGAGCCCTGATTTGGGAGCATATTGGTGTTGGTTTGGTTTATTTTTCTCCTTTTTCCCAGTAAATGTGGGCCTGCTCTTGCTGAAGTAAGACGAGGTAACAGCAATGCTTTGCTCTGAACGAGGTGTTTTATACTGATTGGAGCTCGGGGTGCTCAGTGTTCGATAGCACCACTTCCTGTGCTACTGACTTGTTTGTAAACAGCTGGGTGAGCCTGACAGGCCACTAGTCTGACTTAGGATTTTGGGGTGTTTTCTGAATAAGCAAAGTGAGAGAAAGACACCGTTGTACTGTCCTTCCCTGCTGCTCACAGTTGTGGTTGTGTGCAATTGTCGCTGGGCAGTTTTGCCACTAACCCCAGTTTTTCACTAGGGTTTTCTTACAAGGCATCTGTTTGGATAGAAGAGGGATGCAGATTTTTGTGTTGGTTTTGCTCTGAGATCATTCCAGCCTTTTTTTGAAATGTCACATTTCAACTTAACAAATCGCTGGATCATGCAGCTCTGATGCCCCAGAAACCATTTCCAGTGACATACTACAAAAGCAGGGCTGATACAGATCTCCTGACTGCATTTCAAAGACATACCTTTGCATTACAGGATTGCAGATGAGAATTTAATTCTGTAGAACTCAGTGGAAAGATGTTCATTTGCTACCAAAGGCTCTCACTTCCATTTTTTTATTTTCTACTCTAATTTTCTGTGAGTAATATAGATATGGGGGCTGATTTTCTATTGAAGTAGTGGAATCAATTATTCAAGTGAATTCTGTTACTATCAATGCCAATATTTCTGTGAAATTATTATGTAGGGCTACATGAAGGTATGTCTTTGTTATGTATGTCAGCTTTCAATACTGTCTCCCAAATATAAATTATGAGGATGATTTCTAAGCCCTTGATCTCAGTTTTACTAACTCCCTACTCAGATAAAATGCTTCTTGATCTCACCAGGCATATTTGCCGTGGTGTGACTCAGGTGTGACGGAGCTGTGCTTGGGCTGGGACAGCAGCAGAGCCTGTGATGAGCCAGGGGAGCTGGGCAGGAGCCAGGACACCCAGAATGAGCCCCTGCTGCTCCCACACACTGAAAGGTGGGTGCAGGTGCTTCCACACCACGGGGGAGTCTCACATCCACTGGGGGTTTTCTCTGAGTAAAAACAGAGTCTGAAGCATGAGTCCATCAGGCTCAAAGCAAGAATTAGGATCTGTTTGCACATCCCTGTGTTGCGTTCCAAGCAGGTTAAACACACGTGTGTGTGATGTTATGGAGAAACAGAGTGATTTAGATGGATGCTCATTATTGCTCAGCTCTGTGTCAACAATCAAAAACGAGCTTTTGGATTTATTAGTTCCCAATCCTGCACCTATCTTAAATCATTACCATATAATAAGGACTCTGTATGGTGCATTGTCAATAAAACCTAATATTGAGAAGATTACCAATCGTCTAGTGCAAATGGAGAGCACTGTAAATGATTTAGAGAATACGTGTCAAACGTTAAAGCTATCTAATACCTTCTAAAGTAGGTTGATACTCATAAATCTAAGATAAACGACCTGTAAAACCACTTAAGAAGAAATAATACTCATTTAATCAGGCTTCCAGTGGAAAGACTGGGTAGGAGAGCAATTCGTAAGGAATTATGAAATCTCTTCTAATTCAGGACTTTGTTGATAGAGAATGCAAACATACATTTGAAAAGCAATTTCGGTTACTTGAAACTACTGTTTTAATAGCACTAAATTATGACCCCACTGAAAAAAGAAAATATCAAAGGGCATTTCTTTTATGGTTTACTGAGCTCTTATTTTTTCAGATTCAGCACTTATTTTTTCAGATTCACCACAGATTCAGATGGAGATATAAAGAGTATTCACTGGAATTACTGGTTTTGCATTACATTTGTTTGGGATGGGGTGTTGCATTGGCTTCTGTTGATGTGGCTGTCCGTGCTCACTGATAACAGTAGGTTCGTTTTTGCTTTTCCCTGGGAGGAGCGAGTCATTATTTACTGGCTCAAGCCTGGTAAGAATAATAGTGAAGCAAACTCCATATTTTCACATAACTGAGCGGTAACTTGCACGAACTCGGTATGTTGAGTTTAGTGGTATTTTTTTCGCTTTGATCCTGAAGAAAATTCTGTTTCCTTCTCTACCTTTTTTTCCCACAGACCCACTTGAAAGGTGGCTAAATGCATGTGGCAGAAAAATTAGGTCATGATTTTCACTACCAAAGGCTTGATTCTTCAGTTTTTGTGCAGACAAAACTTCCATTCTCTTCAATATGTTTTTAAGGCCACTTGTTAATTCCTGTTCATTCTTTTGGCTTTGTGAGTGCTCCGAGCTCAGCGTCACTGCCAGCATTTATTAGAAGTTGACGCAGAGCTTTTCTTGAAGCAGCTGTAGTGGTATATTTAGCTATGGAGCAATCTTTCCAAAGAGCACTGTGCTGTGACTCATGTGACTCCGCTGCGCTGCTGACCCTACCAGACTTACTCATCCTTTACATAGTGGCAAACAAGATCAGGTTCTGGCTTGATGCCTTATTTCCCCTGATGCAATAAACGTGCTACTTGCACATGCATTTTATTTCAGGTTACATTTTTTATGATAAACTGAGAATCCAACTTCTTTGCTCTTACTGTGAAAACTAAGGGTGCTTAACTGCTTCTCTGAGTGGAATTGGTGAATGAAATGCAAATGCACCTCATCCCTATATAACTCATTTGTACAGCAAAAATAACCAGGGGATGGCATGGTTATGGTTAAAATGCATTATCCATCACCGTCTTTCTTCTTCCTTGCTCTCACAGAGCACCAAACATAGATGCAAGCACACCTGTGCAATGGCTGTAGTCCCACCAAGTCACAGCAGTGGTGTTTGAATTGGTCAGGTTTGTGATGGGTGGGGGGCAACCTCAGCAGCACATTCCCGCTGGTGAATTTTTGAGATACTGAAGTCTATCTGAAAAAAAGCTTGTTGTTTTACTTTCTACTTTCTATTCAGCTGGCATAAAGAGTCATTTTACTAAAATACCAGTTAAACCGAGCATACATTAAAGAAAGATCATTTCAGAAATCTGTCAGCCTTAAGAACATTGCTTTTCCATTTCCTGAGAATACCTTGGAGTAACTGGCTTTGTTACTCTGAAGCAGAACAGCTGCTGCATCTATGTGTTGTATTTGCATTGTGTGTTGGAGGGTGTTTGTTATTAGTTTAAAAAAATGAAAAATCAGAGGCAACAACTGGACTGACTTTTACCTGGTAGTTACAGGAACTGTCACGTTTGGCTGTTGACAGAGAGCAGAGGAAAATTCACACGTGATTGAGAGCTGGAGAAGCCTCTGAGAACTGGGAGCTGAAGCCTTCAATCATGTAAAATGGCTTGTGAAGGGTGAAATTGCTTGGAGCTGATCAATTTTTATTTAGATGCCAGTGCTTTTTAAAATCTGTGGGTTTTTTTAACCAAACTCGAAGAGACGATAGAAGGAGGGTGATGCCAGATGACTGGTTGTTAGTTATTTTATGGCAGCCAGGTAACTAGTTAACCAGTTATTTGATGGTAGTTAATCTGGTCCCAGACAAGTCAGGGACATGCCGATGGCTCAGGATTTGATGAGGAATCAGTGGTTTGTGTTGTTGAACCGTGGAGAGCACTCAGCTGGCAGTCGGGCTGTGAGCATCGTGCATCGGCTGCAAACCCAGCCCCGAGGGGGCCTGAGCAGGGCTGGGGACCTGCCCCTCCTCTATCACGTGTGGGAGAGACCCCATTCCTCACTCATAAGCAGGCAAATCACACATGCACTCCTCAGTTATAATTAAATTAAAATCTCGCTAATTTGGCAGCATACCTATCACGTTCTCTCCTAGCAAGAAACTATTATTTCTCCTTTTATTCTTTTCTGCTTGAATCCCAAGCTATCAATGGCTTTCAAAGAAAAAGGAGGTTTTTTTTTTTCCTTTAGAAAAAAGTCTATTCAAATTATTCATGATTTTTATCAAGAAGGAACCTTTCCTCTTTCAACTAGCAAAAAAAAGGGGGAGTTTGATCTTCCTCAAAATCATCTGAGAACCTTGTACGTTTCTTTCCAGAACTAAAACTTTCTTACAAAGCTTTGGATATTCAGTGGAATAATGCCTATTACATAATTGAAGCTCAATACAATACCTTGGGGCTAATAAATGGTCTCCTGGTTCTATAGAAAATGTAACAAATCATAATAGTACTTATTGGGACTAGGCCAGGCACAAATGACAAAGCTGCTTTTGAAAGTGAGTTGTGGCCAGAAATACTCTTGGACCAAAATCATTTTCTTGACTGTCAGGGGGACATTTACTCCCTTTAATTTTCGGCCTAGATTTTATGTTGATTCTGCACACTGAATAAAATCAAGCCTGACAGAGCTGCTACTGCAGCTGTTACAGCTGTAAATGTGAAGAAGGCCATTTAAGACAATTCTGTTTCACTGAATGTTATTTGGAAAGTATGCAGATTATATTTAAAATGGCTTGATATATTCTTATTGTGTGGCTTTTTTTTTAAAGGAAGGAAAAGATTTTGTACAATTGAGTGATTTATTAACATTTCTGATCACAGCTCTTTTAGTTAGAAAATAATTGTTCTGTTGTGTGCTGCAAAGCTGCCTGTAAACAAGTGGTGAAGGAGTACACTGGTTTGTATTCTCCATGAAGAAAAAATCAAATTCAATTGATTAATCAAAGGGGACATTCTTTGATGGAAGGGAACCTTTTCAAACTTTATTAAAAATATTGAATAAACCATGAGCGATCAAAGTTCATAATCTGAACTCCTGCTCCTACTTGGATACAGTAAACCTTCAAAATAACTCATAAAGCAGGAGATGAGATGTCTAATAAAAAGAAATGCTCAGAGCAGCGTATTTCCAAACCTCTATCTTGATCTGGATCTTGGCTACGCCACTGCAGTCCCACTGACTTTACTGGAGTCACCCTATGCTTCCACTGGAGAGACTGGTAATAAGAATTGAGCCTTTTTTCTATGACTAATTCAGAAGCATCTTTGCACTCCCTGTCTTTTCATGAAGGGTTTTTCTCTCATTCTGAAAGAAGAAATGAGATTGCAGTCAGCAAAGCTGCACAGTGATTAAAGATAATCTAGGTATGACCTGCAGGCTGAATGACTGTCCCCTCTGTTCTAGGAGGAAAGCAATTATATGGCCAAATGCAGGACGGCTGGTGGGAATGAAGATGAGGGAAATGGAAATTCCCAGAGCTGCGGAGAAAACGGAACTCAAACAGGTGGGATAGCGTGGCTCTGACTTGCAATCAGCACTGAAATTGTGGGCCCTGTGTGAAATACTGTGTGTAAAGTGTGCTCAAGATCAAGTGTGTTAGAAAATAAAATGCTCATATTTAGCAGCAGGAAAAAGTTACTGGAATGCTTCCGGGTGTTTTGATGTGAAGGAAGAAACCAATTGAGGCTAACAATAATAATTGAAGGTATACAGGCAAAGAGTGAACAAGAGGAAGCAGACACACTGATTGATCAGGGCCCAGTAACCTGGTGTCATTTTAATTGGGTCACAAGGTAGAGCATGCTCAGCATGGCCATATTGCAGGCAGAGGGGCAAGGATGGGCTGCACCTCGCGGGGAATCTTCACAGCCACAGCAGACAGGGAGGTGGAGGTGGGTACCTACTGGAAGGTGGCATGGAGAGCAGGGAGAAGACACCTGATGGTGCTCAGCACAGCCTGTCAAAGACCTTTGCTCTGAAGGGAGAAATTCTTTTTTTTTTTTTTGGAGTAGCACCCCTGGCCCAATAGAAGAGAAAAAATCCAAACCAACAGAAACCCAAAACAAACCCCCGCCCTGAGAGTTTTGGCAGTAAGTCTATCAGGAAAACCTCTGTCCCTTGGGTTCTTCCTTTGCTCTGGAAATGAAGACTGTGCTTAGAAGCAGAGAGATTTGCAGTGAAGACCCTTTGACAGTCCCCAGCCAGGGAAATATAAAACCTCTAAAACTCTGATTAGTTGTTTGGGTCAAAAGAGATCATACTCTATAAAAAGCTGCCTTCCTACATGTCATCCCATCCTGTGCAGTACTGCTGTTGAAAGGGCTTATCCTAAATACTCCATTCTGATACAGCAGCACATTAAAAAGAAAAAGAGGCACTTTATTAAAAAAAGGAGCCCTTTCAAAGAGTGGCAGATGAATGTAGTGACAGATTAATATAAATTTTAAAACCTGAACATTATCCTCTAAGGGGAAAAAGCTCCAAAATACACATGCAAAACAAAAATGGCAGAGCAAAACCTCTGACAATGCCTTGCACAGAATCATTTATTAGGTCTCTGTAAGTGATCATTTACATGAGACTTGCATTTAATCTAGTACTCAACCATTCCCTTTTATCTTCTGGCTCCGTGTGTTTGTGGGAGACAGTGGTCCCTCAAGCTGCTTTCTTTTCGCTGGAGTGAATGTGCAGGGGACATAGGGCAGAGAAGGGAATTTGAATTGCCCTGTTTCAAGCTCATCTCTCTGATTCTAGCTTAGACCAAAAGAGGAAAATGATCACCTCTGCTTTAGAGCTGAGCAAATTCTTTCCAAACCAAATAAACCCTCAGCTGTCCTGTCAGCAATACAGCCCTTTGGGTCAAAGCACAGGGGAGCAGTGTGTGAGCCGGAGTGGGGTCAGGGGTGCCCAGAAATATTACCTTCATTTCACTGTGTGGACGTGCTCTTTCTGGGATGCTGGCAACGGCATGTGAGCTGGCTACAGCAATTATTTACTTGTGCTGCTATTGCCAAAGCACCCAAGCAAGGGATTTCTAAACTAGCCCCATGGATCTGCCACACAGTGATGTGTGGCCACCACTGGCATGGCTGCACTGTGAACTCAGCTTAATATCCTGGATTTCTGATGAAAACTGTTGCGCACCTGGAGCAACATCTAAAGCCGTCTCCTTGACCTGCTCCTAGGAGTACCTTGCTCAGGGAGGTTGGTATGATGTGAAATTGCCTCCCCTCTCACAAGAACGTGGCTCACTGCTTCTCTAGGCCATGTCGACACCTCTTGACAAATGTGGGGCGATGGCACAAGTATAATAATATTCACTTTGGAGGTGTCCAAAACTCTGAGTGCTTTTCTCCCTGTGTAGTCCCTTGTGGTGTATGCCCAGCTGCCCTGACAGTCTGCACTGCTGATTTCAGTGAGTGACAAAGGCATCTCAGACTGAAAGGGGGTATTTTAAATACAGTCAGGAACAACATATAAAATAACCTCAAACAATCTCACATAAAGTCCTTTGTTATTTTCAAAGCACTCTCCCAGCTTGACACCTTTGCTTTTTTATATCCAATATAAAATTCAAAATGTTTTATTCCAGGGCAGTATGTGGATATAAAATATAAATATATCAAACTTCAAACTCCCTTTTTCGTGCTACTGCTTTGAAAAAGGACCTGAAGTAAACTCAGTGTAAAGATCCAGAAAACTATTAAGAAAATTTCACGTCTCAAACTTTTGTTCCCTGTGGCCCTGTGCATATTTAGAAGAACTTCCCTGAAGCAAGCATGAGGAGCACTGGTAGCAGTGAGGAGCAGCCTGGGTGTGGATGGCTGTGGGCAGCAGCTCAGGACTGCTGGGGATGAGGACGCTGAGATGCCTCAGGTGCCCCTTGCACGGCTCAGCACGAGTCAGCCCTGCTGATCAGAAGCAGGGGAGAGAGCTGGAGTGAGGAAGGGCAGTCCCATCTCCCAGAAAAACATCTGGGTTTGTACAGTGAGGGCCAACACAACCCTGCAGGGCCTGGCAACCCCTTCTGCTTCCTGACACCTTTTTCTATGATGCCAAAGGTCAGTGGAAGTGGTCTGGTGTGGTGCTGTGCCCAGACGATTGAAATCTGGTTTCTGCTTTCTCTTCTGCTAATTGCTGTTATTAAATGGCTTTGAAATTACCTCACAGTAACTGAGTGCAGGTTTGGGGCCTGTGCGTACACAGAAGTTGAAGTGAATCAGCTCAGAGATGTTTGGAATAGGCATAGCTGGCAGCACACAGCAAAGCAAATGGCTGGGTGAATTTGCATCTTCTTGTTTAATACATCAAAAAAAGTTTTAAGCTGTGACTTGTAGAAGTCAAGCCAGGAACAATAAGCTTGTCTGGAGAATTCTGGTCTTAGAAACTAAAGGATACGGAACCATGTCCAAGGTAAATATTGACATGACTCAGGATGAACTAGTAAAATGTTTAATGAAGCTGAAAATAAGGCATCTGGGATAGATGTTTATTGTTAAAAATGAAACATTCGAGCAAAAGTAGCATAGTGGTGATGGAGGTTATTCATAGGGAAGCCAAGCTGGGGAAACAGCATCATCTGAAAGAAACTGACTCCAGCTATTTGTGAAACATGGAAACAAATTAGAATTATAAGAGAGCTAAAAATGTAGGTGAATAGCAAACAGTTATTATGGATATTCAGAGTGGATTTTGGAGACTGAATCATACTAAGGGACAAATTACTCAGGTGTCCAGAATAACTCTATTGGCTTTGACAGATTTCTTGGTATTTGCCTTCGTGTAATTGAGAGTTTACTCCCTTATGCCATATGAGGACTGAAATAAGAAACTGGGAGAAAAGAAAAGCACTTTCTTTCGTTCCAGTATCGTTCTCTCGATGATACAGAGTAAGTCACATTAACTTCACAAGGCATTTCAGGAACACATTAGGAGCTTTTCCGTTTCATGCAGCAGGAAAAAACAACCCTTGCAGAATGCTGTGAAAATAATCCAAAAGGTTCCATTAAACTGGGAGTGGGAATGAATTGTGCCGCTGTTTTGGAAGTCTTACATGCGAGTCTGTAGTGTTACTGGAATGCTCTGTGGTAAAATCCATAGCTGTGGTGAGGCAACACTACTTTCACAAGTTCACCAGTGGTGGACATAGTGCGGAAGAGATGCCAGAAGTTGGAACTGCCTGCTTAGGTGTGCTCTGTAAACCAGCTTTTTTCTACCTCAGAAATGCAACACTCATGCGTAAGAACTGATTGTGTGCAAGGAGTACCTTTGATCTCTTCCCATGTCCCATGCCTGTAGCTGCAGTGGCACAAATCTCAGTTCAGAACTATCTGGTGATCATGCACATGCAGCTGCAGTCCCCCAAATGGCTTCATAGTACAGTACAAGGGCACACATTTTTCTGGCCCCAAGGCACAGAATAATCCACACTGACCATGTGGCAGGAGGAGTAGAGGCAGGGACACAGGGAAAGCAGAGAGCGAAGCCTGGGGAAGACAGCAACTGGGAGAGGCTGCTGTGCTGAGGCCATGCGTGTGCCCTTGCTCCTTGGCTGCTTCTGATGGATTCAGGAAAACTGTAATTGTAGTGTTTGGCTCTGCACCATCTCTCAAAGCCTTTATCCAGGGAAGAAGTGAATGCTGCAATCTCTCTTAGTCCTCTAAGCAGTCTTTTGGAAAGCTGGGTTCTAAAATAATTGAAAACCTCAAGCATAACCATCAACTTCTTGGACTAGATTTAGAAAATCCACGGTCAACTCATCCACTTCCTTCATCTCCTATTCACTGAGGAGGTTTCCTTTGGCCAGCCTTCTTGTTAAGGCCACAACCAAATAGTAGTTGATGGTAGACTTTATTACTAAAATAAACAAATAGCAGGTTATTTTGTTATTGTCCCAAGCTTCAAAGCTGGAGCTGGTCTTTGCATCCGTAGGCTCTACCAGTACTGACATGCAATTGGAATACAAAGGGGATGTTGATAATATAAAACATATGTTGCTTATGCAGATCATTGAGCGTCACTTCAGTGCTCTCTGCAAAGCACCTCAGCCTCTTGATCCTCCAGCAGTCTCAGCCAAAATAACCCAAGAGCTGCATGTTCTTTGAGCCACTGCACAGCGGCAAGGTGGCATCCCAAAGGATGCACACCCTGGAGAAGGACGTTGGCACAAGGAGCAGGTACGTAGGATCATATGCTGGCATTGCTATCTGAAACTCAGTGCAGAAAGATCATCTCTGAGCAGAGCAAGAAGGATTTAGTGACTATAAAAGCACATAAAAAGCAAATAAGGGATTTTTATTGTCATCTATTGTCATTTTCCTGCACACCATTTTATTGGTTTTGTGCTCATAAAAACATTAGCTGATTAACTCACTATCAGAAAGGCAAAGCTGCTAACCAGAAGCAGTGTGTAAAACCAGATATGTGCAGTGCCTTGATAGCGGTAGGGTGAGATTTTTCTTTTCCTGCTTCCTTACTTTTAAACCCCAGGCAATATAATTCTCTTCTGTCATCGTAACATTTGGCACTATTCTCATATCAACAGATTGCAACATCTGCAAGTTTTAAAAATTAATATAAAGTTCCGTAATTGTATAAGCCTTGCTCTTTTTAATGGTCCTGAACGAGCAGCTTTGATGCAAACGAGACGCAGTCAGCAGATGAAGTGCTCTGCTTGTACCGAGCAAGCTGCTCCGGTGGGGCTGGATGTCCGTGTAGTTGGTGCTCATGTGGGTGATGATCACAGTGTAGGATCATGCTCTGGAGGAACACAGGGTGGGCTTGAGTTGCCAGCACACAGAAATTCAGTAAGTTACCAGTAAGTGCAATCATGGGTGCCAAATTGCAAAGCAATCACATTTGTTAGAGCTCATTTCTGTCACCTGCAGTCCATGGAGTTCCAGCATTAAGGTGTGAGGTTTCATTTGATCCATTTCAAAACCACATTGTACATGGACATGTACTTGAGTTTTCATAGATCTTACTGAAAGCCATAAAATTATTTAGTCATTACACACTCTGATATGTTGAAAGCATGGTTCAGTATTTCCAGGTTTATTGAAATAATGGTCCCTTGTTTGTTTTTCTAGTGGCAGGCAAAGTAGAAACAGAGCTGCAAACAATAACATAAACCTTGCTGTTACCAAGCATTTGGCAAGCAGTTTTAGGAATGCTTTACTTTTCCTATGTATATATAAAGCCTTAGAGAACTCTCTGCTTGTGGCATGTTTCAGCATCAAGGAAGCAGAAATAAAATCAGGCCCTATAATTCATGTGTTCAGTAATGCAGGACTGAAGCAGGAAGAGACAGGTGCTTTTCTGAAAAGAATGGAAGATCTGAGCAGCTGATTCATGGTGAAGTAATATGCTTTTAGCTGAGAGCGTTTATTGTAGCTGAACCTCATGCCATCCCTCAAGCCAGTATCTTAGATGAATCAGCAACTTGCGAGCTTTATCTCAGCTGTACCAATAGAGTTTATAATATTGTTCTGTCAGTGCTATTTATACATCATCACATGGCTGGCTACTCCAGGCTGTGCTTTTTTTACACAGCCTTGGATGATGTCACTGTGGAGTAGGCAATTGTACTGAACAAAGGCTTTCTTCAGAGCAGCAACAATTAAAGCTGATGGCAGAGTACAACACCGGAGCCATGGAAATACAGAAATAAACTCCCCAGTTTTAAGGTAGCTCCAGACAGGGCTTTTACTCCTTTGGTCACACTGGGAAATGACTTGAGGTGATGTCCTACAGCTGTCAGTGCCCACCTGGCCTTGGAAATGTGTAGGAAGCAGTGTGCTCTGAAGCCTGGGGCTGACCTGCACAGAGCACTCACTAACCACAAAACCATTCAGGGGTGGGGGGAAGAAAGAAAGTTCCTCCAAGAAGGAAAATCTGTGGATCCATTCTGCATCAGTCATCGACTAAGAGAAACAGGGTCAGCCTGGAGGCCTGCAGCCTTGCCATGTGTGTCTTCCAAAAACCAGGGGACTGACGTCCATTGCAGTATGAAGCAGTGAAAGGATCTACAAATGATTTGTAAAGGAAGAATTCAGCATCCTCAGCTGATTGCCCTTTCATTTGTGATGTTCCAGTGAGCCTGAAATTCTTCACTCTATCCCTTTTCCCAAGTGCATTACGTGTGTTTCCAGCTGTTTATCATCATTCCATAAAGCCAGCACCATGTCAACATCAACAGCTGTGTTCTTCTCATCTGCTACTTGTACTGGAGCTCTCAGAGTTTAATCACCGGCGCTGTTGATCGGCGCTGTTCGGACACGGCGTGAATAACTCTTCCCTGGGAGCTGCTTCTCAGGAGCTCCCTCCGTGTGTCCTTCAGCCAAGCCATGAGCAGAGGTCACTGGGGTACAGATGGAGGCAAGGAGAAGGAAGTGTTACCCCCTCAGCCCTCCCTGTGCTTTGCAGAATGACTGCAGTAACTCAGTGGTTTATACCAGAAGTACTCATCAGTTGGATACAATTACTGGTTACCTCAGAGACAGAGCTGGGACGTGCCTGTGCTGCAGGTGCTGACCTCTCTTGCTTTGCAGACCTCTCCCTCCATTTTCCAATGGAGGTTCAGACTTAGCTGTGGAAAACTGCTATCAACAAGGTTGTTTTTTCCCCATTAGGTTTCATAGACTCTCCAAGTGTATTCCACAGACCTTCAGAGACCTGCATCTCCAGGCAGGACACCACTGGCCTAGGCCTAGGGACTGGCCCAATTGCCTTTTTGCAGTTACAGTAGTCACCTCTCACTAGGGAACGGCCCTTCCCAGTGCTCTGACATTTTTTTATTCCCCCCTTAAAATGACTTCTTTCCAAATCCTTCCAAAATTTGGCCCTGCACAAAACATGCCAGCATCTGATAAAGGCTCAAAACAGAAACAGAATGGCATAAATAGAAATTAAGTAAATTAGGAAGAGGTGCCAAAGCAGCAAAACCCTAATGATAGCTGTGGCTGCATGTACATGTGCCGTGCAGCTTCCAGCCCTCGCCACAGTGCCAGGCTACCCCTCAGTATTCCTGGGAACATATGCATCCACTGTGTCACTGGCACCGCCTGCTCAGCCTTGGACGTATCTTCTCAGAGACTCTTTAGAAAGCTAGGGTTCGTGCAGAGAGTTGGTGCCAGAGCCCCAGCCAAGCCAGCAGCAGCCTCTCTGTGGCTGGATAGTTTTTCCTCACTTGGTAAACTGTGCTTGTGCCATCTGGTCAATGCAAACAGCCTTATCCTCTATCCAGCCACATTTTGTGGAAATTGTGGTCTACCTGCATCGTCAGCTCAGCTGTGATACCGTATGGTTTATTTCCCTCATGCACCAGAGGAAACCTGGGCCAGATTTCCAGCTGGTAAAAGTCCACATGACTAAGGTGAAGTACTTTTGGACCACCTGATGGTCTTCATTAATGGCCAGGGCTGGAAAGGTAGAGCACGTCTTTCGCTACTTACTCATTAATGATGCTGCTTTTCCATAAGACCACTAATCACAAGTAAACAGGAGATAAATATGTGAGAGCTGTTTTCCATAAGCAACATAACAAGAGTGAGATCCTTCCAGAAATGGCTGTGTGTAGTGCTGGCTCTGCTTGGGTACCCTGAGTCCCTCAGCTGGGCTCCTGCCACTCTGTGCTTTCCCACAGCTTGCAGCTTGGTCCCCCAGAGCTGCGCTGGAGAAAACCTAACCCACCCTTATGTTGGTCTTGGTTTTGATCCTAGGTTCTATTTATTCCACAAATTTGGACATTCTTAGTTTGAAAACACAGGCAAAGTTTCAAAAAACTTTTGGGATGAGAAGAAAATGTGGAGCCAGTTGAGAAGGGATGTAATAAAATGTCACTCTTGGGCTGCTCTGCCTATGCATATGTTTTTGGCCTTGCTGTATACCGAACTTTGGGGACCTGTGCTTTTGAGAGAGGAAGCCTAGAAAGGGACATTTATTGGGTCTTGTGTTGAATCTTTCTTACCTTTTGCTGCATCCTGATGCCCTTCCTTGCCAGCTTGGCTTGCGGTCTGTAGGAGGGGTGGTTCTGGGGCAAGGGAGAGATAAAATTTGCTCTTCTGTGAAGAACTATTGGTCTGAAGCTCACAGGAACAGCCAAGTATGAGAACAGTCAAACTGGAGTTGTTCTTCCATACCACAAAACAAATGGTGAAGCTCTGGAGTGGTGGTTTAGAGCAAGGTAACATCTCCTGCCAGAGAAGCTGACATGCTCAGGAGAAAAGGGACAAGGTTTTGGGCACATGGGTCTGTGTAATCAAAAGGAGCGCACTGAATGAATGGGCCTGGAGTAAAGGAGGCAAAAATAGAAGCAACCATCTGTCAGTGCACTCCAGGATGGCTAATGGGGGAGCATCAGTGCTCAGTGCTGAATGTCCTGCCTGGTTTCCTCACAGAATAGAGGTGGCCGTAGCAATCTCTCCTCGTGGGCTGGGTGCAGCTGGGTGAGCTCCCCCAGTGCACTTCTGCAGCACCTGGGCTCCTGGTGTGTGTGCCAGAGGCTTCTCTGTCGTGAGGATCACCATCTTCCTGTGCTCAGGCAACAGGAGAAGTCCTCATGGCAGAAAAGGTAGGGAAGGACTTGAGGCAGGTTCATATCTGTTGTCTCCTCCTGCACAGGCAGGGGAATTTCCTTCACAGCAAACAGCCCAGCTGCAAAGGCTGGAACAGAGAGGAGGCAGCCCAGGTGGGGCTGTTGCATTTATCCAGAGATCCTAACATTGCTTTGAGACGTTTCCTCTGCAAATGGTACTCGAGCATTATAAATATATATGTAGTGCATATGTATGTAATGATTGATTTCATAGTCACCACACAAGTTGGAAACATTGTTAATGTGATGCTTATAGACAGGAGTTAGTCCAAATTAAAGGCAGGAAATTCCAAGGTATTGTTCTTATGGAAGCTGTGACAGCTGAATTATATGGGCTTGTTAAGGAACTAAAGATAACCTCATTCAGAGTAGATAAAAGCATTATGTATGAGCAAGGAAACTGAATTACAATTGCAGTGGGAGCCATAAGTCTGAATATCTTGACTGTTGTGTGCAGTAAATGGAAACTCCACCATGCTGTTGTATTAATTTGGTACTTTTTCTTTAGGGACAAATCTTCAAGTTCTTTACCTTAAAACTCCAATGAAGGCAATGGAGACTTTCAAATACAGGAAAGTTCAGACATGGGGATTCAATGCCTGGTTCGTAAAGGTAGGATGGACTTCCATCTTGATTGTTTCTGCTGTCATGATTTGGTGGTAGGTGTAACTGGGGAAGCATCCTGCGTTGCCTTCAGACTCACCAGGAGGAGACTGTAGAAAGTGTAAACAAATACTGGAATTCATTTCTTGCTGGTCACAGTGTTTTCTGGGACAAAAACCACAGCAGGATCTTGGACAATAGAAGCCTGATCTGGTAACATCCATGGCACCCCTCAGGGCCCCTGCATCCCTTCCCACCACAGCATATGTCTGCTCACCTGCAGGGGCCCTGGCAGGCTCTGTCCCACTTCCCACAGCTCTCCCTTGGGATGGCCACTGGGATGAAGGTGATGTAGCATGGCCATCAGCCATGCTGCTGCACCCTTGCAGTTGGCTTGGCAGGGGATCTCAGGGAGCCCTTGGGGCTGAGGAGAGCATCCTCAGCAGAGTTCACTGCTGCCTTTGTTTGGGGAGCACTGAAAGAAGCCCCAGGGTTCAGTCCCTGCTGTCCCTGCTTGGTGCCCATCCCGAGGGAGTATCCTGGCAGGCACTAACCTCTGCTCCAGGCAGGCACAGGGAAAGGATGCCTCTGCTGGCAGATCTGGGAGGGGATGTTCTCTATTTAGCATCAAGTTGAAATTTTACAGCATGAAAATCTGATAAAAACCCACACAGTTCAGCTGGCCTTTCTTCATCCAGTATTTGAAACTTGGCATCTGTGTGCTGGCTGCACTTCTGAGATCCAGTGGAGCAGCTTTTGGAGAGGGGTTGGGGCTGGACTGGGGCTCTGCCCCAGATCTGGCAGAAAACAGGGGCTGCATTTTCCAGAGTGGCTATCGGGTTTTGTGTAATTTTATTGCAACATCTCTGCCTTGCCACTAGTTTCATACTCTGAGACAGTAATTGGTCTAAGTTTTGTTGCCACAACATTACACACGTGGAATTCGAGACATTTTACTTCTGCTTTGCTTTGTTTTAATCAGACTTCCTTGAAATGTCATATTGAAATGAGAAAAGCAGCAAGGCTGTAGAAATCTCAGCCATAGACTGCAAGGCAGTAACTGCACAGAGAATTTGGCAGGAGGCACTGGGACTACCTCAGAGCTCTAATTGCCACCTATGAATATCAAATATCAGTATGTATAGAGAAGGTGAGTGCAGAGGACAGAAAATAGTTTTACTCTATGCTGTAGTATGATTCATGCTTTTAAGATCAAGATTAAAAGTCTCTGTTAGGTTCCAGACTATGATTTTATTTTCATTTACATCAAAGGATTTAAGAGCCTTCAAACCCCAGCATTTTTAAAAATAACTTTTAAGCATACTGTCTGGCAATGTGAGTCCCAGTTAGCATGGAAGCAGCCAGGTTCTCCTCATATAAAGCAAATAACTGAAAAATTGGAATTAAAGAAATACCTTGTCCTCAATTTAACTCCGACAGCACGTATTGTATTTTTGTTTCAGGAAAAAGACTTTATGAAATGTGGGCCCTTGTAGCCAGGACATAGCCCGGGGTGATTAGCCCTACAGATCAGCAGAAACCATGCACCATAAAAGCTTGTGCTTTTATGCAAGGTTCAGAGCCTTAATTTGAATTTTTGGGCTTGTTTGTATTTCAAAAGCAAAAGCTACTGAATTGCAACTTGAAAACCACATTTCAGGGCAAGTATCCTCAAAACACAGCCCAGGTTTGATCAAAAGGTTCTCAAGTCTGGAAACCTTTTGACAAACCCAATGAATGTTTACACTTTCTAAGTAAACTCCAAACCATGGGCTGGCATCTTGCTATGGAGTTTTTTTAGATTTTCTCTCTCTCCCCCCACCCCCACCTCCTTCTCCCAGTCCTTGCAAAAATGCAATCTGTGCTCTGGAACTGGACTTTCAAGGTGGGCATTTTAATATTTTCACTGATAAACACATGAGCAGGCACAATAAATAAATATCTACATGCAAGCAAAATATTGGGCTGTATTCATAAAATGCCAAATAAAAACCAGTTTTGTATTTTGGCTTTATTTCATGTCCGTTCCTGTGGATCAGACTGCGCAGTGCTCACTTGTCCAAACCACTAAGATAATCCTTACCACATATAGAAATAGATTTTAATTACAGAGCAATAAATACTGTATCTTTTTTTTGCTGTATGCATTTTTCTATCAGCAGACAAAAGCTGACATTTATTTTACTGATAGCCCTATATTTCCCCTCCCGCTACCACCGCAGCAGAATTTCCCTTGCCTAAGGAAATTGAGAGGATCAGAGCACATCTGATGTTCCATTAATTTAAAACGGCTGCCAGGACTTGCATATTGTAGCAGCTTTAAAGTGATTGAATTTGGATTATTTCAAACTCTGGAAAGTCCTGCCTTGCCTGACAGAGGTGTCTGGAGTGACAAAATAAAATACAAATATGTCATGTCTGTATATCCTCGCACGCAGCATTGCAATAAGAACAATAGAAGCCATGGAAAGTACAACCCTAATTTTTTCCCCTTTCTTTTTTTTTTTTCTAATTTTGGTAGCAAGTCCCTTTTTTAAGCTGTAGCCCAGCTAAGTGGAGACACCTGGTGTTTGCTGCAGCAAGTTCACTAAAAATATTTGAAAAGGGAGGTGGAGAGTGGGGGTGTCTGGGGTGCCCTGCCCAGGGCACAGCCAAAAAATTCCTGTCCCCTGGCAGGGGCTCCACCTGTGAATAGAGCTCTGCCCTGACTACAGAAGGGCTGCTAGAGCCCAACTCTGAGTGTCCTGGGGGGAAGCTTCACCCTATCAGGTGTTAAATAAAACACCAGCTTTTGGGCAATATCTGTTTTGTAATGCTTAGTGAGTAGCTTATGCAGTGTAGTTCCAAAAGCAGAAAAAGTGTATGCATGGCCAAAGGAATATTAAAGTTTCACTACAAAAGAAATATTGTGGCTGCCAAGGCCTGATTACTCATAAACCCCGCAGCATTATCACCATCCATCACTGCCGAGCTTTTAATGACCAAACTAAAAGGAGAGACATCAAAGTGGGGGGGTGGTGTCGCCGTCGTTTTTCCAGAGTAAGATTCCCTAAATATAGGACCAATAGTAGAGCTCGACATATTTTTTGACCAAAAAACTTGAAAAATCATTTGAATGAATCACAAAACATATGTTATGTTTTGCTGTAAAAGCCATGAAGTTTGTGCAGTGCTCTGTTATGGTGACTGCTTGGCTTTTCATGCATTCCTAAATTACCATGTAATCTAAAACCTTGTTTTCAGCTGCTCTATATTGGAAAGTCCCTTGCAATAATCAGGATGATTACAGGCTAGTGCAGAGAACAAAACTTGTTTGTATTATTGCAAATAAAAATGTAGTTTATCAGAAATTTTACCTTTCAAGGGAAAAATAAAAATAATAATAATAAACTTTCTCTTTTCCCGAGCTGGAAATATTTTAAGCATGGGATTAATTTTGGCCACTCTACGACTTAAAAACACATGGATACTTGGTGTAAAAATATGTTTCTTTCCTGTAGGGACTTGACTCTAATTGGTGTGCCAAAACTATCTCACAGAGATTTCATTGTCTTATCTACTTACATCATCTTAATGCGATTTTATTTTACTTTGTCAAAGTCATATTAATGTAAATGTGTTCTTGATAGCAAACAGAGTTCTTTTTTATGCTAAACAGGATTCAGCTGACTCTAATAAAACAGCTTGCAATCCATTAGACTATAACTGTAATATAGTTATTTTGTTTCCCAAATAAAGACCGTGTCAGAAAGCTGTATAAGGATTTTTGTCTTGTTTTTCCACAATAATTGCTTGGGTGGGGTTACATTCTGATCTTTAAATGAATAGTATCGCTTGGAACAAACACTTCATATATCTTTTATCTTCCTCTTGCAATACAGTTCTGAGTTTTCTTTGAAAATGCAAAGCTACTTTTCCAGATAAGTCATCAAAATGTTTCCAAAGTATTTTAACTGCCAGATTAACTATATCTTGAATACAAAGATAGATGGCTTACATTCTTTATGCAGAAATCCTGCCAATGCATAGCAACTAGCAACAAATTAATTTCTTTTGCAACAGTGGGAAGGAAATTAAAAAAAGAAACCCTGCTTTGCTATGCAAAGCTCAAAAAGGTAAATAGATATTTAAAAAGAAAATAAGGTTACTCGTTCTGAAAGGGTAATCTGTAAGCAAAGAACAGAGGATTAAACATACATTTGCTCTCTTTACGGAATCTGTGTTCCAGCCTTCTCTTAATGTATTCAGCTAATTAAGGACTGCGGTGACCTTGTGGCAGATTCTGAAATCTAGGAATGTCTATTTTTTATTTTATTTTATTTTTATTTCTTTTAATGCTGCCTCCCCCACGGAGCTTAATACAATCTGTTTCAGGTCAAAGTCTGTTTATGTCAGCAATGTTCATACTACACAACTAAAATGTTTTAATGCATTTATCAACTGAAAATATTGCAAACATTTCATTTCCTTTGATACAGACACAAAAAACCCTCTGCCTTCATTGCAAATTCTTGTTCATATGAATCATTCTGAGTAATATTTGCTTTAACTTTCGTGTGGTTCTACAAACAGCCTTTATATGGCTGGACTTCAAAGCTGGTAGAAATAAAGGTTAGAAATGTGATAGGAGTAATCTATTATTAGGCATGAAACATTAAACCACTTTTAGTTATAAGTCTTAAAACCTGAATAATATAGATTTTTAACTTGCTGCATATTTATTGTGTTTTCAGTTACTTAAGTCATTTAACATGGAGGAACTGTTTGGAAGAGAAATATTTTCCATAGGAACACAGACCACAATTGAGTTTAATTTTTCTTAATATTTAATTTAGAAAAACTGCAATATTGTAACAGACGTCTCATATGTCAAAGCTGAAATACTCTGCTCGGTGTTCCTTGCAGTGTAAAATTAATCTCTTACCAGCACACTGACCCGAAAGGCAGGTTTTAGTGAAACAAGCATGGGGTGATGGGAGGGGTGTGGGAAGGGAAGATAAAATCTTCTTCTTCAAACAGCAGGGAAGGGAAAAAAATTAACACAGAGGAATGTCACAGAGTGTGCCATTGACATCCAACAACATGAGCTGTCCATACGTGTGTATGGGAGGGGTTTCTTGGACCAAAGCGCCCCACACCAGCCACGGTTCATCCCTGTCACCCCACCACGGTTTGTGGGGTGTCAGATCTGCAGGGGGACATTGCTGGGGAGGGATGCGCCCATGAACCCTCACCTGCATCTCTTCCCTCCCCTTGATGAATTCACATTGTGGTCCAAGAGGAGCTGGACAGGGAGATTGCCATGGCTTTGAGGACTTCAGCCTGTGCAGCCAATGGAGGCTGAACGGTGTTGGTAACGTCTTGTTCTTGGTTAGGTTTGTGTACTAGCACAGCAGCATAAAAATAAGCTGAAAACATGTAACTGTTCAAGCCAAACAGGTCAGCCAGAAATAAACTACCATTTAAAATCCAGAATTTTAAATCTTCATGAGCCTGGGAAAGAGCAGGGAGTCAGCCTGGGCCCAATCCTATTCCCACCAGTACCAGTGGGAATTTTACCATTGACAACATGAGACACATTGCCTTTTTCAAAAATCTAATTTTGTTTCCTTAGGTCCAGCTCTGCCAGCTTGCCATGGCTGCTGGCTGCCCTGCACAGGGCGGGATGAGGGGATTCACTTGCCCTTTCCTGGTGGACTCAGCAACAGCCCAGGGACATCGGCCACCTCCGGGTGCAATGCCAGGGAGACCTCGGCAATGTGGAAAAGGAACCCATTGCATTATGTGGAGTGGGTAATATCCAGATTTACAGCATGTGTGTGGGGCAGGTGGAATCTCTGAGCTGCCCTGCTCTCCCCTTGGGGTCACGGGGGTTTGAGGGATTTGGTGGCTTCCCTCACAGCTGCCTGCAGGGCAGGCATAGGGGCAGAGCCCAGGTCCCACCTGGGCCAGCTCTGAAAGAGGGAGGGGTCTTGGGACTTTAGATCAGCAGAGCAAAGTTGTGAAATGTATGAAACTGGGGACGCCAAGCAAGATCCCTCTGACGTGGAGTGGGGAACGGCTCACTTAGCGTCAGGCAGTGGAAAACTCTCACTATTTATATTTTGGTCGGTGGAAGAAAGTGTCACACCCATGCATCTCATTAGTACAAAAAAGCATCGACAACACCACAGCCTCCACTTTTCCTTCTCCCATGCTTTCTCCAGCATGCCTGTGCCAGAGGGTTTAATAGGTTACCCTGCAAAGCCTGGGACCACCGTGCCATGCAAGGTTGCACATTCCCAGGAAGCGTATGTGCACAAAGCTGTAACAGATGCAGACTAAGGAGTGATGGCCCTGGCTGGCAGTGGCAAGAGGTGTTAATATTGCTGGGGAAGGTGAAAACATAATTGAAACCGTTTATTTTGAGGAGCACGCAGGACAGAATGAGGCAATAGTTTCTGAGCAACAAATACCTGTAATTCGCCTATCCTGGTCTTACAGACTTTTAATTTGCTCTACAAATTTGGCTAGTTGGAGAACATGTAAACACCCAGAACTGTACAGGGCAAGCCATTAAACATTAACTTATTGTCGACTTAAAAAAAACCCCACTCATGATATTAAAAACATAAGGGGAAAGAGATGCCAAGCTAGTGAATGAAGCCAGCTGACTGCTGAGAAGAGGCTATGGGGTTTGCTCCGTAGCTTTGCCGTTTTCAGTAATCTGACTCACTGAGATATTTTTAGACACAGTAACAACTTCCATTGTTAAGTAATTTTTCATTTGAATTTTTCTCAAATTATGCTGTCCTCTTGGCCCGCAAATCCCTTTCTTCAGCAAGGCAGTGCTGCTCCCCACACCCCAAGGAGGAAGGGGAGCTGTGGAGGACTCTGATGATTTGGACCACATGGTGGAACAAGGCAGATCTCAGCATCAGGTTGGCAGGATATTTCCCTTTCTTCAAAGGTCTCCAAACCCAGCAAGATTTTCTTTGATACCTCTCCAAAGGGATTTATCAGCATTAGGGCATACATTTGTTTAGATTGTTCCTGTAGGGTGGGACTTTCAAAGGAGCAAAAGGATGCCAAGTGTGAAATTCTCACCAAGTTCTCCATAAAGATTTCCTTAGCTTCCTTTGAAAATGCTAGCTATGCTCCCCACTGCTCTGTGTATCCCTGCTGGAAAGGTGCCCAATGGTACCCTCACAATGTGGGCACATGGGATACAGGAAAGATTATGACATTTTAGAAAACAGGAGGCAGAACTGGCCTGACAGAGAGGAAATGCATGAATATGTGGAGGTTGAAGAGGAAACAAAGAGGAAAATGGAGACCAAATTCCCTAGACCCATCATTCTTTTTTTTTTTCTTCTCTGCTTATTATTTCTCTCAGGTTTTCGCTGACATGTCTTAGTTAAAACAAGAGATGAACTTGTGTAGAGAGCATGGGCAGAACTCGGGCCCTGCAACCAACTTGTGCTGGTGCTCTGGGCTCGACACATGTCGGAAGGGACACAGGTGAGCTGACGGTGCCAGGCATTAGTCTGGTGCCCCTCCGGGCTCCCACAGGAAAAGCAGAGGCTGTGGCCTAGGACAGGGCCACAGAGAAGTTAGAGGTTTGGCAACTGGTTGTCTTATGTACTTTTCATGACGCAGTGGCTAAGTCCTCCCTGATGATAATGCACTGCCTCAGAAGTAAGCAGGAGATCTACAGGGAGCTGTGTAGAGACATTCAGGCCAGTAGCTCCCAAATAACAAATGCACTGATGTCCAGGCGAGGCCTGCCAGAGCAATTTGTTCTCCTGCCCTGGGGAAAGGGCCTGATGAGGGCTGTTTGGAGAGGATGTCAGAGAAGGAATTTTTATTTTATGAGTAAGGAGACACAGAGGCTCTTTCTGATCTGTTATAGGTGCGTTAATGATTTGTGAACTGCAGCAGGGTTTGTGGTCCTCTGGTTATTTTGCAGGCTGAGAAGATCCTTCCAAGTTCTCTAATAGTGTGTTTGTACTCATGTACCTGGCTGATGTTTTTAAATGATAAGTACCTAGAGATTGCTGACAGCCAAAACACGTCTTAAACCTAGTTTCTCCTTGGGGCTTGTTGGTCTTTCAGGTACAATTTAAGATGTTGATTTTGCCCCCAAATCCCATGGCTTGGTGTTACAAAGAAAAGTGGTTCTGTTAAAGTTTGTCTTACATGACGAGCTAAGTAAAGCTCAGCACATCCCTTCTCATCCCATGTTGATCCAAGGATTAGATGTCAGCTCCCTAATTCAGTGAGGGCGGGCACAGACCTGCTGCAGCAGCTCTGTCTGGTGCTTCTGAGGAGGGTGAGGGCAGCAGGGTGCAGAGGCTGGTGCAGGGGCCCTTGAGTCCTTGTCTCTTGCAGAGAGCTGGGGGACAGAGGGAAGAGCCTGGAGAGACTCCCAGTTTGTCACTGGGGCACTGAATGGGGCCAACAGCCAACCTGGGAAGTCCTTGGATCTCAGCCAAGAACGGTTGTTGAAAGGAGCTTCATTAGGCAGTCCTGACTGTAAGTTTTGGGAAATTAGAGTTTCACTTTGATTTATTTGAAACATTCAGCTACCAAGAATAAAATAAGGACTTCTCATATGTGTTTTGGAGAGCTAATATAAAGTATTTACAGGTCTGCAGAAGCCTTTGCCATGTGCAATTAAATCAGCATTGCAAATCTATCTGAATGTGGTGCTCCGGCATCAGCCTCCAGATGACATGTAACATGTTTGCGGTTTGATGGCCTTCACTCAAAAGGCTGGCTACAATATTTTTATATTTAGATTTATTTTTGGAGTTTATGGTTGAAAGATTTCAGCTCTGGGCAGCCTTTCCCATGGCTTTTAGCAGCAACAGTTGCAGTTGTGTTTCACATAATTAAACAGCCAACAATACTTAATGAAGAAATAAATAACATCAATAAAGTAGTAAATACTTATATGCAGGCAAACACCAAAGACATCCATCAGGCAACAGCTGTGAGCATTAGTTTTGATTAATCAATAATGTTGTACAATAGGAGCTGGAATGCTGGCCAGGCCTCTGGGGGAATCACCTACGCTTTTCTAAGCAGCAAGCATTGTGATTTTAAGCAGAACTTTCAGCAGAATCTTTAATTAAATGTAACGGCCAAGAGCTCCTCTAGCAGCAATGCTGCACTTCTCAAAGCCCGCCAAGCAGCTGGAGTTTAACCAAGACCCATTTAAGGAATTGTCTGTAGTTGGGAGGGTTTCTTGGTACGTCTGTGTTGGGGGATGCCAATGGGGTACCACATCCATCAGCGAAGGCACTGGGCCGAGGGCGTGGGGTTTGGTGGGGTTTGGTGACCCTCCTGGCAAGGGGCCAGCAGTACCTGGCTTGTGCCACCTGGGAAAAATGAGCTGGAGCTTTTGGCTCTGCCTGCAGCAAGGTGGCAGCAGGGCACGCCTGGCCAGCCTGCAGCTGGAGCCTACAGGCCTCATCCTGGTCTGGGCAGCTCTCGAAGCAAGCGCCTGTTCTGTATTTTATTTCCAAATGTAAATACAGTTGAAATTTCCCACCGGTGCTGCAGCTCCTTGGGAACCTGGCGTGGCAAGTTCACGATGAAATCAGCAAAGTCTGGCTTGTCTTTATCTGTACCTCCTGAACAGAGGTGCCTTACTAAACTCCAGGAGGAATGGATCTTCTCCCAGGCATACCCCTCTAAGCAAGCGCTCCTGCCACCAGTCCACTGAATTCCATGGTGCCACTGTCTGCTTGGGCAGCATCCCTAGATTGTGCTGAGAGGTTCCACTGCAGTCAGCCAGGCAGATCATGGGCTTCTTCCTCTCCTTTTTTTTCCCCCCTTCTTTAATGTATAAAGAGCTTTAAAGGATGGTAAACCATTGAAAAAGACTGATCATGGCACCAGGTCCCAACTTAGATAAAAGGCACAAAGTTTCATAGCCCTTACCCCATTAAAAAAGAAAGAGGAGAAGGGACAGGAAGGGTTTCTGGCGTGTGAGGGGCAGGTTTCCAGAGCCCTTGCCCACATCTTGATGGTTTGTGCATCATGAAACCAATTGCTGATGACTTCTTGGAATCTGAATAAGCAACAGCACCACGTTGCTTCCACCGTGAGTCTGATGCTGGGGACACCTCCCCACCAGCAGACAGGAGCATGAGAAGGAAGTGAAGCGAAGGCTGTAGCTTGGCTTGACATGAACAAAACAGATGTGCAGACTCACTCCTGAAGGGTTACTTTAATTCTGTGAGATGGCAGATGCACGTAGGAATTTCGCAAGCGTAAGGCCCGTGGGTTTGTTGAGCTAAAAATGGCAAATCTCCAGAGAGGGATGGACAGGGAAAGCCCTTGGTTTTTCTTTGAGAAATGGACATTTGAAGAAAGCAATGGGGGAACCATCCACATGGCTTAAAAACCCAAACACTGCCCAAAGACCAGTCTTGAAGCCTTTTTTTCCAAGCCTTATCAGCGGGAAAACCAGGAACAGCAATCTCACATGATAATTGCTGATAGTGCAACAAACCCCAGAGGGTTTCCTTACCCGCTTCTCAACATGCAGGCACTAATAAACCCTGTGTTAACATTAATATTCTTGATAGTCTCTGTGGGCTTCTTCTCCCAAACGTGAATCTCATTAACATCTGCGAACCCAAAGTAAATTTGTGGGTGTTTAAAGGTGTATCCTGGAAACTGGGGAGCTGCTGCCTGCTCACAGCCCCTCAGAGCACCTGCCAGCCGGGTGTGGTAGCACTGACTGCACTTCTGGGGTCTGGCATGGCAAATGGATACTGCCAAATCTACACAAATCTGGTTACATCCCTAGATAATGCCAAGTGCAAACTGCTCCCATTTCTCCTTAAAAATCAGCAGATATGATTATGGTCTCCTCCCTCCCTTGTGAAGGATATGTGCAGTGTTCCCAGGGGCACACTGTACATTTCTCTGTGGATGCTAAGGCTGGTGAGGACAAATTGACTGTGTTTCTTGCAAAATAAAATCTCAGTTTCATGTTTTTAAATAATTAATACAGTGTAGGTAGCCTATAAAAATCATGGCATTTCCTTTCCCTGGAAGACAGGAAAGCATATCAATAAGCCACAGGTAAGGGCAGGGTTTGGAGTTCTTTTTTAAGTTCTTTGTCACAGAGTACCCCTACTGGCTTCTTTAGAAACAGTACTTATGGGAGATATTCATTTGTTCAATGAGATAAATAAAAAATTACTGATAAAGTTTTTTGTATGATATGGATCTCTCTCCAGAAAAGCAGCATTTTCATAACAGGTAAGATATTGACATGACTTCAGAATAAGGACTTATTCTAGGTCCAGTTGTAAAGTACCTTAAATACTACTTTTTCCTAACTGGAATAAGGTTTCTGCAGACCTTTTCTTCCCAAGCAGACAATATTTGGTATCTTGTGCACTCCATCAGATAAGATAAGTGCATGATATTCAGGTATTTCTCTGCAGTCCTGTTATTCCTGCTTTGTTTTATTGAGATGAAGCTCTGAATTCCTAAACCTGGGAAGGGCAGATCTCATCAGGCCTCCTCCTTTCTTGCTGTCCTGAGCCTGTGGTTGCCACTGACTCTGCTCAGAATGGGTTTTCCCTTAGGTTGCTGTTTTCTGGTAGTTTTGGTAGGGGTGGAAACGCTGCTGCCAGGTGCGGTGCCCAGCAGCCAGCTCTGGCCTCCCTGTGGCTGTCACCAAGGACCACACTGTTCTCTGGCTTCACCAAAATTCAGGGCTTGAGAGTGAGATCCTTTTGAAGGACTGCAATTTTTAGATCCCTTTTTATTGCTAAGCTAGGTAAAGCACCTCTCAAAGTCATTATTCAAATGTGGCATATGTTTTGCTGTGAATTTTCAGTAGAACTCTTTCCAGTGATTTCCAAAATAAATGAGACTTTGCATAGTACTTTTTCCGTATTTAACATTGCCTTCCTGGCTTTGCAGCCAAGGCTTCCTTTTAAAGGCATGTGCATGAGATTATGCAATCGTAGTATTCCGGATACCCAGAGCAATTAAAATAAATCAGGCTAGGTATAATGAAGATGAGCTAAAGCATCTGTTTCTCAAGAGGATTTTAAAAACCCCACCAACACTATCATCCCCAGGGGCCTGAATCCACGGTGGTTAGACCTTAGAGATCTCGTACTTCAGAAATGTGTCCAGCACTCACTTGGATAAGAAAAGGAGGAGCTGCAAAGGAAGCGAGGACTCTATGGTATGGCAACTATCCCTGCTCCCTGGAAACAGCGGCTGGATGACCGTGTGTGGTGAAGCTGGACTTGCAGATTAATTCCATTTCCCTTCTAGTGTTTTAGTTTGATGTGTGTACCTGGATGGAGAGGAGGAGGAATGATTTCTGCATCCTGTCCAGTGTTTACCATACACATCTTGTGTTTGTAATCTGTATTTATTGATGGTGGTTCCTCAGCAGGAGGTGCAGAAATATTCATCCACCCTGACACCAGTGCTAGGGACCACAGTGATCTGGGACAGAGGAGCACTTGCTTATTGGGCCACTTGTCCTGAAAGACAAGAAGCAGCCTTCAGGCTGTAGAGCTGACGTACCAGGAGCTATTCTGATTTGTCCCCCCA
>VZRN01005943.1:0-13853 GCA_013397935.1 Dasyornis broadbenti | reverse complement strand
GCCATGCTCCCTCCCTGCCCCTCTGGGGCTTGTACCCACACTGGTGGGCTGTTTAGCTGCTGCCAGAGAGAGGTAGTGGTCAGGCGAAGGGCTGGCGGCCAGCCTGGGGCCCCAGAGCTGCCCGGGCTCCCACAGCTGCCCAGGCCACAATGCTGTGTCCGAGACCCCCCTGAGACAGAGCTCTGACCCCACAGAGGTGCTGGTAGCATGTGGAAGGTCATCGTGTGCTTGCTCAGGGCTGCGGAGCCAGCAATGCTGACTTGTTGCAGAGCAGAAAGGCCTTGCAAAGTGAGGACCTTGTTGCCCTTGTAAAATCCTTGCTCACTTCTGCTAGTTTGGCTAACCAGAGAGCATTCTGGGAATGACTCAGCTAAACTAGAGGTGAAAACCAAGTTACATAACTGGAAAACAATTGTTACAACCAATAAGTGCTCACACTGTGGGGTTAGTGACTGGTTACACCTGAAGCATGTTCCTATCATGGTTTATGGTGGTTGGTTAAACACATTTGTTGTGCCTCACAAGTATGTAAACTCATAACAATGTAACAGTTTAAGAACCTTGGATTTTTACAATAAAATTATCACCATCTTGTGGAGTCCATGCCATTAATCACCGCATTTGGGGGCACTAAAGTGGTGAAAAATTGGGAAAAATCTGGGTTCAATGGTGCTTTTTGTACTGGCTTGTTTAGGAATGGAAGTTACTGGGAGGGACTGGGATGGAACTGGGACTAACTGGGAGGGAACTGGGAGTGGATTGGGGAGGTTTTGGAGTGAAAAAATGGAGAAAAATCTGGGTTAAAAGGTCTTTTTCCTACTGGTTTGCAGTGGTTTGGGACTGGGTTGATACTGTCAGGGGACTGGGAGAGACTGGGAGGGGATTTGGGGGGAGTTTGGGTAACGGAAACAGTGAAAAATGGAAAAAAATCAGGGTTAAAGGGAATTTTCTTACAGTGGTTTGTTCTAGTTTGGGAGTGGGAGTTACTGAGAGGGACTGGTATGGAGCAACGTGCACCAAAGCTTTTCCATGGCTAGGGCAGGGGGGAAGGTGGAATCAGAAAAAAGCCATAGCCCAGCAGCAGCTAGGAGTCCAGGCAGGGCTGGGACTGTGGGTGAGTGAAAACAGGGGCTCCTCCCAAATTTCCCCCAACCCGATGACACAAGGCCGGACATGAGCTGGGGACAGGGGAAAGGGCTGGTTCAGCCTTGACTTTTTTCCCCTGCATTTTTCTCCAAAACGCATCAGCATCCCGTGCAGGGAGGGGGCCATCCTGGAGCAGAGCCATTCCCCTGGCAAGTCGTGAGCCCCTGGCCAGCCGGTGCCGGATCCCGCCACGACCTGTGGCAGCCGCAAGAGAGGAGCCCGCCTGGAGCAGGTTGCTGCTAGCACCGAGGATCCCGTGGGCTCCCACGAGGCTCTCGTGCCTTGCAAAAGGCCCCGCAACAGTGTCCCTCTGTTGACCCCTTTTTCAGCCTAGAAGAGAAACTCAAGATCATTTCAGTCAAGGAGATCATAGAAAAATGGATCTTTCTTCTTGGAGCTCCAGGGGCAGCTCTGGAAGAATAGCCACAAAAGCCCACCCCCACAGGGGTGAATACATTTTGCTAGGCTTTAGGAAATGGGCCTCATTGATACGAAGCACCAGTTCGGAGGACAAGTGCTGATTCAATTACCCCCAGGTCAAGCCCCTTCTCTGGAGTCACCCAGCCTTGGGGGGGCTCCAGAGAACTGGGATTTGTTGGACTTGTTGGTGAAAATGTGTCTGGAAGATTTTGTTCCCAGGAAGAACCAAGATAGGAGAGGGGCCTTGTGCCCCCAGCAGCTTGGAGCTCTGCAGTGACACACTTTGGTCTTTCCAGCTGGGGAAAACAGTAGGCAAAAGTACTGGTAAGATTACCAATAGAAAAAAAGAAAAAAGGCAAAAATCACTCCAGCGTCCCTCTGGCCCCACTTTGTTTTAGAGACTAACAAGACTCTAGCTTGCCTAGTCTCCCCTCCGTAGTTAAGCCGCAGTGTCACGTCATATGGCCGGGCGCAAGATGCAAAGACTCACTAGAGACAGAAGCAGTAGTGAACGGGTTTTTTCTTTTAGCCAGGCCTAGTTTGGTAACTAGGAAGGAAGTGTAGTGAAGGCATATTCAAGGTTCAGTGAGCTTTTGGAAAGCTCCTCGATGTAGGATTTGAGTTTGCTTCCAAATTTGAGCTCCATCCTCCTTCACTTTTTTCACTTGGATTTCCATAAGAATGAAAACTCACATTAATAACGGTAAGGCCAGTGGGAAATGAAGAGCTCTTTTGTTTTGTCAAACTAGATGAGACAAATCATGGACTCGTCATAAGGCCAAAATTGTATCTGAAATTTGCTTTTGAAGATGTTCAATCATCCTTCCTGTGATCAAACTGTGTTCTGTTTGGAATGACAGCCTTGAGGGCACGGGCTTGATCTTTCCAGAGGGGGCCAAACTTAGCAGAGTTCACGCTTACACACTGGATACCATTTAGACAAGTGGTTCTTGTGAAGAGCTTTTGGATCCATTTGGGATGAAAGTGATATGCAGATTTTAGGGGCTAGAACTGAATCAGGGCTACGAACTGTGAAGATAACAGGCACAAAGGGAACAATTGAAATGGCATGATCTTGATTTGTATCCACTGTTGTCTTCTATTTTTTTCAGAAGCAGAGGTTTTCTTCACTCTGGAGCAGTGAATTCCGGCTTCTCTGTCCATTACCTTGCCTTCGGTGAGGGCCCTCGGCACTTGGAATGGTCCTTTGCACTTCATTGCTGAAGTCTCCAATTTCCCATTGAGCACAGGTTCCATCTCCAGGCAGGAACAGGTGGGCAGGTGCATCTGGAGAATGTGACGAACTTCTGGAGCTTCAGCAGAGCGGAATTTCAAAGCTGTTTCATACCTCGGCAAGGTAAGTGTGAGGGTCGGTCGAAGGAAAAATTTCTGTCTCAACCATTCTTATCAGATGCTAAGCCTCAGAGACCACAGGTGCAAGACTTCCGAAAAGCGGCCAAAGCTGGTATGCAAAGAATGCTTTGTACTTGCCAGAGCTGGTACGGAACAAATGCTCTGTACCTGCCAAAGCTGGTACGGAACGGAGGCTTTGCACCTGCCCCAAGTCCCTACTATTGTGAAAGATCCATGAAGCAAAACAGGACCAGAGCAAAACGAGACCCATGGATTCCCTGCTTTTGGCATGCGTGGCCTGCCAGCTGGAGTTTGGCATATATCCACAAGATTAAAGGGGAGCAAAGGCAGGTCGCAAGGAGGGACAAGGGGTATGGACTAGCATAAAAGACAGCTGTAACAGCTGAACTTCGAAGATCTTCCCCACCATGAGATCACATTGATTGAGGACAAGAGGCCTGAAGAACACCTTCTGGACCAGGACCCCCAGAGATGCCAGACATCTGTGGACCTGTGGTGGTATCTATAAACCTCTTTTTCTTTTCTTTCCTCCCAATCTTTCCCTTTATTCTGTCTCTCTCATTCTACTGCAAGCCACATTACGGGCGCAATTAATAAAGTTCCTGTTTGGATTGAAATTTAACTCCCTTGACTTGCTGAATTATTTGCTTTACTTTCCTTTTTGCACTCTGAGATCATAGCAGAAATGAACCATCAGGCATCCACTTAGATAAGTGGACTGTGACATAAATTGACATCATGCAGACAGGATCCTGACAGAGGCAGAGGAGTAAAAGGTCTCCAAACTTAATTTTTGAGGACTCTATTGGGATTCTGGCTATCAGAACTTAGAGTGCAAAAAAGGGGAGCTGAGTTTTTATTTCAGTGACACTTGAGAAAGCGTAAGAGTTGCCATTGGCAAGTGCCTAACTTTCTCAAGTGGATTTTGAGTTGTTTTTTGTTGTTGTTTCTGAGACTGTTTTTGAGATTGTTTTGTTTCTGCATCAGGATAGGGAAAATGTTTCTCAAGTTGATTTTAGTTGTTTTTTGTTGCTGTTTCTGAGATTATTTTTCGAGATTGTTTTGTTTCTGAGTCAGAATAAGGAAAATGATGACTGAAAAAAACAGGAGAATAGAGATTCTCAGTTGGTTAATGATAGGGTTTTCTTTTTTTTTTTTTCATTTTTGGATAAATATGGTGCTCAACCCTCTCCTATTGGGGAAGATTGGACTCGAGAGAATTGGAAAAATTTGCAGAGTATAATGGACCGAATTTTTTTACTGCAGAATGAGGCTAAGGTTAAGTTTTTACTACCAGGAAAAAACAGGGCAATAGCCTGCTCTGTTTTGGGTGCCAGCTTGGTCACAGCCATTAAAGACAGTCTGAGGCAGCGTAGTGATGAAGAAAAAAAATCATAGAATGCTTAGAAAACATAGTGCACTGTTACCAAGCAATAATTTCCAATCTGTAAAAGGAATTAGAGCACAAGGAAGAAGAAAACCATTTAAGAGTTGCTCTTGAAGTAAATCATATTATCAGTACCACTATGTCTTGGTTTGGAAGACAGGCGTCTGCTAAGGCAGGTGGAAACCTGCCTTAGAGGATATGACCCCTCTCCCTCCAAATTGGTATAAGGTCAAAATCAAAGACTCTCAGGCAGAGATATGGGAAAAGGAATAACTGNCCACTCGAGCCGGCGAACAAACGAGTAGCAGAGACTCCAGCAAGGAAGAAAAACCCGGCAGTGCTGAGCTCCCGCGGCAGCAGCGAAGGGAAAGAAGAAGAAACAGCAACTGTCTCCTCCAACAAGTCCCGGGGACAAGTGTGTCTCTGCCCACGGCCAGCCACCTTTTTCTTCTCTCGCCACACCTGGCTATGTTTTTAGTCTCTTAAGTGTGTCTTTGTCCCTTAGGTACTCAGTCGTTATCTCTTAAGTACCCAATCGTTATCCCTTAAGTACTGTCGTTAAGGCTCGTTAAGGTCTCTCTAGCCACAGGATGGAAAAATTCCCAACCTCCAACACACTAATTCACAGAACAGTAGTTCACAGGATAATCGGATGCATCCACAAAAGGAATTGGAACAAATGAGAAAACTTAATAAAAATCCCCCTCATTTAAGACCATTAATCAAAATGGAATTTTCTTATCTTAATAATGAAGATTCAGACCCCCATATAATCACTGAGGAAATGCCCTATTCTGCTACTGAACTGGCAAATTTGAAAAAGGAATATGGGCATCTTACCAAAGATGCCTGAAACAGAATATGTGTGGCGTGTGTCTTTAACTGGGTGTGACCAAATTCAATTGAGCAAAAAGGAGGCCAAGGATTATTGAGGCCAATGAGTTGTCTTAACAACAGGAGATCGCCGAGCCCCACGGTCCTTAACTCAGCATGCTGCTTACTGGGCAGGAGGATTAAACCCTCTGGATAGGGGAGACCCCTTGGCAATAACAGGCACAGCTGACCAATTGCTAGAAAGCATACACAAAGCTGCTTACTTACAAATGAGAGAAAATTAATGCCAGAGTGTGAATCACCAATGATGTTGCCTGTTAACCCTGAAATTAAGACTCCCTTGATAAGGGGACCCCCCCCCCGAGTCACTTAAAGGCACGGGGATGTCTCCAGAGAACCATAGTGTCAATGGGTCCGGTGGAGAGGTTGGAGAGTTTTTTGCTCACAGGTGATAATAGCAAAAATGCAGGCAGTACCGTTACAGACCCTTATGCAAATTCCTCTGACTTTTCAACACCAGCCCTGCTAGGTAACAGCCCTCACCCTAGACCTAAAGTCTGGACATGGGGGCAGGTAGCACAAGAATTAATTCATTAAAGTGGAAAATACTGTCTTGTGAAGCCTTTGGAGGAAAGATCAAGGGGCATGTGACATGTAGGAGTTAAAAATGCACTCTCCCATGCCAGCAGTACTGCAGATGTTGCCAAAAAGCAGTCACAGCCTAAACCCTTTTCAGTCCGACTTGAGTAGTGGTGTTTAGGGGTTAAAAAAGGAATTCCTAAGGATTTAATGGATGGTTTACCTTTAGATAAATTGAGCAAACCAGTAACCCAGTGGCATATGCCAAAACCACATTCTTTTTCTTCTGTGAAAGAAAGTGCACCCACCACAGCTTCAGCCCCCACTTTTGTCGACGGTGCAAAGACATCAAAGCAAACTTTTTCCCCAGAATAGAGAAACTGGAGTCTCCATTTCCTAGTGATGAGTGGGGAAATGGAGAATGAATTTATATTCAGCAGGTCACTAAAACAGGAAAAGGAGATGTGTTAATCAGTTTTTTTGAGATTTTATTCTCGCAGTTTTAAGGATGCTGAGAAAAGGTATACTATTTGGAAGAAACATTTGTTTGTGGTAAGCCTGGAATTCATTGACGCAGGTGCACAGATTGAGCATTATTGCAATGTTTTTGATGTAACAGAAGCAGCCTCAAAGAACCTTTCTATTCAAGAAACAGAGTCTGGATATTAGCCAAGATACGCCTACCTCAGTCATCCAGGTGGCCATTCCTTTTTTTCAAGACCAAACAGGAAATGTTTGGTTTATCGACGCTTCTGCCAAAAGAGAGGGGAAGGTGTGGAAATATAGAGCAGTTGCTCTTCATACTTCCTCTGAATCGTCTTATTACTCAGGACAACCAGTTCTGCTGGAACTCCCTACTGTGGGAAGTGTACCATTGGTACAAAAGACCCCTTTAAATAAATATGCATGGATAGCCACCAATGCCCTGGGAAAGGAACATAGGATTAATACCTGCTGGATTGTTGCATTGTTTTAATTCCCTTTTGCCTGAAAAGAGCAAGTTTTTTATTTTTGTTTTTGCAGGAGAACTCCACGGGACATTATAGAAGAAACATGAAAAAGAATTGAAGGCTTAAATCTGAAAATGGCCTACAAAATTTTGATTAGGTTGCTCATACTTTTCTGCATTACACCTCCTACATGTAACCAAAATAATACTGAATGGCCTTGGTCTCAAGCCCTCATAGGATATTCTAGCATTCTCGGAAACTATCCCAAAGATAGCCATCCAAATTTGGCCATAGTCGTAATGCATGATAATGAAGTTTACCATTCGCCTGAGTGGGTCTGGGATGAGAATGAGTGAGTTAGAACCCTACCCAGTGTTATGGGTTTGTGTCATGGTCCACTTCATAAGCAGACTCATGATGGTTCATTTTGGCTATGATCTCAGAGTGCAAAAGAGAGTAAAGCAAAAAAAAAAAAATTTTAAATAATTCAACAAGTCAAGGGAGTTAAATTTCAATCTAAACAGGAACTTAGTATTGAGAATAAAGGAAAAGGTAGGGAGAAAAGGGAAGGACACGGTTTTATAGCTACCACCACGGGTCCACAGATGTCCAGTGTCTCTGGGGGTCCTGTTGAAGAGGTGTTCCTTGGGCCACTGTCATCAGTCTATGTGATCTCACGGCAGGAAAGCTATTCAAAATTCAGCTGTTACAGAGCAGTCTTTTATTCTAGTCCATACACCTGGACCCTCCTTGCGACCCGCCTTTGCTCCCCCTTAATATTTGTGGAGATATGCCAAACTCCACCTGGCCAGGAGCAAGAAATTCTGTGGTTTTTCACAATAGTAGGGCCTTGGGGACAGGTGCGAAGCCTCCGTTCCATACCAGCTTACAAAACACTCGTTCCGTACCAGACTCATTCTGTACCAGTCTCAGATACAAAACAATCTTTGTGTACTAGCTCTGGCCATTCTCATGAGGCCTGCATATGTGGTTTCTGAGGCATAGCACCTGATTAGTAACGCTGAGACAGAAAACCGATCCTTTGACTGACTCGTACAGCTTGTGAGGATGCCCATGCACAAAAGCTCACGACACACTCAGAACTGCAAAGCAAACTGATTAGCAATAAATACATACTGGCCTCCGGATTTTGAAGAAGCCACCAAGCACGAAAAGGAGGTAGAGCACAGCTTCTGAGCTGGAGAGGTAGGAAGGCAGCGTACCTTCAGGGCATCCCCTAGATGAAAATGGTGTGTATCATGGCATCCATCCCCTCCACCCCAGGACCACACCTTATATCTCCTCCTCAGGAGTGGCCACTTTCAAAATCATCTCACATGGGGCCAACATGTGAGATCAGGTCACAACAGCCCATGGTAACACCTCCATGCTAACAACGGCTTATTGTGTGTTGTTCCTCACGCACAGGATAAATCCCACCAGGTGTCTGATACACAGTTACATGTCTGAAAGTTAAAATCCTACCAGCTAACAATAAGATCTTCTATGGTATCTTGTCGACATGCACAAGAGCGGAACAAATACGGCAAGGCCTTAGACACATCTTCAGTCCCTGACACATACCACCGCGTGATCCACAGTTGGAACACGTTGATATTCCACCAAGCGAACACCTGTATGATAGAACATGCTAACCATGAAAGATCACATTATAGATATCAAGCAAGGCATGCAACAGAATACATAAAAAGGCAATACCAAAGACACAAAGCAATACTAATCCCTTCTTTAACCCATTCCAACCCCATGTCCATCCAGTAAATGAATTCCAATCCGTGTTTTCTACGAGACATTGAGAGTGTCCGGATGCTCTGTAACTGCATGAACGGAGCTCGAATGGTCACTTAAGTTCATGCAACATAACCCATCGAAATATTCACATCCATGCCCATGTGCTAAAAGCAGCAGATCAATTGCTGCTTGATTTTGCAAGGTAGCATGTCTAATGCTGTCAACACCAATTAGCAAATCAGATATAGCTATACAAGTAGAGTTACTCATCTTTGCCAACCAGTAGCCAAGCCTGATCAAGCCTCTGAGAGCTTTTGCACTAGCAACCCCAGGAGCTGGTAAAGATGCAGCAGTTACCTTAGCAACATTCCAAAAATCTACTGTATCTTCTCAATCAGGAGAAAAAGCATGTATGTCTCAAGCGTGATGGCGATGAGTTTGGTTTTGCTTGATCTTTATTACTGCAGTCATGTTTGGATAGAAAAGGGTTAACTTCCCTAAAGCACAGGGTCCCCCTTTTATTGCCCACAGCACCCTAGCCCAAGCTCAGTCTCCACGGATTAAAAAGATACCTTGTGGAAGTTGTATATGTACACCAGAACTGGAAATTGACTGTGTAGTAGTTGAATTGCACCAGTGTGAAGAATTTTGGTACCACGGTATTGCAGCATTAACCCACCAAGCAATAGGACCATTTCTTGTACTGCTGAAACTAAAAGTAGTACAACTATCTGCATTCAAAGTGCCTAAAATCTGCAGCTCCTGTGGAGGCAAAGTAGGAGGTTTTCTGAGCTGAGATAATTGCTGCCATAGTTCTGGAGGTGAACAGGGTACAGGCACACAAGTGTCCTTACATAACTGTTGCATCTCATGGGCATGAGAGAAATGCCAATCAAACATGTCGTGAATGGGTTCTGAGGCATGGCAGTGCAAAGGCATATGCTATCCTGTCCAGTTGCCTTAACCAGTCTCACCCAGATGTTTTGTTCCAGGGGGGTGTGATCTTGAGGTACCCTGCAAAAACATAAATGAAGGAACAGTTACCTCCCCACCTCCTCCCGCTCCCTCCTACTACTCTCTCCGACATAAGTGTTGAGCAGGTACTCAGCGCCAGTACTGCTCCCCTGGAATAGCGATACAGACTGCCTGCTTTGCTTCTGCTGCTATCATGTCAGCAGCAATAGGACTGGGCTCCATGGGGGGTTGATACCACACTTTGGCTCCTGAAAACTAAAACTGCTCAGGACCATGGATAGCTAATAAAAAAAAAAAAAACAAAAACAAAAGAAATTTGACCCTGTAGTTCCACTAGAGAATATTCGGGTTGCAGGAGCAGTATTCCAAATCCCCAGGATGACTGCTCCCTTATGCTGTGGCTCTAGAGGATTCAATGACAGGAATTGTGAAAAAGGCATAAGCTACATCAATCACCACATATCATGTTCCTGGATGTGCTTGAATTTGATGTACCAGTGTAGGGGACCTCAGGAACAGCAGCAGTTATGGGCGGTGTTTTCTTGTTTAATGCTCTATAGTCCACAGTCATTTGCCAACTATCATCTGACTTCTTTACAGGCCAAACAGGGCTATTGAAAGGAGAATGTGTGTAGTGAAAAACTCCTGTTTGTAGTAAATCATTAATGGTTGCTTGAATTTCTGCATCTCCTCCTGAGATCTTGTATTGCTAGATGTTTACAATTTCTGTAGCTACTGGAATGTCTGCCTCTTGCTGTAAAAGTCCCACAGTGATGGCTCTGGTATGAAGGCACCACATGGTGCCAAAGGCCCAAGAAGTACCATTAATTTATAATGTGGCACCCAGCAACACATCTATGCCTAGTATATATTCACCAACTGAAGTAACCATAACAGAATAGGTATGAGAGTCTGTTGGAGGTTGGGAATGTATCCATCCTGTGGCTAGAGAGACCTTAACGAGCCTTAACGACGGTACTTAAGAGATAACGACTGAGTACCTAAGGGACAAAGACACACTTAAGAGACTAAAAACATAGCCAGGTGTGGCGAGAGAAGAAAAAGGTGGCTGGCCGTGGGCAGAGACACACTTGTCCCCGGGACTTGTTGGAGGAGACAGTTGCTGTTTCTTCTTCTTTCCCTTCGCTGCTGCCGCGGGAGCTCAGCACTGCCGGGTTTTTCTTCCTTGCTGGAGTCTCTGCTACTCGTTTGTTCGCCGGCTCGAGTGGACAAGCTCTGCCGCCCAGTTTGCTGCCCTGGGATTCCCTGCTGCAGCTCCGCTCGCCGTGCAGCCGCCTCGCCCTCTGCTCCGTCCGCCATCACCGAGGAGCTGAGCTCACATCACAGCACCCCTGCCAGCCGTGACCATAACTGCACCAAAAGGGAGGGGCGGTGTCTGGCTGCTTAGAGAAAGCTGCCACCGGGTATCTGGTTTGTTTATTTGTTATTGCCACTGTTATTGTTGCTTGTTTTCCTCGTTATAGATACGAGTAAAGAACAGTTATTCCTTTTCCCATATCTCTGCCTGAGAGACCTTATACCAATTTGGAGGAAGGGGGGTCATATCCTCTAAGGCAGGTTTCCACCTGCCTTAGCAGACGCCTGTCTTCCAAACTAAGACAGAGTCCCAACCCCCAATTCATAGTTTTCATTTAGTCAGTTTTCCCACTACAGGTTGTTTGCCTAACCCCTACACAGGAGCACTTGTTCCCCTTTATCTTATCTGGGTTACCGCATATGATAGTGACCTCCGTCCCTGTATCCACATGTGCTCAGACTCCCTGTTTGTTTGTGTTTGACCACCAAATAATACATCTGGGAAAGGGACAGGGCTCTAGTCACAACACACAGCAGTCCAATACAGGGGCTTGGTTTATTTCCTATGCACTTGTTATCTGGCTCTCTGCTGCAGCCACAGCTTCTTCAGTGTCCTCCCACGAATAAAGGGAGGTGGGAGGAGTAAGCACTGGGATTTCTGGCCTCCCTAACCCTGGGTATTCCACTTTCTGCACATTCTTTCTCTGTGATTCCTGTACCACGCGGCACAAGTCTGGTGTGGGTAATATGTCTATTTTCCTCTTGTCTATGCCTCTGTTGAGCAGTAAACGGAACAACCGAGTCCATTCACTTAGGTCCTCTTTACCTCTGCCAGTCCTTCTTTGACCTGAGACCGAGTCCTCTGAGTCTAGTCCTGGTAAGTCACCTAATTGATTCAATTTTTCAATAACCTGTTCAACTGGCTTCCCTTGTTCAGCTAAGAGTACAGGTATGAGGAAGGCTTTCTATCTTTTCAGGCATCCCTCTAGAAGAATATTCTGCATTCCAGGGGTTAGGGGCTCACCCATAGAAAGCTCAAGACACCCCATCACAATGCTTAATTTCACACCTTCCTCTCTAAGCAGATTACATGCTTGTCTTAATGTTGTCCACTCCTTGGACACAGCTGGCCAAGAAAGCATCATTGGTACACCGATCTCCAAACTCTTCATCAACTACTGCCACTAGAGTGACACTATTATCACCAACACAGCGTAATGCAGATTGCACATATATGTCAGATCTAAGCTCCATGAACTTTTTAGCATCTCCTCCATCTACTAGCACAGTATCAGCTCCTTCTTCCATAAGATGTAGTAGCCAGTTTTGAGGTTTTTCCTCTGGTTTCTGTCTGTATTTCTCCAGTAAATTCTTTTTCTCCTCAGAACTATGATCAGTGAGCTCATCAGTTCGAATAACCTGTCCATTATCTCCAGTCACTAGTTTTCTTTTAAACGCAGGAGCAGCATGAACAACTCCCCTTTTTGTTTCCAATTCTTCCTCAGTAGAAGAATCAGAGCTCCAAATATTTCCATCCCAACTCTGACTCCCAGTCTGGATTTACAACTATTGCACAGATCCATGGAGCAGCTGCCCTTCTGTCTTTTTCTCCCCCTCGCCTTTTAATGACCTGAACAGCAAATTGTTCTGCTAAAACTACACATTTTTCCCCCAATCTCTCACCCTGCTCAACAGCAGCTACAAATGCCTGTTTTTGCAACAGCATATCAGCTCTCAGCTGCTCCATGTCTCTCTCCAATTTAAATAACTGTCTTTCTAGCTCTTCATTCTTTTCCATTGCAAATTTATATGCAAATAACAGGCAACCTGCCATTTGGCCAGCGTGAATTAACCACTCCTTAGACAGTGTTTGAGAAGTTTGCATAAACTCACCCAAATATTTCAATACCTCCATGGGAGTCTTAGCCTCCTATGGCTCTGGTCCAATATTTGTACAAGTTTCTAAAGTTTCTAGTTTCTGTCATCATGTGTTCCATGGCTCTTGAGTCCACCCCAGTCACTCCACTGAAGGAGCCTTGGCCCAAGGCTCCTTTTTCTGAAACATTATTAACACTGCAGGTGCACAAGGTTGTGAAAAAGACAACAGAAACGGTAAGGACAATAACTCTCTTCTATTGGTAACACTACAAACTTGACGGGCTAAAGGGTTTATCCTTTTTTTTTTTTCCCTTTTCTCCTAGCTTAATTTCAAAACAATATTTCAGTCACATCTACAAGGGCCACACTGGGCTACAACAGCTATATGACATCAATTACACATCAGACAGAAAGAAACACTGCTAAGGCCCCACTGTATTGGTTTAAAAACAAACCAGTGGGAGATCACAAGTCAGGATTAAAATGTAATGGGAAAAATTAAAAATAAGTGAAATAACACAAAGAAAAGCACTGACAAAGTCAGAAACAACCTGACACCCGGTTAGGGTGGCGGTAGTAGTCCAAATGAAGTAGTTCAGTTGAAGTGGTGATCCTGTGGAAGGTCTGGTCTCTAGCTGAAGGTCCAGTGGTAGCTCTTGTCCTCTGGGAACCCAGCAGACAGGGCTAACTTAGGCAGTCCCAAGGCCAGGTTATATCCAGGTGGGAATGCTTGGCTCCTCCCTCCTGGGCAGAGCATCTCATAATAGGATAAGTCCATGAGTCATGCAGTGGTTTCTTGATGGCCCATTGTCTGTTATCAGGGGTGGGTCATTAGCAGGGGATAACAGCTAACGGCCCACAGCTGGTGGTAATAGAATATTTAAATACATCTATATTGTAACCTAGGACATTAATAAAGACTCTCATGCTCTCCGGTGTCAGTGCGAGTACTTCGCTGATGCTAGCAGTTACCAGCAGTGGCTAATGTACTCAAAAAGGATGTCCCTCTGAGGGGTCAGAAAGTGGGAACACTTACCGGGGGCTCTGCCTTATGCCGTTGCTGTATTTCCCCAAAGGTCACTTGGGTCAAACTTCCCTCTGATCTAGCAGGACCACTTAGCAAAGGGTCCCTGTAAGAGACGGAGTGATGGAGCAGTCGGGCACCGGGGGCTCGGCTTTCCTGAGGCGCCAAGAGCCAAATGAAATCATAATGATGATAGAAATCTTCCCTTTTTGCAAGC
>VZRN01005942.1:5063-115435 GCA_013397935.1 Dasyornis broadbenti | reverse complement strand
GGAAGGAAGGAAGGAAGGAACATGAGTGATAAGGTGATAAGGTTGGGATGAGGTTGTTGAACGTCAGTCTAGGAGGAAGGAGGAGGGAAACAGGGAAATATGATTCAAGGACAGAAGAAGGCTTCACTTCAAACCCCTTCATTCTGAACATTTTGGGTTTGGTTTTTTCTCAAAACCTTATCTTTTAGGCTGTCCTGACAGCCTCTCTACAGTTTTTCCCATCTACGAGGATACTGAATTATTCATTCTTCTGAACTGATTTTACAAATTTATGTAAGTATATTATTAAATATAGTGTATACAAAAATATAAAACTGTCATCTCATGTAAGGGACACAATGAGAGTTCTGACTAGAAGCATTTCTGCTCCTTATTACTTAAATCTTTATTATTTACGCCTTTATAAACAACTCTATACCTATAACCTTGCAAACAGAGGCAGAAGGATGGATTTGTTCTTGTTGCATATGGAAAATGTGTAGTCACCTCAGGAGAAAATATTTTCAAGTCTAGCAACTTATATTGAAATTAGAGCTTTTTAACTCTTTCAGAGGAGATGGGAAAGTGGTCAAGCAAAATCTAAGACACCAGATATTTTTCTGAAAAAAATTGGAGACCTAAATGGAACATCCTACAATGGGGAATGGACTGAGAAACCAGACTTTGCATTCTCAGTAAGTGTGACATCTCTGGCATGCCGGTGTCCTCAGAACCAGAACCAAAACAATGGCCAAACAATGAGTCAGTCACCCAAATTACCTGGCCTTTTCACTGTGGGATAATCTGCATTGCTCTGTTTCTGACAATCTTGACACTTTTTTTACTTGGCATTCAAACTGTATCTGGAAAGAGAGGCCTTGCAATCAACTGAGGCACACAACAAATAGAAACACGCTGAATTTTCTGGGAAAGCTGAGTTGGAATCAGTCTGAATCAGAGCTACTCCTTATCAAAGTGTACAAGAGGAACAAGACTACTGCCAAAGGAAGTGATGCAAGGCCAGAAAGGCATGGACTCACTTTGCATACTGAACATTTGCCTTCTGTCTTCAAAGTAATGAATCAACTTTAATTTCCCTTACCTTTACATCTCATTGAGTTCCTGGGCAAAATGTTATCTCCCCTGATTTAAGGTTGTGCAATATGCTAGTTAACAAGCACTTATGCAGGTGGTTCCCCTGATATTGTCACTGCCCTTATGTGTTTGTTTTAAGCCCCTATTTCATCCAAGTGGAAGCCTATCTGCTTGTAGAGGTATTAATCATCCCTTAGTCAGAAGTCCCACTGTGGGTGCAAGTGAGCTGTGTTCAGGAGGCATTGCCCTCAGCAAAGGTGTTGCCTCACAAGTGTGTGCCAGTTATGACACTGCTAGGTCTGAGAGGAGCAATTAAAGACAAGGGATTAAAATAGAGCCCTGCCTGGATTAAAGACACTTTGGGATAATGCTGGATTGAAATAAGGAAACGAGATATTCAGTAAGTGATGATGTCTCTCAGCAACTTGGGTGGAAACTGAGTTGTGTTGCCCATATGACATGAAACTGGGGTTTGTCTCGTCCCGTGGAAGAACTACTTGTCTTTTGGGTTTGATGTCTTTGTGAACATTTTTGTTTCTGCTCTCCAGACAGTGCATTACATGACTGTCACTCACAGATTAGTTTTCATTAAAGGATGGCTGTGTGAAGAATATTTGTATGTAGATGTGACTCCTTGTAAGAAACTCTTCATGAGGTTTCTGAACTGCCCTCTGGAAGAGACTGTCTGTTCCCATTCACTGTGTATTAGTGAGCCAATTGTATTTTAACTTTTGACAAAGCATTAGTACTTTTCAGCCATCTTGCATATTTTACTGGGATATTTATGATTTCTTTCATTCTATAAATATCTTTTCCTCACTTTGAAAGGAATTTGTTTACTTTTATTTATTACTACAGTTATGACAACACTGATTTTACATTTGGATTGTGTTCTCTTTTTCCTCACTAATAAATAGACAATTTGGGACAATGTTGTTTCTGCAGTAATATTCCATTACTAGCAAAATCATGGTCCCGAAAGGTTATTTTTAATAGGGCATGTGAGATCTGGATAATCAGGACCAGTAGAGATAAAATACATCCTCAGCAAGATGAGTGCTCAACTGTAAATGATCCTCAGAACTGGACATTGTCATGGCTAGTCATGATATGGCAAGAACTGAATCTGACAAGTTTGGCTGTAGTTCATGTTCTTTTAAAGTATAAAGATTTTTGGGAATTCCTTACCAAAATATACTGAGGCTACAGAAAAATCAGGCAGTTGTATGAACAGCAGAAATCAGGAATCCTCTTTTCCTCTGAGTTTCTATTTCAAGACTGAGTCTTTTGAGGACTGAGTTCTATCCCTGAAAGACATAGTTTTGGGTTTTTTTCTCCTGTCCTTGAATGCCTGTTATGAAAACTGTAGGGATGTAGTATTTCTGAGGCCCCTGTCCCTTTTGGGTTTCTTGGCCCACTGATTCAAGTGTAGTTTTTCAGGGGAGTAAGACATGCTCAGCCCTTCACTCTGATTCCAATGTACAATTTCCTTATGATTTCCTCAGTGTTTTGCACTGAAAAAATGGTGCAATGCTTTTAGTCTCCCTTTGTATCCATCCCTCCTGCTTGGAAAATGAGAGGGATGGGGTTTTTTTGCATAATGAAGGATCAAGAGATCTTCATCCATGTTCAACTCCATCCATGTCTATGAATGCTATTTGAGATATTTCAGATGAAAATAAAAGGGAACATTTGTGCGTTTTTGTTCAGCAACATTCTTGGAAGGCTGCATTAATACTGCACATTAGAGTGAGATTCCACAGTATGGTTTCTGGGTGAAAAATCTAGTTAAAAGCTTTTCATCAGACAGCTACTGAGGAACCCTCAGTAACCTGAGGAGAGTGTGTTCTGTGCCAGTGAGTGAAATGGACTGAGTTGTGAATAGCCTTCTAGAACTGCAACCTTGGCAGCTCAGTTTGTGTTCTTGGTGACTGATGTACCCTGTACCACAGGGATGTTTTTTGGTGGTGAAGTATGTTTTCTAAGCTGTAAGAGGTCTCCATTACTGTTTTTGTTTTTTGTTTTCTTCTTCCTCTCTTTCAATGCTTATTGTGTATGAATATTTTAGTCACTTTAATTTCTGGGAGCGTTATAATGTCTGACCTTCTCTGGAAATATACTTTAATTATTTGTATATTATTTTGATGATTGCTTTGTCTCCATATATAGTTAATTAATATATAAAATAACAAATCACATGTGTAGATGTTTTATAGGCTTCTCTCTAGATTGTCAAAAGTAGTAAGAATTCTTATAAATCTCACAATTGTACAGTAATAACATAAAATCTTACAAACATAGGATCTCATAAATTCGTTGTCTGTGCACCCTTCCTTGTGGTCATTCATCAGTGCTAGACAGCATGCCACATGGGAACTATATAAATGACAATCCTTGAAGCACATAAAAATAAATTAAGGACAGGAGTAAAGTAATGGGATGTGTAAAGGTATACAAGCTGATTATCTTGTACTGAAAAATAGTTGTGAGTAACAAATGATTTCCAGTTACTTTCATGATTTCTCCTGCTTGTTTTCAAACTCTTTTCCATGAAATATTTTCACTGCAAATGGCATGAAAGCAGAAAACCAAAGAATGGTAGAAGAATGTAAGTGTCACAAAGAGAAAACAGACACATTTATCAATAGATGCCATATCTTCTCTATCAGGAGTTGCAGAGAGTCTCTGACGAACGATATCCATGTGATAGCTCTTCTGAGAGACCCACAGCAGATACTGCTGTGGCTAATGAAATCAGGAACTCTCTTTCCTGTGAAACTGTGTATCTCTTTCTTTTTAAAAAGAGTTTAACCATAACAGGCTATACGGGTTTTCTGTAGGTGCTGTTTTCCCTGGGCTTGTTTATGGGAGGGAGGGAATTTGGGAGATTGCCACCAGGCACGGTGGCAGCACAATTTTTCTTTTTGCTCTGCATTTTTGGACTCAATTCACTGCACAAATTTTGTACAAAGAGTTTGCAACATTCAGAATGTCTTCTTTGTATGGCGGGACCAAGCCTAAAGCAGAGTTTTCAAAATTGTATTCAGGGAGGGCCAAATAGAGAATGGGACACCATACTAGGGTGTAGGCAGCAAAATCTGTTTGTTCTGTGACTTGGGGTGGTGAAGATTTGTACAGTACCTTTCCAAACTCTTGCTGAAGTCGGGCAGGACATGCTTGAGATTCCCTGCTTTCACCCTAAAGAAAGGCCTTACATTGCAACAGTTTCAACTGAAGGGCATTTGTGTCAAAGTCATTAGGCAAACAAATTACTCTTATGAATACACACCGCAGGATCAAGCAGCAAATGTAATATAACTGTCTCTTTTGACAATTGGAAAAAATTATTCAAGTTGTAACGTTGGATGGGTGTTGTCATTACTGACGGCAGCAGAGCTCTGGAATTTGCATTAATTGTCAAAACTGCAATGACTGTACTGTTTTAACAGTTGTCATAAGGAAATCCTCATTGAGAACGAATGAGTCATGACAAGAGCTAGGTTTATGCACAGTAATTAATTTCTTTTTGTCCTAGTGTATGATCTGTAAGATGCTGGCACTGGGCCATCATGATAGAGGACATCAAGATACCTGTTATGCCTACTTCTCCTTATTTTCCTTCTTCTCTGCAAAACAGAAATTCTACCTATCCTTAAAATGGAAAGTTTGGAGATTTTTTGTTTTAGTTACAAAACAATAGAGAAGAGAACAGCAGAAGGTCAACGTAGTATGTATACAGGATAGAGTATTTATATATAGTGTTAGCAAATTGTAAATCCTAACCTGTATGCAAGTTCTGAAGTGTCTGATTATACTGTGACTCCCTCCTTGCAGAAATTTCACTGGCCTCTGTGAAATATCTGTATGTGCAAGAAGGTAAAAAAACCTTGCAGAACTGCATATGTAAATTAAATTTTCCAAGATAAAGACAGTAAAGCATTAAAGTTAGACTTCATTATACTTATAGTTTGTTCTCTGTCCTTAGGGTTTGTTTTATTTCGCATGTAGTACAAATCATTTACTGAAGCTCAAGCCTACGAAAGATACTTCACCAAAGAGGTGTGCAATGCCGAAGTTTTGGGAAGTGGTTGCTTTTTCTGTTTGGTTGTCTTCATTCAAATTGTACTTATGCTTTTAAACTATTTATTTAACAGATATCTTCAGAATTGTTGTAACCAAAATTTCTCTTCTGACTACACTTAGCAGAACAGGGGTGCTCTGCTGGGAAAGACAGAGAAGAGGAACATCTGTGAAATAGGCATGTAGGTTTTAATTTAAGACTACAATATTAATAAAAATTTTCTTACAGGAGAAATACTTTAGAACTCCTGTTCATTGTTAGCAAATGAAAACAAAATACATATTAACACTAAAACGGTGAGAACTTCATCAGTGATAAAATTTTGCTGTCAAAAGAAGATGTACAAAAGAAAAAATAGCGTAAATTAAACTGATATTTAAATTCTAAATATTTTTATTAAGTTTAGACATTATGCTTGTTGCCAAGAGTAATAATAAGTGTGTGTGTGTGTGTGTGCTAAACCACCTTTTTATCCACACAGTGTACATTTATGTTTTCCTTATACTTCTTGGTTAAGAAGCTAAATAGCATGCTTCACTTAGTGGTTTTTTTTGAATGCAAATCTCATCACTGTGCTCTGATTTGTACTTGTGGCCTGCCAAAATGTGCTGGGAAGAGGTGGGTGAGAAAGGCCTGGGAGCATCCACAGGACTAGAAGGGTGTCCATGCAGGATTAATGCATGACGTGTGACGCAAGGGAGCAGCAACAACAGCAGTATCTGGTAGCTCATCCTTCCTAGATGGCATCAAATTAACTCTTCTCAGACCCTCCTGAACAAATCAAGAGCTGTATTATTCACTCACTGGGATTGCAGTAGCAATCTGTGAGTTTAGGGCTTCCAAGCAGCTCTGTCTCTGCAGCAGGTCCTGCTGCCAGCAGCCTTGGCACTGCAGCAGCAGGACCTCACTGAGGGTTGGCCACTCCAAAACTGAGCAGTGCTTTCAGAACAGGGCATAAATTTACTGCTTGGTTAGAAGAAAGCAGAAAAGAAGTAATGTTTTGTGCTGCCCTCACAATGCTTTGGTATTTAGAAAGGTTCCCTATTGACCTCCTAAAAATGGGGTTGATTTGGTTTCTCTTTGTAATTTTTTTTCTTTACAAAACATCCTTGTATAGGAAGATTGTACAAAGAAACAAATGTCATAGTAATTTTCTTTGTGGGTGTGAGTTTTCCAGTGTGTGACTGAAATGTGTCCAGCAAAGCCCTCTTGCATGTTGCTGCATATTGCTGCTGTGGTGAGTTGGACTGCTATTGCCCCTAGGATTATGCACACATTTAAGGGCCTTGCTCCATCAGGGAGTAATTTTAGATAGTTTTTGGTCCTTTCGCTCTTGGCCTACTAATGTTGATAATGCTGTGTACAAAAAATAGCTTTTCTATGATTGTGTTAAATAAGCCACACTACAGGCATGAACTTTTTGGAGTAGGTGGTACTTTTTTCTAGATGACAGTTTATATTTTGTCTTAATCCTTACACATGTTCTCTTTCCCAATTGACATAGAATAAAATATTACTTCTTAGGATGAATATGGAATTCTCTTCTTCATAAGAATTCTCTGCACTTGTATTTTCCAGAGGAAATATTTTCACAAATTAAGTTATTGTAATAACTTTCTGTTTATTTTGTTTCTGCTAAAAATTTCAACCCAGAGATTAAAGAACCAAACTCCCTTCTTCTTCTTTTTTTTCTTCATTTCATCAAAATAAACTTCATTTTTTAGGAGACTCACTGATTTTCCCATAACTGCCCAGTTTTCTCATAAAATATCTACTTTTATTGTTACTCAGACTTGGCCTTCAGCCATATTCTGGCAACTGAAAATGCCGAGTTAAACAAATTGTTTGTCCTTTGCAGAAAGCTCTGTTTCTGGAAGAGTTCAAGGCCAGTCTGGATGGGGCTTTGAGAACACTGGTCTAGCGGAAGGTGTCTCCACCCACAGCAGACTTGGAACTAGATGACCTTCCAACGCAAACCATGAAGTGATCTCTGTACATGGAAGGATTCTTTAGCAGCCTCAGAAGGATTCTTTAGCAGCCTATCTGAGCGATTTCTCTTTCTTTTTTTATTGATCCTCTTTTATGAGCCTTTCTGTCTGGATCCCCTCCATTTTATTAGAAACATTTCTTTCTAATTATTAAAAATAATGGTGCTGCTTTTAGTTAATTCTCCACTTTATGGTTCTTTCAGCTTGAATGCTTAAGTATCTAGACATCCAGTCTAAATTCTTCTCTACAGTTTCTAGATTATAGACTTCATTGATTTTCATGCATTTGGGGCAATATTTGAATTTTAAATGCTCTGAGAGATTATTTGCTTTTAAACTGGATTCTGCTTTAAATCGCAGAACAGATTTTCACCTGTCCTAAGTATTGTAAAACTTGTATATACTTGCTGTCAGTTTTATATAAAGTCTCAAACAATTATCCTAGTTCAAGGATCACAGAAAAAGAAAACGTTGATCTATTCTTTTATTTTCTGCCTCAAAGGAAAAAAAAAAAGAATGTAAGTATAAACAATTTTTAACAAATGAAAAGGGAGAAATTACTACTGACATATATGTGAAATATGTATAAAAACCAGAAGGTGATGGAAATTGTGAATAAAATTCATGTGAGGTGCAAATATACTTTTAAGGTGGAAGCTAGTATATGCTTCATATCTGTGCTCTAAGTTTTGAGCACATGTAAGAAATTATGACCCCACCCAATGTGAAGTCCCTCACCAACACGGGGAACCCTTATCTAAGAATTACTCTCCGGAGTGAAAAATTACTAAGTCATCACAGAGAACACACAGATTGATGTCTACCCTTCACTTGAAGGATGTGATGGATCTCACTGGAACTAATGTTGTAGAACAACATTAATAATATCTTCTTTAAGTTTAAACTTACTCGTGCTTTAATCTGTGTGTTCTATAGTACGCTTTCCAAAAAGAAATGCATGTAAGTTTGGGGTTTACTTGTGGTTTTATTGTGTAGTGCTATATATTCATGCCTAATAGCACTAATAACTTGATGACAATGACGTTCTCTTGTGACTGTTCTCTTTAATTAAAGCAGGTATACACTGCTTGAGAACAGTGTCCATCCCAGGCTATGCTAAGATTTAAAAAGTAGAAACTAGTCGTTGCAACACCTGGAGCAAACTGCTTGTGTTATGCAGGCTATTATCTTTTGCTGAGTATTTGCTTGTTTGGTTTGCAGAATATTTGCGTACTTTACTAAAACACAGGGAACATTTCAGGGAACAATTTTTTTTTAATACAAGCAACCTGCAAGCAGAATGGGCACCGTTTTGCTGTGATGTTATTTCTTCTTGCTGACTTAAATGATAAACTGTTATTGTGTAAAATGCAAAAGTAAGAAAAGAATTAGACCTTGAGGTAACAATATTCATATATAACACAGAATTCAACATTTTCTTTGAAGTTTATCCTTATGCAGAGCAGGCCTGCTTATGTTACCCTACTTGTTGGGGGAGTATGCGCAAGTGTAAATATTGCGTAAATGAAATGGTGTACCCTGCTCAGGCTTGTATTTTACTCATAGTTAGTATTTCAGCTGTGGAGTTTAATATTTGCTTTTCTTGATTTTTTTTTTTTTTTTGGCCAAGAAAACACAATAGCTCATAAATCAATGCACAATTTAATAGTTCTTAAATTCAATTGTTTTGAAGTGGTCCCTTCCACTGAGCATTGTAAGAATTTTTTTTGTTGTTGTACAAAACCTATTTTTGTGATGAGATAGAAAAATTTTCAACACTATTTTGGTGCATGTTCTTGCCAAGTAAACGTACCAATACCATTCCTTTTCATAATGGAGATTCCTATTTCAGAATGCTGCTGAAGGAAAACTATGGATCTATCCATTTGACTTGAATTTCCTAGTCCTCTTTAGCCATTTTATTTTATTTTATTCCTGACAGAATTAATACATTTCCATGAGACAAATGAGAGTATGAAGGAAATTTTAGAGCTGTTAGTGTGCAATTTCTTCTTTTTTTTCTCTACCTGCTCCACAAGGAGCTAAGTTGAGGTTCTTTTATTTTTGCAGGGTTGTGTTTAACAGAAAGCAGTTACCTTTAAATGCACTGTATTCATATGATAATCCAGACTCTTGCACAACTATACTATTTTCTGTTCCTTGGAATGTAGCTGTTCCAAGCACTCGATTTCAGAGGTTGCCCTAACTCCTCTAGATCATCAGTAACTAATTTTAGAACCCTCAGGAAGCAACAGAGGGGTGGTGCCAGTTAAAAACAGGGTCATGATGATTGTCCAGTGTTCCTCCTGGGAAAGCCCCAGGGGATGTTTTAACCTTCACATGGAAAAACCCCAAGCCTTCTTTGCTAAGGAACTTACAGGACTGAGTGTTTGATTATACTAAGTAAGATGCATCACAGCAGTGACGGTTTATTTATCTCACTCTGAATCCCAAATTTCCTGGAGATAGAAAGATGAGAAGGTTTCCTGATATTGATGGAAAATGACAAAGAACTTTGAAAGTCAGGAAAAACTAATCATCAAGTGACCTATTTGATGCTCTTATTGATCAAATGGGTCAACTAGCAGGGCTTAAATACAATTGTTAATTAAATTGAAAACCATAATATACCTCATTTTAACTGATAAGGAATATTCAAACTTAAGTGTTCAATAAAATTCAGCCCTAAATTAGGTTCCGTAAAGTGAGGTGGAGTTATCTCACATTGTCATTCCAAAGGGTGAGAAGGGAATTTGTCTACTGTTTCTGGCTCACATCCATCTGCCTTAGTATTCATACATTTAGCAGGAGAAGCGGGAGGTGATACCTAACAAGAACTCCCACAGATTCAGGCTAAAAGCAGCATTTCTAACAGCATAGGAGAAGAAGGGGTCCGATTCCTTTCTCTGTCCTCTATCTCTGAGTGCAACTTCACCAGCTCATGCAGCAGGGCCATGCTGCAGCCGTCACACATGGTGATGTCTTCAGAAGACTGATACATGTTCAGACAAAGTGTTTGCTTTGTAGCCTCTTGTCTTTTGACATACAGCCAGTTGCAATCTGTCCTTTAATAAGGTCCAATATTGTTCTGCTCTTTAACCAGGCTGGATGTTAACAGCCAGTGGCTTTTCCTTTTGATTAAGGCCATTACTACTTCTTCAGTTCATTCTCGTCTGTTGGAAACTGGCAAGGACAATGGTTGTACCATTTATGCAGAATATAAGGTTATAAAACATCAGGATTTTTTGTGATGACTTGTAATGGCATTTTTCTCTTTCTTTCTTTTAAGGCAGTAGTCATCAAACCTCGGGACACACTGTACCAATGAAGACCAGGAAAATGTTTACATTTTTTTCTGACTATGTTTTATATATTTATTTTCTGGAAACTCTTTTTTTTCAATTTGTATTTGGGCTCCTACCTGAAACCTTGAAGTAGGTGTTATCTAATACAGTACCTACAGCCAACAGTGAGCAATATAAGCCTCTAGGGGATGACTTAGACTTGCAGATCACAAAATCTGAGTTTTCAGTCATTTCAACAATGACACTGCTTCACTGCTCTGCCACCCACAGATCTCCTAAATCTTCCTTCTTCTCCATGTTAGACAAACTCTTATATTCAAGTTGCTTTCTGCACCAAAGTCCTTGATGTTCCCCTCCCTTTCCCCTAGGAAAAAATCTGCCTTGTCTCTGACTCACTGCCACGTTTAGCCCCCTCATGCTGTTGAGTGTTTGTCCCACAGAGCCAAGATTGTTTCCTCACCCCACTCCTTGATTTGTGACTGTACCCGATCTATTCCTTGTACTCAACCTCTCTCTCAGAGGTTTTCCTATACCTCTTTGAAGATTACCCATCATTAAATGTCATAATTAATATAAATGATAAAATATGCATTAGTAGGAGACAAAACTCTTAAGTGCTGTTTCATACTGACTATATCTCAGTATTCAGGCTTCTCCTGCAAGTCTAAGCAAGCAATTCAGTAAGCTAAAAGTATTTAATATTGTATATGTTTTCCTTTACCTTGGTTTGCATTATTTGACAATCATTTTTCAGGTTTGTTCATATGAATCTTTCAGTAGTGCCAAGTTCTCTCAAAAACTCAGTACACTTCAGTGAAGTATTTTTGTGTATGTGTCTGTGCATGTGTGCATATATACATAAAAATAATATATATACTTCTGTACGCATATATACCCTTCTATTATGTTAAGGTTTTTTATATTTCATTGTCTAAGCTAACTGAAGCAGACATTCAGAGTAAATTGAGCAGCTGAGAAAACATGTTGTTTCAGAGTGATTACCATTATTAAACAGTCAAACAGTTTGTGTGACGACTAATATTTTAAAATTAGTAATCATTACTTAATGAGGATATCTGGTGAAAAATGGCCAAAATTGACCAATATCCATCATGATTGTTAGGTTGCAGGCTCTTCTGTGTTACACTGCAGCCAAAAGCTGCAAACTGAAATACAGCCTTCATTACGAAATTATTTTCTTTTATTTTCCCCTCTAGATAACTCTTCTCAGTTATTGCTTGAGTAAAACTTTTAATAATATGGTCAAGCTGCTTTGCATCCTTCTAAAAGGTGCAGATTGGTACTTGCTGACAGTGGACCATGGGCTTTGGGAATTTTTGCACTGTTGGCAGGGTCAAGAAGGACAAAGGAACATCTTTCTCTATGCAAAGTTTGGGCTTCAGGGAGCATTCCAGCTTACTGGGAAACTCTCTAAGATGCCCTATGGGCTTAAGGTTTTTGTGGTACCTTCACAATACTGTATATTATTGTACAGCTGCTGGCACATCACTCAGGGCTCTCGATAGGGTGCAAATCTGGGTTTGCAAGAAAGTCTTCAAGATGGCAAGGCAGAGCTGCCCTCTTCCTTTCCTTCCCTTTTATTGCTCATTCATGCTGTTGCAAACTTTTTACAGAAACAAGGCCCTTTGCGTATCATCATGTATCTTCATAAAGAGATCCTGTTGAATCAATATCATCCTTTTTGTTTTCTGTCTCCTCCTTTCACATTCCTTGCTCAAGTGTTGGCTTACTTAACTCAGCATGAGTTAAGTGGATTCAGCTGAAACTCAGCTCCTTTCCTTTATCACCTTGCAATCTCAGGAAAAGGCTTGTTTTAAAAGAATCGGTCTATTAGTTTTGCATTCATGAACAGTCTTACCTGCAGGCACAAAGTGAAGTCTGCTTTCTTCCTGTGGTTAGTCTCTGGTTCATAATGTTTATGTGCCATATTTTGATGCTACCTGATAACAATTGCCAATGTAAATTAAAGCAGCCATGAGATAGTGAATTTAATGTCCACTGCCTGTATCCCCAAGGGATCACCCCAGAAGCGAGACTAGTTGGACCATTCCCTTTTATTGGTCCTGCCCCTTGCACAAAAGCTCAGGAGAAAATGTTTAAAAATTTCCTTATGCCTAAGGCACTATTTGATGGGCAGCTGAGGTAGGTTTTGAAATGTATAACACCACTGGAGCTGGTGCAAAGCATGTGGAACAGACCCAAAATTAGCCCACAGTCTTAATTGTATGATGACTCAGGTAATACTCCTTGAAGCTGAGGATTTTCTTCCTCATCTTCGCTCCATCTACTTTAAAAAAATTGTACTCCATATTGTAATTTATTTACCAAACCCCAATTGCTTGCATTGGGCCATTTCAGGCTCCACTTTGATTTAGATTTTTGTTTAATTTTTATTTCTGTTTTTCTGGGCAGGTATCTAAACAGCTCAGAAAAACAGCCCAGGTTCTGAATTGGGGTGGACATGTAGTAACGAAATTAAAATGCTTAGGCCTGGCTTCTCTTTTAAAAGATCTGTAACCTTCACCTTGCAATGATACAGAAGTTGTATTTGTGTCTTTGCCATTTAATAGACAGACTTACCCCACCCCATAGTATTTTCTAATCAGAGCATCAGGAGTACAGCTTGCAAATGAGCTAAATAGCACTTAATTTTTCCCAAAAATTAAATGTACGGATTATTTTAAAAGCTAATAATGGTTTATATCATTAGAGATGTTTTCATAGCACTGGAACTCTTCATCAGGTTTGACAACTTATACAAAAAAGATTTTTAAGTTTAAGAAGATTCAGTTTAATTTTACTTACAATAAGCCTTTTCTCGAAATAAAATAAAATAAAATAAAATAAAATAAAATAAAATAAATAATTAAATCTATAATTAAAATCTTAAATTAAATAAGGTCTTAGTTTCAAGCTTTTAAACCAAATGTTCTGAAAAGCTGGGTGAAAATTGCATGAAGAGACATAATTTTCCTGGCAAATATTTGTTTTCAATGAATTATTTTCTGCTGAAACAACGTTTTGAGAAATTCCCTGCTTGATGCTTTCTTTATCACCCTTCATCACAATTATGTGTAAGATGTTTGTTTCTAAGCCATCCCTCAATAAGTTGAAACTCCAAATTCCCCATTGGGTAGTCAATAGGCATCAAGCTCCTGCATCCATATTGTGACACTTCTGCCCTGGAGATATCATGATATCGTCCCATCCCATGACACCTTAGAAGTCTGACTTGTTACACCTGGGCCATTTCTGTGGGCCTCCCCCGCTTTCTAAAAGATGCTGGTTTTCCAGTCTGAACTTCAACAGGTTCATGGCTTCCCACAAAGCTGTTTTTCCTCACACAGCTGGTCTATCTAACAAAATCAAGAAAAGTCATAGATTTTCCAATGTCCTGTGGAGGGAATTGAGTAAAATATAATGTACTTTCCCATATCCACATGCTGCCATGCATGTAAAATACTAGTCTCTTAAATACCCTTCTGCAGGACTCTCAGCCTCTCTTGGTGACAGGATGACTAAGCTCATTCAAGGATTTACTCATTACATGTTACATGCCAGGAATTTTCATGGAATTTTCATGGATATGAGTCACCGTAAAATCCTATAGTTGCTGGTTCTGTGACTTGTCAATAACAAGTAGATGGCCTGGGACAGAAGGAGAAGCTCATCCAGCTCCCTGGCTTTAGATTTCAAACTGGTGTGCACAGTCACCTTTCCATCTTGGACAAACTTATTTACCTATTCAAGTAATCACAGAAGGTGTTGTTTCTTCTTTTTATGTAATTTCTGTCTTCAAAGAACACAGACAATTGCACTGGAGCTGTTAATATGTTACATGTTGAGAGACAGTAACAATCCTATCTGTTGGATAGCAGTGGTGAAAAAGGAACGTGTTTGTTAATTCTGTCATCAAAAAGTGAGTCACATCAAGAACATTTGTGTCTCTTGGTAGTATTTAGCTATCAGTGGAGATGTACTGAGATGCCATAAGAAGAGAACATTCTCATTTTGCAATTGTTACCAGATGACAAATTGTCTACACCTGTTGAGCTAACACAATGCTTCTTCTCCAAAACTATTGGCCTGTGGAACCACACGACACCCATTGTGTAAGAAGGAGAACTGGAAGTTCACCAGCCCCAGTGCCCTGCCAACTCAGCCAGGTCAGCTGGAACACTGGGGTCTATGACCACCAGGGACCACCAGAGCGACCTCGAGGACAGAAGAATAGGTATGTAAAGAGGAGGGAAAACACGTTAATGATTTCAGGAAAATGATTATCATATGTATGTTTAGTGCCGGCTAATCAATGGATATGTATGTAGAACACAGTATACAAACAGAAACTTTCCTGTGCTCAGCATGCATGGATTTGGGAGGAGCTATTCCCCCATGCACCTGGCCAAATACAGAATGCCTGCTGCTTAATGCTTCATTGGCGTTAAGGAGGTTTTTTTTATTTTACTAAAGTTTTGGTAACACAATGATCAAATTATGTGAGAGCCTGAAGTACAAAAGAAAAAGCTTAGGATAACAGAAGTAATCTTATAGAAAGCCTTATCTTCTACTGAATGTTGTTTGCTAATGGATGTTGATAGAGTGTTTTCAGGGATACCAGAGGCCCATTTCTGGCTTGCTAGGCTTTTAACAACTAGAATTGTATGACTGTCCTGTCTGAGAGCAAGAAGTATCCAAAATATTTCCTGCATAAGAGATTCAGCTGCCAAAGATGAGTTTTTGCTGTTATGGTACTCTCAGATGATTGAGAAAGGCCTGGGAATAAGCACATTTTTCAGATCTTCGTTGCCATGTACTGGTTTTGAAGTCCGCCAGTGGACAGCATATCTAAGTGCACCTGATGGCCCCTAGACAGCACAAGCCCATCTGTGACATACCAGACAGACTCAAGGAAAGCAGTTCTTGCCTGGGTTTTGGACTGCACTGACACATTTGCTGTCTGCAAACACAGCTGATCTGACCCTGAGAGTGGCCACAGAGCATTCTTGAGGAGACAGCCCATCTGCATTCACCAAGTCCAAATCAGGGTTTGTGCTGCTCCTTCACAGCTGGGGAGCTACACAGGGCTGAGTTTGATACTTGCAAGTCAGAAACAATAGGCTAAGCACTCTTAGTGACATGAGGAATTCCCAAGGCTATCACCCTATGAAGCATCTACTACCACCTTTGTGCACTGGCTTGTCTCTTGACATGAGATGTAGCTTCACATATGTGGAAGCATCTCCAGAGAGATGGATACGTGCCATGGTGGTCTTTGGGTTGAAACACATGCCTGTAGGAGTGGGCTCTATCCCAGCTGTGGGTTTGTGTTTGTGTATATCGTTGTATATCTCACATGTATTTCTTTTTAAACAACAATTTATCAGAGATGCAATTTGCTCCCCAATTAAGTAAGAAATCTACAAAAGTAATTTCATACAGTAAATACGCTTCTGAAAATTACAGCATGTGCAAAATTTCCTCCTTATTTTGTTCCTGAAATGACTGCTAATCTGATGAGGGGAATAAAAAATATTATAAAGCATATTCAGACTTGTTTCCCTACCATTTAGTCATGGCTGGTCCTTATGAAAGAAAAAACAAAACCAAACCAATCAAACAACAACAAGCACAAAAAATGGGCAGAGGTAACACAATTGAAAAGATTGGACAATTTAAAGTGAAATGAAAAGAAGAGGCCAAATGGAACAGATGTCAGGTTTTCTCTGCCGCTGTAATGACAGCATTTTTGTCTTCTCATCAATGAAAACTTTTTTAGGGAGAAAAGGAAATCATCGTGGTACTAAGGACTGGTGGTACGAAGGGACCATAAGAGAGAAAATTCATAAATAGATGAAATAATGATCCACAAGCAGACTTCCTGCCACCAGTGATATTTGCATGTATATAAGCAAATAGATACCATGGTATGTAAATTAGGAGACATTTAGTACAAATTGGTAAGTTAGGTCTAAACAAACCCAGCAGAAAAATGTGATTTACTTGCTTTTGTAGAAATATGTGTAAGGCCCAGTTGATTCTCCCATGGAAACCTCAGCTGATTTTCACAGAATCCATGCAGACATTGTAAAATGGAATCATGGACCATAGCATACATTTTAAAAGGGAGGGAGAAAAGATGTGCAAGGATTTACTTATAAAGTACAAATAAAATCCAGCCGTTATGCCAAGGGCATCAGTAAAATATCCCATCACTGTGCACTGGCTTTGGCATCAGTTCCAGGAGCACCTCTGAGTACCAGTGTACAGCGGTGAAATCTGGTCAAAACAGAGAGGAGCCCAGGGCCTTTCAAAATCCACCTACACACAATCATTTTGATGAGGAATAAAAACACAGTCTAGCTGTAGTTGAAACTGGTGTGGTTAGAGCAAACCTCATCACCGAGGAGGGACCGGTGACAGTCAGCAAAGCACTGTGTTGGGATGCATGAGGGGCACCAGAGGAACGAATGGGCTGCTCAGAGTAGGAAGTGGAGACCAGGAGAAGGCTTTCCTCAATTGTGTGCTGCTGTGGGACTGAAACACAGAAAGACATCCCCCAATAACCAGCACTTCTGCTCTGTATGTTTGAATGGAAAGGTCTGTGGTTGGCAGCCCTCCTCTGATGGACTGCCTTACTTTCAGTTATTTGGAGTAGGGAATCTTTATACACCACTGACATCCCTTAGGGATTTGCTCCTCCAACTGATGGTTCTACCTGAGGCCCCTGTATGTGAAGGTGAATATAATACATAATAAATTATATGATTTGCATGCAGCTGAGTCTGGTTCTTTGCATGTTCAGACTGAAGTCCTGCAGTCAGAGAAGGTGAACGGAAAGTTTTATTTCATATCTTAACAGACAACTCTAATGGGCCTATAACCAAGCTAATAGGTTACTGGTCAGGATGTCAGAGACATTTAATAGACCTTGAGCTGAACTGTAGATTGAAGTAGGAGAGAGTCAGCATCTGCTTGATCTAAGAAAGACCTCGATTAGAACTGAAAAGAAATCACTTTTTCATGAGTGAAGAGTGAACTGGACTATGCCTTAGCTTAGAATCATATTCAGGAGGTGGTACTGTCCATAAGGAGGCCAAGAAAGGAGTCATGACTGCCCCATGTCCTCAGAAGTGAAAATCCACAATAACCTTACCATCCTGCACTGCTGCCTGGTACCACAGATTCACCAAATATCTTGAGTTGAAATGGACTTCCAAGGATCATCAAACCTAGCTTTCAAGCAAAGAACCTTTCAGAGATTGAACCCACAACCTTACTAGCAAGCTGCTCTGAGCTAATAGCTAAACCAACTGAACTAATCTCAGCTGCTCTCCAACATGCACCAGTCTTCAACTATGCTACACAAGGGAAAAGTGTCCCAAAAAACTGATTTTAGCTTGCTGTAGTCAAGTCTGCTTTCTTGAGTTAAATATCCATGCTTTTTTTTGAGCAATAAAATATTTTGACCTGTTCCTGTTGAAATGATTTTTCCCTCTGCAAAGTTCTGTGACACCCTCTCCTTTTCCATGTTGTTGTGGAGAAGGTTCATGACCTCCTCTTGGAAGAGTCTGATTTTCCTCATGTGTCATTTTGCTCTCTGCACAGTACTTTTTGTATTCTTCCTTCTTAGAGTCATCTGTTGTAGGGTTTATCAGAAACTGTGACAGTTTGTGCTATGTTTCTGTGTGATTGCTGTCTGCTCTAATAATATGTTTCTATGATAAGGACATGTAGCTGCTTGGCATTTTGGCACTGCCTCTCCCTTAAAATCTATTAGCAGCAAGAGCAAACCACAGAATGTATCATTCACACTCTCAGCAGGTTGGAATTTATTTAAATTTTCTTTTTATACAATTGTTTAAATACTGTTTACAATTCAGCACATTGTGATATTTCTTTGTGATTTTGTAACTCTTCTTAGAGGGACTTGCTGACCAAAGGAAAAGTAATAACATGGTGATTGCAACTACCAGTTGTTTTTATTAAGTATTGGATCTTTCAAAGTCACAGAATAGCCACTTCACAGCTGGGAATCTGATACTTGTAAAGGACGCAAACATCCTTTTGAGAGCAATTTTGAGAGTACAAATTTGAGAGTAACTTTTGAATATACATGGGCTAGAATTGGCCAATAAAGCAACCCAGTTCTAAAAGCTTTTGATTTTAGAGGAAAACACACCATTGGGATGGTGCTGCTCTGCTTCTTCTATTTAGTTTGAAGGAATTAAATAACTTGCAGTAAAAAGACTATTTCCTTTTGTGAGTATTTTTAACCTCTGCCTGTATTATGTATCAGAAAGATGTTAAAACAGCTAAAAATCTCGAAGTATTTTTCTTATTTTAAGTCAATTAAAGCATTTTTATGTACTCTACAGATGATAAAGCTATAATACATAAATACATATTACTGTATACAAAATGGGGCAAGTGAATGTCTGTTTCCTATTTCTTTTGCATAGAAGTGTCATAGTCATCCTCAGTCAGACTGTGTTACAGAGCACTTGAAGAGCAGACAGCTGGATTTGTCTGGACTTACTTTTTTGTTGCATTTGTGCAAAGGGAAGTGCCTCAGCTTTGAGTTGTATTTCCTATTGCTTGCCAGTTTGTGAAGAAACACCTGTATTATCTGTGTATTGCAGATAGTCTGCAGAAAACCTGCATTTCAACTGGTGATTATGTCTAAGCTAAAAAAGCACACAAACATTTTGAATTGGAGCACTTTCATTTTAAAAAATGTGATAGTACTATTTTAGTAATTCTGCATTTTTTTCCCTTTACTTGTGGAGATCAAAAAGTAGTGTCTGCTGCTAAAATTTTAACTCTTTACTTTGTGTTCAATAGCCTCTAATTTTTACCAAGGAATTATTAAATAATTTACAGAAGTTAACTACCAAAAGTTCCTGAGCTTTGTTATTTTATGTGGCTTCTATTTCATTCCTACCTCCTATTCCACAAAAAGATTCCAGATGCATTTATTTTCCAGCAGTTAATTACCACCAGAGATCAGATGTTTGGCTGATTCATAGACAAACTTAGAGCCTTCCTCACGGCTGTGGCTTTTCAAGTAGGAACTAGCTTCCTGATTTCACCTTCTTCCCTCTTGTGATCTGATTCTCTTTACGAGTAAGGGCTTCATCTCTCACTTCATTCTTACATGACTGCAAGATTTTTCACTGTAGGTAAGGCTGGGGTTTACTTTTTTATAAATATACATTTATAGATCTATGTGTGTATATATATATATATATTGATATACTCACACAGAAATTTTTATTAAAATATATTATTGACTAGAGTTCTCTACAGAATATCTTAAAATTATTTTGCTTTTTCTTTTAAGGTGGTGTAGTAAAAAATTATAGCAATCTTTATAAGTAACTGTGACAATATTTTTTCAGAGAATTCATTTTAGTGAAGGGCACTGTTATCCTTTGCATAATAACTCTTAAAAGTGCTGACAAGATAAAATTTTATAACCAGTCCATAAGAAATTGTAATTTTTCAATTGTTTGCTCTTTTTCCCAGTTTTTCATATTCTTTTCAAATGTTGCTTACAGCTGACATTTTGTTGTTAGAAAATTAAGTAAGTGCTGTGTTCTCTCCAAAGGAAATCTGGGGTAAAATGGCTTTTGGAAAGATCTCTGCCTGCATTGAAGTTTTGTATGATGTGTCCTCTGATCAGACACCCAGATTATTTACTCTTAAATAATGAGCTTAAAAAAGTGATGACCTGCAAAGGGTCATATGATTATTTGAAAAATATAGTGCTTCTACTAAACTTGTATACACAATTATGCAGAAGAGCAACGTGTAGACTCTGGAGAATACAGTGAATTTCACAGCAGCACACATTCATTCCATCCCACAGGACAAGATGGGATTGCATTCCTAAACCTCACAGGGTAATCCCTAAACCTTGTTGCTCTAATGGTTATCTTTATGCCTTGCTTTTTTCTAACCTTATTGCTGTCACTCAGAGGTTTCTCCCCTACCTATCAGACATTAAAGATTATTCCTAACAATCCTATACAGAATTCTGTGCAGTACCATGTATGTATATATTTTTTTTTTTTTTAAATATCACTCTGCAGGAGGTTAGTTGGTTGGGGTTTGGATTTTTGGCGTTGGTTTGTTTTTTTTAAACTGCAACAGACTTCAGCAGAACCATGAGTTAATTACAGTTATTATTGTTGATAAGTGAAATAGAGCATAGTTGGAATGTCTCAGTCTTCTGTAGGCGGCATAAATGGCTTTTGGTCTTGTGATTTTCATATCCAGAAACTCTCACTTTAAAAAAGGGGTGGAGTGCTTTGTAGCAGCTTTGCATTTGTTGTAACAAGAAAAAGACACATAAGCTCTCTCTTCAACACACAGGGCCAGCCATTTAAACACTAATGCTTTTCTTTCTTCATTCAAAGCATTGTTAACTTGTACTTTTCAAGCACAAAAGAAATGAAGAACAATTGTGTGTCCAGTTCCAAAGGAGTGTCAGAGCTTCTTTGGAGAGTAGTTGCTTAAACAAGGCAAATTAAAAAAAAATGGTTTCACAGTCTGATTCTGGATATAAAAATGTCTGGTATTCTCAGAGGCTTATGTTTCTCACTTTTTTCGAACCAGCAACAGGCAAACCATTTTGAGTTTTCTATTGGCTGTTTAGGTCCTGCTCTGAATTTGGTGAATTATTAGCTGACACCTCTCCAAATTACATTGCTATCCTTGATTCCTGCAGTCTTCCTCTTGTGCTCAACAGTCCTTCCCTGCAAAAAATTCTGCATCTCCCCTTTTTCTCTCCCTTCACCTCTGTTCCCTCCCACCCAGCCCTTTCTGACACGTGTAACAGATCTTGTGTGGCACGTTCCCGCAAGCATCATCTCTTCACACTGTCATTAGCTTACTTCCTGTCTCCTCTCAAAATTAAGGCTAGAATGATCTTTTCTCTGCTGTCCATGGAGACTTGCTTTGAGAATGCCAAGTTTTAAGCCAGGAAAACTGTGACAATTTTGGTTTCACGGGCCTCATCTGAAGCTATATGTTTTCTGAGGGTTTCAAATTTGCAGCACGATGTTCAGAAAAGGATCAGAAAGATGGATGTCAGGGACATTTTGTAGGGTAGCAGTAGCATTTTGTCCTTCCTACTTTTTATATAAACAATTTTCCTCCAGTAGGGTGTTTTTCATACCCAGATAAATTAAATCTTTGTAACATGATGGGAGGTTTTATTTTATCCTTTTTGTCATGTAACTCAGATGAGCTTTCCTCAGTAATATTTCTGATGCTTTTTCTTCTATGTCACTGCTAATAAAAATACCTGTTATATTGACACGCATCAGTCAAAAAAATTACTTTCTTCAACCTAAAATGGTAACTATTAGACATCTGTGGATTTGTGTACCTAGATGAGAAAGCCAAATGCTAAATTAATGTATTAACAATGTTTATAGTTTTATTACCCTGTAATTATGTCATACCTCCTGATTGTTTTTCTTTTCATCCCTGTCTATAAAATGTAGTTGCCTGAACCTGTTGTGAATGTCTACACTTCTAGTGTTAGACCTAGTGATGTTTTGCCAGGTTTAGTAGAAAAAAAGGCAGTTGTAGGGATAGAATTGTTGTTCTGGAGAGTTTTAATGCCTGTCAGCTATCAGATGGTGAACTAGAGACAGCTGGAGACTTGATTTGGCCTGGTAGCTATGTTTGGCATCCTTTCTGCCAAAACGCTGAATGGAAGGGATCATTAAATGCAGCCTTGAACAGTGGTGGCTGGGAAGTCGCAGCAAGGCTAAGTTGTATGGTGTCAGGGATTTAACTATTTGCAATAACACAGGCAGAAGAGAATTGTTAGGGTCTTCCTAAATGCAGAGTCCTGTGAGCACTCTGTTGACTTAAATTTAATGCTGTTGTTCTCTGTTAGATTCCACAGAAAACCCCTTTGTATATATATCTATACTTTTTCGTCTCCTAATTGAAATAACTCTGCAAAACTCAGCACATTGGCTAATCACTGAAGCCTAAGATGAAACATTATTGTTGTTTGATCGTAGCAAGGGAGTCCTCCTGACAGCTTGATGACAATTGAGACTGGGCTTGGCTTTGTTCACACCTGCAGCGCAATCACTATTTCATTGTATAACTCCACTTTCATGACACGGAAGATATCTTGTACTAGTTATTCCTTATTTGTTAATTTAAAATGCCAACATGAATTTTATTTTTATTTTATGACTGAAATTAAATATTAATAAATATTAAAATACAGATTATGCACTGATTACAGTGGATGAGAGTTCGAGTTCTTTCTGTTGATTTTGGACAGCAGTTTCTGCAATGAGTATCACAAAGAGCTTCAAGAAAAAAATCCCATTATTCACATAATTTCACAGAGGCAAGGCAGCATTTTGCCATGTAGCAAATGCCATTTGCTACATCTGTCTGCTTCAGCTGTCTGTGGGATGGAAGATGGGAGGGGTTTGGCACCCAAACAAATCTATGGCAATTTTTAGGAGGAGTACAAAGCAATGTTTTCTGTTGACAATAAATATGGGATAGTTGGGCCAAGGAAATAACAGAGAGATGTCTCAAGCTGCAATTTTAATGATTACTTGTAAGCCAGATTTTGCTTTTGTATTTCACCTGCTGATCTCTGAAATGTTTATGGGTAAGTTTTATAACTCATGCTATGTAGCGTATAGGAGAAGTGCAAAGCATTGTTCCACCAGAAACATTTGCCTTTAGTGAAGACAGCTGCCTCCAAGTGGGCCATTTAACAGAAACAGAGGATAAATCTCTGAGTTCTGGTTGAAGTAGGAGGACAATCCTGCAGCTGAAGGAAACTTAGCTTTCTGGACTGAATATGACAGTAGATATTCAGTAGTGGGAACTATAGAAAAACATGTAAATGGATAAAATTCCCCCTCTTCAGCTTCAGTTCACTTAAAGGGTTTTAAACACCTTAGCTATTGATTAAGTTTTTCTACTAGTTCTCCTGAAATCACTTTATCATCAGTTGATTTCCATTTTAAAGGACCCTATGGCTGAATTTAGTGGGACACCCTGACTCATTGGAGAACTGGATAGAGTTTTAGCTAATGACTGGAAAAGGGTGATCTGTTATATACCCCTAAGCTTGAATTGGCATTGCTTAACTGAAGGAACTCCAGCTCAAGCTGTCTGTGAGTTTTGACTTATTGTAGATGGGAGAGGTAATCCCCACTCTGTTGGTGACAGAGCTGTCACCTTCAATTCTCAGAGTGGATCATTTTCCCTGATGCCTTTCAGAAATCACCCACTTGACATTTAGGAATGGCAGAAACCAAATGTTGAGCATTGGGCAAAACTTCTATTGAGTAACTTGGCCATGCTTGTAGGGAGTGGTTAGGAAGGACTGATAAGCTGGTGCATAATCTGCCACATTTTTTGCCTTTTCTTTTAACCCCTATTCTCCAGACAGTCCCTTAGAGTCTCTCTAGCTAGGACACAATACAGAGAAATATCAAGTGTAACTAATTGCTTTCTACTGAAGACTTAGCTTTGACCTTCACACAAATGACAGAGCTGCACAGATCTTAATGGTAAAATTTCCATTGCTACCTATGGGAATTTTACCACGGGAAAGCGAACAGGTCTGGGCCCAGCATGTGAGATTGGTCTATGTTTGCCAGGGGTTCTGTTGACACTGAAGTTCCTAAAGAGAGATAACCATTATGATGGCCAACTGATACTTAACAGTGTCCTGTCTGGGCTTGCCTGGATGCATGATTCACTTGAAATGCCTTTTGCTTTGAGTCAATTGTATGGATTCTGGCACTGAAATTTTTACCAGAGAGATACTTCTGCTGATTTTGAGATCTTTTGAACACGCAAGTAATGCATCTGTTTTTGGGGTCACAGACCTAATCTTGGCTTGCTGTGATGGTGTAAATTTTGCATTGTAATCTTAGGGGTGTTCTTCTTCATCCTTTGACCCAGTGTATAATGAGCTTGAAACCAAACATGGTGACTTTAAATTGTGCCGCTCAGGGCTGAGGTTCAGTGCTGCCTTGGCACCTCTGCTCTTCTCTGGGGCTCTGACAGTGCCCCAGTCAAAGAGATGAATTTCCTCGCTTTCCTCTCTTATACTTGTAATTCTTGGCCTCAGATCCATCCATACACTTTGCATGGGACTTACTGTATTTGCTCCCATCGGACTACACTTACGTACTTAGAGAAACGCTTGTGATAAGGGCTCTGAAATCCTCTTACAAGGATAGCTACATTACCTTACCAATCAGAACAATTTGAGAGCTGCCAAGCAGTGTGGCTGATGTACTACTACTTAGACTTTCAAAGCACTGGATCTAGAGAGATTCCTTCCTGGAAAATAAAACAGATGAAAGAGAATAAACAGATTAAAGAGAATAATGTGGGCAGACTTCACTACACAACTGGGATGTTATGCATTCGGGTTGATTCTTTGATCCACCTTTCAATTGCCATGTCAAATGAGATATATGCTGAGAATTAATATGAGAGATCTCCTATTTATTCCTTTACTGTTTCAAAGTTTGGAATGATTACTCATTTTCTACCTTAGTTTGCAGGACTGTAGTCATATAATAGCTATTAGACTCAGCATATTAAGGGCGAGAAACAGATGTATTAATTAGATATGAAGTGTGTATGTAAAAGGAGCCATTATTCTGGTATTTTCTGTTTTTCCAAAACCCAACTCCCAAATTTCATACACATTTATGTATAACAATGAATGGATGAATTAACATGAATGAAATACAGTATTTATAAACAAATTAAATTATTTTTATGGCAATCCAATTTTTTAAAATAATGTCAGCTGTATCGCAGTTTCTCCATTCTTTAAATCTGATATAGCATATTGTAGTACAACCCCCTTAGAACTGCAACAAGGAAGAAAGAGTCTGCCTTTCAACTCTTATATTCAGAATGTAGTTCTGGATCCTGAACTTTGAAGTTATTTGCTCATGAGATTTTACTCATGCAAAGGCTCACTTGAAACTAGCAAATGCTTAGGTGACTAAGGATTGTCCACATGGGATCAGATTTTCGTGACTGAAATTTTACTATGACTCAGGTGAAAAACAAACAAAATAAAACTGTTTGGGACCAGTTTGCCCTATATAGAATGACTGGCTAAAATCACTTCTCCACAAATGGAGACATGCCTCCATAGTCTTTAACTAGGTTTTCAAAAAGTGCTTTGGGAGAGATTGAAGAAGGAAATAACCGCTAAACAAAGCTCATTTTTAATGTTTATTGGGAAATGATTGCATACATACATAAAGCTTAATATTCGTTGCTTTAAACTTTGGAATGAAGGATATTCAGAAGGAAAAACCTTTAGAAATATTTCCTTTTTGCTTTCTTTGAATTGAATTTGTTTCACTGGCTTGATAAAACTGAGACTGTGAGCATGAAGAGTTTCTCCCTGTTAGATATTAAAATACACAAGTACACTGCCTTTGTGCAGATTAGATCTTGAGCCAAAATTAACTGAAACGTGCATCAAGATTCACATTTTCTTGACTTGATTTTTGCCAGATTTATCAGCAGAGAACATTTTTAGAAGTCTAGCAGGTTATGCAAATAGGGCCCAAGCTGTGCTGCTGTAACCACAGTTGTCCTTACTGCCTCCTCAATCTCCCCAAACAAAAAGGTTTAAGATGCAGTGACAGAAACATAAAGCTGAAAGTCCCTACAAGAGACTATGCTTGTGTAAATTGCTGTTAAAAGCTTTCATGGTGGTTGATCACACACTGCTGTGGAAAACTTGTTTAACTGTTTCCACAAGCACTGTTTTTTCCCTAAGATTTCATGCAGATTTTTTTTTCTGCCAATGAAGTCAATCTCTTCCTTCCCAGCATGGAGAGCAATTGATCACTTCATTAAACACTTTTTTTACATAACCTTGCATCTCTGTATTTTTGTATCCAAGTTAAACATATCCACTCATCTCACTTTTTATTCTATAGAGCTTGTTTCCCAGTCTGTTTCCCATTAATCTGTAATGAATATTAGAACAATTACCTTGTTCTAATACCACTCCTCTGAATAACATTCCCGGATAGGTTCCTTTTTCTCATTCTTGTTAAGGATTTTGTGCTGTGCTCCGTCTCATTTTATATCTGCCATTTTTTTCTGGAAAAATACTTATTATATTAATACATCAATTTCAACCAAATCTGACTGAAGAATGCATCCAAAGTTCATATGAATTTTGTGAAAATCTGTGTCTGGGCAGGTAACAGAGAGGTCAGCTACCCTCCTAGATACAGACACCTGACACGCTGGGTGGTTGGCATGTATGACCTGTCCACTCTGTCATTGCAATTCATATCTGGCTTCCTCTTACATAGCCAGGTGAGGCAAAAAAGGGAGCATAAAGAGAGGGATTTGACAAGCATGAGAGTGTATTGCAAGTATTTTTTGGGGAAGCTGAAATTTAGGAAGGAGTAGCTGCAGGTGTTGATTTGGAAGAGGCTAAATAAAAGTTAGTATTTCATTAGTTCCACTGCTGACAGCAATTTAGAGGGGATTTTGGTTTGTTTTATTTTGCATGTTGGTTCAGTCATTTGTTTGTTTGCTGTCCAAAGCTTTGACCTGTTGGCTAATTTTCAGATTGTCGTACACTGTAATCCTTATATAATTTTGTTCAACCTTTCTACTGGATTTCTGGTGTTCTATGGCATCTTCCCAGGTGCAGTTTGCACTTCAAAGTATATGCTCTCAAAAAAAAAAAAAAAAAAAGTTGGGGGAATTACACAGGTAACTTAAATGCAGCATTTAGATATACTTGCTTGACGGGAAGTTTCAGTTGCTGTATATTACAGGACAGAAAAGAAAAACATTGAAAAAAATTGTCTTCCTATACCCTCACTTTTTCCTAGAGGAAATCTGGACGTCTTTTCAGCAGCCTGAGTTTACTTTGCCCATGCTTTTACCAAGCGTGTACTGAAATATTTAACACACAGCTTTCCTTACTTACCCCAAAAGTTATGGTAGCTGTATGAAAACTCTTCTGCAATATGAATATGTTAGATCAGTCTGCTGAGACTTTTCTCGCTCTGAAGACTGGAACCAACCAAGCAGAGAGAGATGATCCCCTTTAACTCCAAGGTTACCTGGGCACTTGAAATTCTGGTGAAGAGTTTCACTTAGTTGTCTGTGAGGGACAGGGTGTTTGAGAAAGAATTTCACCCTGCAAAGCTCAATATTTCCAAAAGGGATGAGATAATTCAAGTGTTAACAGTAAAATAGACTATAAGTCAACAGTTGCAATAACATCACAATTTAGTTGATTAGTCTTGACATAAACTAACTGCTGTTTTTTGTTGCCTATACTCTTCTTCATTTTCTGCTCTTACAAACCTGATGCTGTACTCATAATTCAGACAATCTGTAATATGATAAATGACAAAAATATTACTAATTCCAACTGTAAATATTAACAAGTGCAAATGCTGCATATAGCTGCAATATTTGCATTTACAATACTTACGCAGTGTGCCAGAATAGACAAAAGGTGGAGGGTTGTTCTATTCGTGGCTTAATTTTGGAATGACAACAGAGTATTTATTTGAGTTTTGGAAATTTGTATTGTAGAAAATTAAAGCTTTTCCCTAAATATTGGCAGGCAAGAAATCAGTTGACAAGAAAAAGAATTTTTTTTTTTTTACTTGAAACAGTCCACTTTATTTTATTAGGTGCTCAATGTGGTGCAAAAATAGCTGCACTTTTCATGTTCTTTTTAATGTCAAAGATAATTCCAAAACATGTTACATTGTTAAAGGCAAAACTCCTGCTGTTTCTAAAAGAGCAAGCATTGCTCTGAAAAAATAACTTTGAAACCAGGCATCACTGCACATCCTGTCTACCTTGAGAACAAATTAGGAGGATGTGAATGGACAAAGGCATTTATTGCTGACAACTAAGCCTTGCACATGTGCAGTATCACAATTTACAGGATTTTCACTTTGCTTGTTAATTATGATGGATAGAAGAACAATAAAAATATGAGATCATCTAAGACTCATGCAAGTCATCAAAAATCAAAACAGCTATTAATGTTTTGTAAGCGGAGTGGGTATACTGACCTTTGCTCCTAGGCCAATTTTCTCTTTAAGGCAGTCAAAAGGATGAGAATATTTTCTTTCCTCTATCTAAGCACATGCACACATGCATGCACATGTATGTTTATATGTGTATGGGTACTTATTTTTAGATAACAATTTAAAAGAAAGCACTAAAACCAGGTTTAGGGTAAGAGGCTTCTTTATTAGCTATTAAATCAGCATTTTTTTGTGTGAGGAAAGAAGAGGAAGCCACAATGTTTCTGCACTTCTGTCTGTGTACCAAACACAGAAATATGCACATGAAAGCATCTATATTTATATATAAGCATACATAAAACAGAAAAAAGTAAAGGCTTAACTGTAAAGCTAGAAATCTGAAAGCAGAAATGTCTTTTCCTTGAAGTGAGACTTTGTGGGCTGCAAACCCACTTTTCATCATTTCTGAGTTGTCTCATGTCATAATGTTGGAAAGATTAGATTCATTTGTTGTCTTTTCCCTTGATTCTTGGGTCTTACATAGCACTTGGAGGCACTACTCCAAGAAAAAAGCAGCAAATAAATCTTCAAAGAGATGGATAGAATTTGGAGCGGCAAAGGGAACCACAGCACAAATAGAGTGATCTTCAGGGGCAGGCTGTGGCTGTGTGGGACCCTCCTCACTGGTGTCTGGTACAGCTGCTGTGTACAGCTGTTTGTGTAAAGCTACTGCTCTGTGTGTCTCAGAGCCACTGTGGGCTGTTGGGTTTGGATGAGTGGTGCTCAAGATTAAATTGTTCTTGCAGGTCTTTGGAAGCCTAGTTCTGCTCCCAGACACTTTCCTGATTCTGGTCCGCATTTTGTGTCCCAAAGACCTGTAGGATGGATCCTGGGTTTCTTGCCCAATAATAGGTCTTTGTGTTTTCTCTGAAGTGTCACAGCTGTTTCTCTTCTGTTTCTTCCATTTATGCTCTTATAAAGTTAATGTGTTTGAAGCAGATTATTTTTCTTATATTATATTATATTTTTAATTAGTGGCATTGGATTCTGGAAGAAGTTTGTTTAGATGGTATTTTTGTTGGGATTCTAGTTAGTTGATTAGTTAGTTAGTTAGTTATTCTTTGATTCCTCTTTCTGTATAGACTTTTCAGAACTACACACAGCAATGAAGACTTGGGAATACTCTTACAAGAGGATGCCAAAGGCTTGGCCAAAAATAAATGTATCCCCTTCTTTCCTGACATTCTTAGCATATTTTTTCATTTGCACATTAGGTCTCCCTTATTTCTCCATTTTACAGTATCAAAAGTACCACATTTATTATTTTATATCCTCTGTTGTAGTGAAAGAGAGTGTTCCTGTGTAGGCCTGAAGAGAAAACACTGGGTTTTTTTCAGTTTGGCAGATCTCCATAATTGTCTGTAAGACTATGTAATACTGCAATTGAGCTTCATATTCCTGCTTTAATTTATAACATTTAAGGACATATCCCTTCTCACCTAACAAGTAGGTACATGGTAAGCAAAGTAGTAATTTTAATTAAAAAAAAATCAAAAGAGGTACAATTGAAGTCCATCAATGATACTACCACCATCCCTTTACACGAAAAACAGGTTGCTTGGATGAGTAAGAATGACTCACAAGAGGATACTGATGCTTAAAAAACCTGACATTACATTTAACCTAATTTATAACAGACATTATAAACAGACATTTCAGAAATAATTCAAGTTGCTATGGGATCATTTATAAAAACAGTCAAGGTATGTAATGTCTGGGACTGTGTTAGACTGGGTAACATAACTTGCTTAAGTCTTTCTCTTTGCTCCTGTTCATAAATTATTGGTGGGGTGAGATACAAGTCTCCGCAAAATCTTTGGCCTTTCTTGGGGAGCTTTTTCATACTTTCTCATTTCTCTGTGTGCGTGAATATACTGTGGCCTATCCACATAATGGTGTTTGCATAGCCTACCAGCTGCTTTCATTTTACAGTGAAATCCCCTGGAAACTTGAAATACGCTTTCTTTAATAAATAGCTTTTATCATGTGTGGTTGTTATCTCACATGGCTTTGGAAGATTTATTTGCAAATGGTAAGATCCTCTTTCTCAACTAATAGATTTTTTATTAGTCATAGAAATAATTTTATACGAGGAAAGCAGGTATATTGACAGTCTTGTTATTAACATCTAGTTTGGGACAGAACAAAACCAACATGAAACACACTTGAAAAATGAGATTGAAAAAATTGTGAACCACATATTTGTATGTGTGCCTGGGGAAAAAAAAAGGTTGTTTTTTTTTAAAAAAATAATTCTTAAAACCATAAATCAGGAATAATATTACAGAAAAGCTGAGTTTTGACATGCAAAGTGTGAGCCACAGAAATCACACTTTTGTTTTATGCAATGTAAGGAAAATAACTCTTTAATGTCTGAAGAAAAATATTTAGAGGCTTGTACTTTATCTCTGAGCTTCCAACTAGCATCCTGCGAGTCAAATCAACTCAGATTTTGCAAAATAATCAATAACATGACATGAAAGCAGTTTATGTAAGTAGGAGTGCATAACTTTTAAAGAATGTTTATTAGCAAGCAGTAGGAGAAACACAGGCAAATATCAATTCGGTTTGAATTCCTAAAGATTTATCTCTGATGTTAGTCAACACATAATATGCTCAAGCCCTTTATAGCATGGTGCTTCGATGGTGTACAGATCTGGTTCTGCAACTGTTTCTACATAACTGTAATTAAAAATCAGAAAAGTGAACTTCCTTACAGTTAGGTAAAATACACTGTATATATCTGTTTTAAACCAGCAACAAGCGCATTAGAATTCCATAAATACCACGTTAAAGTGAAAGAAATAAATTTCTTATATTGAAATAGATTTTTGCACTGGTTTCTTGAAAGAGCAACTTACATTTGCCCAGGCATGCATTCAGAAAGGTGATTTTCAACAAGCCAAAGAATTCTGTTGTCGCCCTCATGAGTGAATATGTTTTGCCCTCATTAGGAAAAGTTTCAAGTACCATAAAATTTCATGCATAAGACTTTTTCAGGACCAAGACTATCATCTCTGCAAACAGATTTTCTGCAAATCTCAAAACCTGAAAATAACAAAACCTTCCCATTCAACCTTACACAGTAGTTAATGTTAAGCACAACTCAAAAGAAAATAAAGATGTGAAGAGCTGATTTAAAAAAAAAAAAAATTGGAATCAGCTAAAAAGAACTTTTTGGGTTGATCAAGCCTGGCTCTACAAACTGTATGCTCTGGACAATTAAAAAAAAAAAAAATAGCTGTATGGTGGTGGTTATTGAGAGCAATATTCTTTTTGATTGTATATGATCCATTTTAATAAATGGATCATATGCATAAATGTATTTATATTTTCCATATTTTATACATAATTTTTTGTGTATACATTTTAATAAATCACAGTAGCATTGTGCTTAATGTGAGCTGATTTAAGAATCTTGATTTTGGTAGTAGGGAGATAATTTGTCCTGTCATATCTTAGTCCAGAAATGCATTTAAGCACACCTTTGCTCTAAGTATGTACAGAGCTGCCTGCAGTACTTGCCCATTCATTTGGGTCTGTAGCTTTTACTGTTCTTTCCTTAAAACAGTTTGCCGTTGCTCATCACAAAACATTGTGCTCTAATATGAACAAGAGGCTCTTCCAGGCTGTCTTAACCTCCTTCTGGGTGCCAAGAAGAATAAAGTTTTCACTGAAGATGATTGGACGAAAACTTGATAATCACTTGGTTTAAAATGTGCAGTAGCCACTAGGTTCTCATTCAACAACATACCTACTGGTAAAAATCCTATGAAAAACTACTTAATAGAAATCCAGAAAACTAAATCAAAAGCTATCAATTTATTGTGTAGTTCCTAAACCGCTCACAATAAGTTTTAAAAACTGTTAGCCAAAAATATAAGATGATAGTTTTTTGTCTTCTGACCCCTTTTCTCTTTCCCTGGTCACAGGGAACTGATGGCCTCAAGAGACATCATGTGAGCTTGTCCCTGACCGTGTATCAGATGGCTTCAATTGAAGGCCAGGTATAGTGGTGGACATTTTTGGTCTCCAGAATGCTGGGCGATCCAGCTTGGAGATTGCTGTTCACAGGGGCTGGGAATGTGCCAGCTTTCACAGATCTGTACTTGCAGGAGGAGCACTAGACCTGTGAGGCAGCACCCTGCCATCCAGCTCCTGGCTGACACCCAGACGCTGTGAGTAATCCTCCAGTGAGGGAGGCATTCCAGCAGAAGGGAGCTATCTCTCATTCCTCAAGCCCTCAGCAAAAACCCAAAATGGGCAGCTGTTTCCATGGGAAGAATTAGGGGCTCACCAGGCACATGGGGCTTTCAAGATCTGTTCTTTGGAGGATTTTGAGGAGCACTGGTATCATATATGCTTGGGTACAATAGGAGAACTTCCTCTCATACGAAAGAACCAGGAATGCAGGTCTTCTAGCCTCTCTTGGTTTTTCGGACCCTCAGCTGATTTCCAGTTTCAGCTGGGTGTAAAAGGCGTCTTCCCATTTCTCCTTGGCACCAGGTTGGCAGCACAGAAGTGTAGACAGCTGTGCTAAGTCCAAGAAGGTGGGAAAACCAGGTTTCACGAACAATGTCACCTTGGTGGGCCAGGGGCAAGGATGAGGACAGGCTCAGCAATGGTCGTGGTGTCCCCAGATTGCCTGCAGCCAAGCCCAACACCCATAAGGTACACAGGGCAAACCCCAGAGCTGCAGGCTCCAAAGGTAAGCAAGTAGTTCAGCCATGTCATCTCTCATCCTTATGCCTGCAAGCAAAACTCTTTTTCCACATATTCTTTATTCCACTGCCAGTCCTCTGAATCACCATGTCCTTCCCTGCTTCCCTCTCACTTGTATGCACATCTAGCTCACCTAATATTTTTTAAAAGATGAAAAAAGAGTGAGGTTTTCTGCCTACAGATGTTTTGAGATATTCCTGCCTTTGCCCTCTTCATTGGGCAAAGCACACAGTGCAGCAGGACCAAAATTGTGACTCTTTTCTTGATCCTTATGCTAATAACTTCATACTAAACAGCAGGAATAATTTCAAAATACCAGGAAAGCAATTAAAACCAACAAAACCAAACTTGACATGTAATAAATAATTTAACACCTCATCCTAATACAACCTGCAATGTCTTTCAGTCACGTTATGGATGTACACTCATCAGTTTTTGTGGTGCTTTGCATAAATTTCATTAGTAGGAACAGAGTAATATTAAAACACACACATAGATGCAATTTTCTGTCTTTTCAGTTCATTATGAAATACTTTACCTCTGGGCAGATGACTAATATGCTATTAAATTTCCCTATCCTTGAGTTGTGTCATAGCCAAAGAAAGGGTGCAGTCAGTCATAATCTTTATTAAATGAGTTGAATACACCCACTCAGGGAAAATGCTGTTGTATGACTTTAATGTGTCCTGCAGCAGCATTAACATGCTTTTAGGTCATTCAGCTCCACGTTGTGGACCTACAATAATAAATCCATGGTGAAAACTCACCTATGCTGAGTAATTTGGGAGGCATTACCCACAAGACTTAAGCTTCTGCTTAGCAGAAGGAAAACTACACCTCATGTTGTATTGTGAACCCTACAGTCCAGTACAGATGAAAGTTGTTCACTGTCATAACAAGGCAGTTGCTTTTGTTTAGTAATGAAAGAGAGGTCTGCACAGTTGTACTGCAACATTAGCCAAATTGCCAAATTTCAGTTCCCCTCTCTACCAAGGACCCCTGATATAATTTTCCTTATTTTCTTGGAGCATTAATTTCTTATATTGAAACCAGGATAATTGAATTGCTTTTTTGCTGCTCCTGCTGGCAGTGGGTTGTGTAGACCTGATGTGCAAAGGCTGGCATGATCCCTCTCCAGCATACTGGGGCTGGGCCTGGAACTGGGGAGTTTGATTGATACTGAGGTGCCGAGGTGCTGCAGCACTGCAGCTAATTCCTCTTATACTGATACTTGAGCAAGGGATAAAACCAGTGATGAGTACTTGGTGTAGCAGGTCACTGCTGCCAGCTATGGAGTTTATGTGTCTGGGGATACAGTGAACTGTAGCAAACCACTTGTGTGGGGCAATATAATCCTGAAGAAATTTTTAGTTCAACCTGTTCTGTTATAAAATTGTAATCTTTTGATGGATTAATCTTTAGCAGAATAGACATTAAACTTGAATTGTTTCTTACTGATTTTATTATTAATTCTGTCTAGAACTAGACATGAATTCCTTTTTTTTTTTTCTTTTAAATCAAGGAGCAGGAACATGCAACCACTATGAATCATAAATAGAAAATCCAAATAGCTTACATAACATACAAAATGCCACTAAACTTTTTGTGAATATAATCTAGGCGAGAATCAGCCTATTTTCAGGGTGGAATAGAAGACACTTCACTTTACCATACATTAAAACTCCTCTATAAATACTAGCTGGATTAAGCTTGTAATTTCAACATGAAAAGAGTTTTCTCTGGTAACTTGCCATGAAGAAACTTCTTTGTCAACCCCTTTGTCTGCCCTTAGAGGTAGTCCTAATATATGTTGCATGAGTGATTCAAAGACTTTCAGAAGAACACAAATCTATTTGCCCAAACAGAAAATTTTGGATATGTTCTGTTAGTAGTTGACAGTAACAATATCAAAAATGAATTCACCTTATGAACAAACCCCATTCAGCATCTTGTTATGAATGGAGAATCACCTGATTTGCTTGTATTTACCCTTTTTTGTTTGGGTAACTAAATTATTTTTAAATTAAGGACAAGATATTCAGAAAGCTTTTTCAAATGTTTGTAGGTTTTATTCCCCAAGCTTTCACTTATTGAAATGCACTTGGAATATTTTAGACATTTTATTTTGTAATTAAGAGATTCCTTGTCCTCTCATTGGGGTATATTCTAGTGATAATGTAAATTCTAGGAATTCTAGCAAATCCTAGTTATTCTAGTAACTCCTAAGATATAATGTGTAAACTCCAGGAATTCTAAGAAATTGCAGCAGAATAACAATATGTAAGCTAAATTTTAACTCTTTTCATGAAAGAAAAAGCAAATCTTATTTCTCTTAATAACTTCATCAGTAAGAACTTCTTCCTTTACCCTTACTTATTGGTACATTGGATTACAGTAGAAGTACTGAATTGACAAATTATTATGCAGCATGAATGAAGGAACAACTATCAGGATGATAATGAATCCAGTGCCATGTTAAAAATTGCTCTTCAAGATGCACATTTATTGTGAATACCTTGGCTTTCCTACTTTTATCCTTAGCCTTACAGTGATACATAATAAATCCTTAATTTTCTGTGCAGCAATGTTTCTCGTCTAGTTCCTTGGACATAAATTGCCTAATGTTGATCTTTAAAGAACTTTTAAAGTGTCTAAATGCTTTCTGGGGAAGATAAAGAACTATGACTGTGACTAGAATTCCACTGAGATAAATATTAGATTGCCAAATCTACTCTACTAATGAAAGGCAAACCCTATCTTTATCTCATTATGGTTGATACAACAGTAAAAGTTCTTCCCATGTAACTATTTTAATTTAATCTTCTGGTTTTCTATAACTTGCAATTTCGTTCAAAACATACGCAATCAGAAAAACAAACAACAAACAAACAAACCAACAAAACACTATGTGGATCAAAACAAAGTAAATATTTCAGAGTCTTCTTTGTGAAAATCACTTGGTCTTAAGGGTTATTAGTAAATGCAAGTGATTAAAAATTAGGATCCTATGAATAACTGTTATTTCATAATGCCAGGCTAAAGACAAAGACAAAAGGAGTGCAGCCATGCAATGGTACAGTTCTTTTTAAAGTAACAAACCAGCAACTCATAAGCACATTAGAAAAAAGATGAATAATTTAGATGTCAAGCTGACACATACTGGACTAGCTTCCTTACACTTTAAAATTCATAAGTCTATACAGGTCTTATGCCATGATTCAGATCTCATAATTTAATGAAACAAACTTAATCAGAGGCATTCATTAAATAACAATTCTGATAGAGAGATAATTAAGAATGACGAATTGAAGACCTACTTTCTTCTCTATCATTCTGTGAAAAGTTCCACAAAGGTATAATTTGCTAATTGAACCATGTGATCCAAATCAATGTTTCATGCACGTAATTGCTTAGTGTTGTGCTCTTCTTGAACAGACCATGGAAATTTCCATGAGATTTGAGGATGTACCTTCTTTTTATTACTTTTTAAAACTATATTCTCAGTTGAGTTGTTGATAACATCTTCTTCTGTATTGTCTTAAAAAGAAATATATTAAAAGCAGGAAATAATTAGAATTTGGAATATATTGAGATTTGGTGTGCCTAAAGTCGTGCATCTGCAAGAATTTTTCAGGAGTAAGGTGGTCTTTAGTTTAAATACAGCAAAGTACTTAACTACACCCCCATTTCTGTCCCTGTTGGTCGAATGACAAAAACATATTCTATGAGGAGGGTGTATTTCTGCAATTTTGCACAACTACTTTTTTTTTGTTTTCCTTCTCTTCCCTCCTCTTTTCATGCAAAATTAATGTCTTAAAAATCTGTGAAGACTCAGTTTAGATGTTTTTGCTGTTTCTTCCTGATGCAGACAATTTCTACAACCATGTTAAGAATGAAATATTTCATTCTGCTTGCTGCTGTGAATGGAGGTGGCTACTGTCTATGAGAAGCTCCACAATCAAAAGGTTAGATTATAACTTGATTTGTTAAAAAGCACTGAATGTACTTAACATCTTTTCATTTACAAGAATAGAGTTTATCCTTGGAAAATGTCAGATTTTAAATCAGCTTTCAGTGCAATCCTGAATTCCTGGGCAATATATTGATTTCCATGGAGGGATATGATAAGAAACAATACCAAATTTCTCCTATTTCTCTGTAGTCCTGCAGTGTTTAAAACTGCAAATAAGGCTGAGTACAGCACTAAATCCTTAATAACAAAGAATATTACAAATTGGAAAAAATACATTCCTGTAAAAAAACCCTCATAGTCTTATTTTTAGAACAGATTTTAAGGGGTTTCCCTTAAAATTTCTAGTTTACTCAGAAGAGTTTCTAGTCTACTCAAAAACAGGCCTACATTTCTTGCTTAAAGGGTGTATGTTTCTTGTGGTCAATACACTGTTTTTCTGTTTGTCTGTTTGGGTTGGAGTTTTTTCATTTTTCTAGCCTCATTGTCATTACAGAAATCTGACCAATCTAGTGTGACATGTCTTTATGATACCACTGGGATATTAATGAGAAGAGGGGAAAATAATCAATGAGACTGGCATTTTAACTAAAGTTGAATCTTTATTACAGAAATTTTCTTACATGCCCAAATGCAAACCGTTTTTCTGGCTGTTGGTTCCTAGTATCCTGTTTCCCAGTTGACAAATGGAAAAGCTGAGAACAAGTGGCACAGAGACTGCAGTTTCTGTACTTTCCGAGAAACTTTCTCCTTGTTTTAGTGCCTTGTATTCATACTTCCTTTTTCTGATTTGTGATTGACTACTTGTACACTCTATTATTTTCAGAAATTTCTTAGGTAGCCAAAGTTTGAGATTAGCACATCCTTAGAAATGTGAGTAGCAATTCAGTTGTATTTATTTAGCTTCCAGCTGGTAGGAGTGAGTTAAACATTTCCCACCAGTGGGACTTCAATTCTGTGTGAGGAGGTTTCTGTGCATTTTCCAGTTTTCAGAAAAGTTTTGCAGAGACAATACTGCTATGGGCTGCAGATATTCAAGGCTGACATATCTTCAACCTTGCATTTTGGGTGTCGTGCTGTTTTTAACATGCTGCCCTATAACTCATAGACATTTAGCACCTGCCCATCACAATTTTCTAGTTCAGTATTATTAATCCTCTTCTGGAGAGTAGTTAAAATAATCATTTTTGTTCCTGTGTTTTTGTGTGGTACTGGGGCTGCTCTCTGCTGTAACATGTCTTGGTGGCATCAGTGATCACCTGAAATTTGGAAGTAAGGCGATAGCAATACCTGGATATGCCTCTCCTCCATGCCTGTTCTCCTGGAAGTGTAAACCTGTGGTTGTGAAACTGAATTAAGGATGCTGTATTAGACTGGAAACCCATGAAAATGGAATGTCTTCCAATAGCCATTCTGACTGCTTTACAGCTTTGCATCATAATTATGCTTCTTAGCTAGATATAAAGGGCACAGACGAAAACTCATTGATTTCATGTCTCAATGTCTCCATTACTTTTACAAGAGAGGTGACATGAAGACACAAAAACATATTACCCTCATGGAAAATTCCTAGAACTTTGAGTCATGACAGAATGATAAGTATTCATAGGCTCTGCATAGGATAAACAACTTTAATACCCATTTGTAAAATTTTCTTATCTGGAAGTGTCTAAGCATGGTCCTATGCCCTGAAAAAGATATGTCCCAACTATCTCTGAAATTACTGGGGTTAATATGAAGGTGGCAGGATTAACAATATCAAACCATCTCCTGTTTTGTACAAACAGTGATAAACTCCTCAGCACTACTGGAGCACAACCTTTATTAGACATGACCTGACCAGACTTGTTCCTCTATTGTAGCTCAAGATTAAAGCACTTCTTGCCACATTTTTTTAACTAATCCTCTCTCTGGCTGACTCATAACAGCTGTTAAATAACTAGATATTTTGCTTAAGATGAACAGAACCTATAAATTTAAAAGTGATATAATAACCAACTCCTTTATGCATAGCAAACTGCTTCTGTCATCATTTGAATGCTTTATGCTGACCTCACTGTCTTCATCTGATTGAACTGATTTGATACCACAGTTGACAGAAGATGATAACTACGGTGATTATATATTTCTGATGCGTTATGGAGGCGGGCAGAGACCACATAGGAGTGAGAGGGAGATGGAAAAGTAGAAACAGTGTTTCTGAAATGTCCAAAAGATTGTTTGGAGTTTGTACCTGAGTGTTTCAATGGCAGTACATGCAAAAAATGCACATGCAAAAAGTACATATACTTTTTTTTCTTTATTTTCTTTACCCCCTTTGCCAGTTATCTGGTAGTCTCTCTTTCCTCACACATGACTGTCCGTGAAGTCATAGCCTTGTTATGAACATAATGGTACATTCACCATTTTTTCTCTTCCGTCTTGGAGGTTTGGATTTGTCAGAAATTTGTTAACAGTAATCTACCTGGTGCTCCTGCAGCAGCTCATTCTTTCTTGACCATAGGGCCTTGGAAGTGTTGACTTTTTTTGACGGGAGAGGCTGACACCTACAGAAGTAAAATGACTTATGAAGGGCAGATTCAGTCTTTTCATTCACAACTCCCTCCTAACTTACATCACAAGAGTCCTCATGCCTTTTTTCTCCACAATGAAGAGACAACATGCTTATAAAGGCTTTTATCAAAACGGATCTATGTAAAGCCTCAACCAGATTGAAAAAGAGTGGTTTTTTTCCCTCTTGTTGACAAAGTAACTTGCTTCCTTTTCACACACTCTCTTGATTCAATTTGCACTGGTCCTAAGGTCTCCTCTAACCTTTGCAGTGATATTTTAGAAAACATCATCTATTGCTGGAATTAAATCTAGGAAGTGAGAGGGTTTTTTTCCATGTGCACAGGTTTCGTGAAGACTGAAGTACAATGACCATTTTAAAGATCACAGGCACATTCCTGAAACCTTTAAAAAGGCACTCAGCTTTAAGCCTGTGCAAAGTGCCTTAGGACTTCAAGGTTAACAATTTGAGTAATGTGTCGTCTCAGCACAGACCTGAATTCATATCATAAGATTATAATTCGTACCCAGAAGTGAAAATGCTCAGTTTTGTTATTGCCACAGTAAACATGAGACCACCAGCGTTTATGGGCACCACTGATTACAGGACATGTAATTTCCTTCTGTTTTGAAACTATATTTGTATTGTCGGAAAGTCTATGAGAGCTTGGTTACACTGTGCAAACATGGAATGAAATAACAGTTTTTTAAAGAGCTGATGAAGCACAATAAGGCAGTGGCACAGATGCCTCTGTCATGCTACTAGTGTGAGCCAGCTGATAGTAAATCTTGCTAATGTGATTTATTGATCTCTTCTGAGTAACAGCAACCACAATGCTGTTGAAATCACACTCTCGGAGGCACCTAGTGAAAAGTAAAAATGTGCAAAAAAATTTTTGCAGTTAAAAAGGCATCAAGCTGGCCTACAAATACATGCTTGGAAAGTGGAAATTTTCAGCCCATTGGTGCCTCACGTTTTTGCTGAATGTAGCAGCAGACATGGTCGCTTGTGGCTTTGGAAGATACAATATAGCAACATTACTGGCACCAGAAACACAGGAGGGACTGGCTCAGAGGTCTGAGCCAAGCTCCCATCACTCATCTGGTTCAGAAAGTGGTGTTTGCCTCTGGCTCCTGCTCTCCCTTCCACCTTCCAGTTGGAGAATTCAGCTTTTTTACTTCAGTCATAAAGCCATGGAAAAACAAATACCTTCTTTAAAAAAAGAATTATCGTAATTATAGATCTAATTCACACAGATTTTAAAGGTCAGTACTACGTCCAGCATCCCTCCTCACAGCCATTCCCCCTTCACACTCACTAAACTGCATCTTGTACCTGTTTTTCAACAGACACCTACTGATGTACAGCTGGTGATGAGAAAGTCAAGGAAACAAAGAAAGGCAGAAGTAACATGAGCCCATGCATGAGCTTGTGGTGAAGGTAAAGTAATAGCTGCTCCTCTGAACAGAAAATCTAATACTTATCTTCTGTCTTCGGGAAGGACTGTCTCCTAAGAGCAGCAGACATTGGTGGGCAAAAAGGCAGGGAAGGAGTAAGTCACTGGCTGGAGAAATCAGAGAATATTGGTAGAGCTTTTAGAAGACAGCAAACCACAGCACAAGATGCACCCCTGTAGTGTGTACAGCTTCCAGAAGGTCTGCTAGCCTTTTCTCTCTGGTAAGATAATGTCAAGAAGATCCAGTACTAGAGAATGAGAAAAGGAAAGCGATAATTTCACTTCGATTCCTGGCTCATGTCCTAGGCTATGCCATGGCTGAGGGACATGAGTTACTGGGGAATGGGTGCTTTAGAAGAAAAAATACCTGTAGATATGACAAGTACGATATTGCAAATCACATGACCATGACACGATTTTTGAACCCATGCAAACAAAGATAATCCCCCACTTACAGATGATTGTTTTGGTCTATATGCATGGACACAGACCCATATGCTGATATATGCTTACGTGTATGTGGCCATCAGGTACTCTTAAAGAAGGTTATGGGGCAAACTTCCTAAACAAGCTAAGGTGTATATTTTGGGCTCTGCTGCTGTTACCCACGCTACTTATCTGTAGTCATCATGTTATTAATTCACTCCAAAAAAGCTCAAATACTTTCTCTGAAATGGAAATCCAGGTATCTCCAGGATTAGCAGGATACAGAATTTCAGTTTGTTCCATTTACTAAATCTAATCCAGATGATAATCACAACTACTGATGTCTTTAATTTATGATACACAATTGTTTTCAATGGCTGCTAAAACAAAGATCACAAAAATTCGGACATAAACTGAACAAAACACTTGCCAAGTGTGAAGTCATGTATTGTGTTTTATGTGATGTATGTTTTGTGAAGAGTAGAACTGTCTAATAGTTTGAACATTGAAGAGAGTAACTCAGTATCAACAATTCATAGACCCTCAGCCCTTTAGAATTGAAAACATTCTTCATAAAAAGAAATACTGCTATTAAATACTTTGGTTTATCTTCTCTTTACAGGCTGCTCTAGACTTTTTTGCTGTTCTGGCAGTGCCAAGCACCCATGAAGTTGATGGTTTGCTGGGAGGTAGTGGTCATGGCCATCAAATTGCTGTGCCTTGGCAGTGCTTGGCTCGACAAATGTGATGTCCCTTTAAAAGGTGGCAACAGAGGGGAAGTCACCCTCTCTTTTGCAGCTGCTCATTGTAATGTCAAGCCTTCTTTCCCTCACTGTAACAGATTCAGAGTGGGTAAGTGTAAGGAGCTGGGCCTTTTGTTATGGGTGCTGGGGTTCATGATAAAGACTAAATGAGTTCTCAGCATGCAAACATATTTGCAAGATGAAACAGTAATTATACCTAAAATGTTTGGGGTTTGATTCACTTTTTAAATCTCTCTGGCAAAAATAGACATAATATCCAACTCCAGATGGCTCAAAATCTTCTTCTCTCACTTTTTGCTTTTTCTTTATATTTTTCTTCATCTGTAGCCACTTTGTTCCTAGACTCAGAACTATACATTTGCATTAAAAACTCTCAGTCTGATACTCAGTGAGCTGTGCTACAAGGCCATTGTATTAGCCCCCAGATTGCTATGCCAGAAAATAGCTGGGCTAAGAGGCATTTAGTCAAATTGCTGGGACTGTTGAAACTTCTACCTGGCAAGGAGAAAATTTTCCATGTTACTACAAATTTTTATTGTCTTTTTGCATCAAGAGACTTTCTGTACAGATTAGAGAAAATAACACACTAGTGCAAAGAAGAAGCATATAAGTGTGGTGTTCATGCTGCTATCTGCAACTCCATCAAAAGAGGTTTCTTTAGTTACTTATAATTATTTGCTAAATTTAACGTGCCATGAAACAGAACAGTAGACACATCACTGATAATCACAGCACATCTTCTATTAGCCTTTTTGCTTCATAAATTTGGGGCTTTTTTCAGTTTGATTGGTTTACATCTCCCTTTTTAGACCACCTTTGGGGCACTTTGAAAAGGCAGACCTTGCTACAAAGTGTTTGCCCATTCTAGCACCTTGAATGTCACTGTGTATGCTGACACAGTATAAGAGATATAATTGACAGGTGCCTCTAGGGGTGGGTGGAGGAGGCACAGGCAGAAATTTTTACAGAGCTCATCCTGTAAATTAATTATATTGCAGAGGTAGCAAGATAAGCTCTGGTGGTGAGGAGGCATGAGCATGCAGAAGTATTGCCCAGAAAAGAAAAAAAGGGCTGTAACTATGTCAGGTCAATATAAAGTTTAATAGCATGTGCAGTGTAATAGTTTATGCAACTGTAATGGATAAATATAATGCAAGCATGACAACAGTGGTTACAGTTATGGTAGAGCACTGTTCAATTGTAAGATGAATAAGAGACCACTTTGATGATGGCAGTGGATATCTACAACAGCCTTAGCAGCATACAGTTGTGGAAGAGTTAGCAGTGTCCCACTATGGTTATGATGGCTGCTCCCAAATCGCTGGATTTTCCTGGTGCTAAAAGGTCTGCAAGATCCTGCTTTTGTTCCTGACTGTCTCTGTTGATGGCTCAAGGCCTCAGGATGTTGCATATGGTCGGGTTGATATGTAAAATAGCACAGCCACCATAGCAGCTGATGCTTAGGACCTGGTGGCAACAATGTTGGTCCTCCTCTCCTGGCCCCATCCTTGTCATCCTTGGGTTTTCCCTTTAGTTGCTTGGGTAGCATGACCTATGGCTCTCTGGACTTCATTCACTCCATTTTCTGGACAGATTCATCATTACTGAGTCATCATTACTTGCTGAGCTGATCCAAAAATGATAAATCATAGCATCTTCCTATTACTGTGTGTTCATCCTGCAGCTCTTCCCCAGGGAAAACCATTTCTTGAAACCCCTCAGAGGTCAGAGGTGATCCCTTCTTTCGTCATTACTCCAGGCATCCTAGCAATGCCATTTTTGCTCTTCTTGTCCTAAGTTCTACAAATCATGTTAAATGGGCAAAAGAATAAATCTCTTCATGACAATATCAGCAATTTCATTGTGGTATTACAAATACATTTATAAGGACAGTAGAATAGAACAATATTTACTCTGATAAGGACAGTAGAACAAAATAGTATAGCCTTGGAGAAATAAAGGATAAAACTTTAGAAAAAAGAAGTCATGCAAAACACAAGCAGGATGCCAGCTCAGCTTTGCAAGGCTGACAAAACGGAAGTTATGCAAAGCAACAATATTGCTCTTACTCAAAATAGGGATTGAGGAACAGCCACCTTTAAAGGACACCAGATGTTGAAGACAAACCCCAAAGAACCATCTAAAGACTTCAAGCAAGGAGTGCAACTATGTAAAATAAAGTAATACACATACACCAAGTGACCAGGGATAGCCAATTAATATGTCAGCAGTGTGTATAATAACAACTCACAGTTTTGAGAATTTACTCAACACTCAGGGCACTCAATTAGAGGAAGGATTCTCCAGGTGACCATCATGCTGCAATAAAGAATGTTGCTTTCTAATACTCAAAACTGTTTTTTAGAAAGTTTTTTTCTGGCCAATTTCTGTGTCAATATTAAGGCTTTAGAGTTGGCTGGGACAATGGCACATTAGTGTATTCGTTTTTCACCACAGATAATTCTAAAACCTGTTTGTTATGTTAATATAAACAAAGTTGCATTAAGGTTTTATTGTGGGTCAGTGGTACTCTCTCCCCTGCTGTTAACAGAGACTCCTACACCCATTGGGTTTCCTCTTCCATATTTATATAAAGTTTTTCCTTTCTTTGATTCTTCCTTGATATCATTTGCAATTCTCAAAGTATATATCACCTTATGAGCTATGTGATGTAGCACGGACCATTCTAAGTGGGCCAAGTTTATTTTTTTGACTAAGTATTGGTAGTAAATCTGATCCTACCTAAGTGGTTGCCAAGTGTGGGTGAGCAGAGCAAAACACCTACAACAGAGTGCATGACTCATCAGGTTGGTTTTGTTAGGACAGGACACAGCTATTATTGAAGGTTCTGAGAATGAAGACTCAAGTAGCAGGACCCTCATCCCTGTCACTCCCTCAGGACACAGCTGATTGAGTTCACTGGTCCTTTCCCTCTCACCCAACCTGAACCCAGTGAGGCCTAGAGTACTTCAAGCCTGATTTCACCTGCTTTTAGGTGGTGCTTTGTATGCATTTTTGATATTTTCTAACAACAAAAATGCCCCCTTATTTTAATGGAAAATATATTCTAGATGATCTTACTAGGAGACAATACTTGAGCAAATACTATTTCCCTCTATGTAATCTTTCAGCATTAACATATAATTTTTCTTGTTCTTCCAAGACACTGGAAATGACTGTCATTCCAAGTTATAATTAGTAACAATCCCTCTGTGAAGCTAAATACAATTTCAAGAAGAACAGTTGTGTATTTACTGACTACTAAAACATATGCCATATACTATATCCAATACATTGTATTGTATCATACAATCTAATACATTATATTGTATTGTACAAAATACTTTAATTAAGACAATATATTGTATCATGTATTGTACTGTACAATATATTGTACTTCATACAATATATTGTATATTTTTCTAGGGTGTATAAAGATATTTGGGATTTCTTTTTTCTTGCTAGTATTTATAACAAAACTGTAAAATAAAGAACAGTAAATTTTCCCCAAACCTTTTCCTTTCATCCCATTTCTGTAGAAATTGCATGCTTGGTCCAGGCAGAACCTTAAATTTAGCAGTAGCATAGCTCCCATCACCTCTGAGTCATATTCCCAAGGGGCACTACAGCTTGCATGATTGACTCCCTCTGTTGTCTAGTTGGCTTTTGAGTAATGCTATGTCTCCCATCCCTTATCACAAAAACTCTTTTCCCTGGGAAGCTGACTTGAAAAAAATTTGGTCCAAAACGATCATCAAACTAAATATAAAATTGGTGGAAAAAGTTAAGTATCTTAACATACAGCAGAATGGAAAGTTAAGCCTATCCTGAAATATATTCTTGACTACATTTTGAACTGCACATATGTGTCAAACATTTGTTAATTTAATAAGGTACATTTGATGGAAATAGTCATTTTTGCAACATGAGGAATTTGAGCTTTTTTTTCTCTGTCAGTAATAGAGTATTGTAGCATTACTATGTTGTGTTTACACTCTGGTAGAAATATCTGCCTACAACAATAATTTCTTCTTGGGAACACTGGAATTTGCATATTGTTAAGTACACACACTGATGTATGCATGTGCCCAATTTTTACAGAAGATATTAGCATATCATTAATCATTTGTGGACACCTACTGCTCATTTGCTGATTGAATTTATGCCAGCCTTACCAGAATGAGCTGTCACACAGTATTAGTCACTTTTTTTGCATTACATTGGTGACAGAGGAAGTGAAATTTCTGGGAATTATCCAAAGCCAAAGTTAGTGGGGGAGGCAGTCCACACATCTTTTAAATACCTCTAGGGAGAGTGACTCAACCACTTCCCCTGTTCTAGCCTGTTAAAGTGCCTGACCACTCTTTCAGTGGAGAGATTTTTCCTAATATCCTAACCTAAACATCCCGAGGGGAAACTTAAGGTCATTTCCTCTCATCCTGTCACTTGTTACTTGGGAGAAGAGAGTGACCCCCATCTCCTGACAGCCTCCTTTCAGGTAGCTGTAAAGAGAGATAAGTTGTCCCCTGAGCCTCCTTTTCTCCAAGTTAAACAACTTCAGTTCCCTCAGCTGTTCCTCAGAACATTTGTGCTCTAGACCCTTTAATGTGCTGGCCCTCAAATCTGAATTTACTGTTTTTTTTTTTTTTGAAGTTTTTCTATCCAATACTTTATCATTTACAAGACTCAATAACCTCTAAGTTGTCAATAAACTGGATAAAATCAGCATTATACCACTACTGATCCTCTTTTACCAATTTATATATAGGTCTCCACCAATAATTTCAACCCTTAACCTTTGAAGTCTTGCTAACAAATCTCACTATTAACAACCATATAGCTGTGTCATGCTGGAAGACTTTCAAATCCTCCACATTTTCTTGAGCTTTATACATTAATACGGAGGTAATGTATATTGACAGCACATTTTGCTTGCAATAGTTTTGCCATTCATTTATGATATTCCTCCTTTACAGATCTCAAGCTCCATCAATGCAATCAAATATTTTCTGCCTGGAAAAGCCATTCCAGATTTGAATACAAAAGTGACCAGAGTATTGATTGGTAATTATTAGGTGAATGTTTTAAGTAAATTTGTTGGGTTTGCATGGCCTGGTTTTGGTAGCAAGGAGGCTACAGAGATGGCTTCTATGAGAAGCTGCTGGAAGATTCTTCCATGTGCCAGTCCCTGGTGGCTCCAAAGATGAATGTGTCACTGGCCAGGACTGGGCCAATTAGAAATTACGGTAATATTTCTGAATAATATATTTAAGAATAATCCAATACCAAAAAACGGTTGTGCAGTTGTAATTACGACCAGAGAAGAGCAGAATGACAACATGTGAGACAAACAACTCTGCAGACACCAAGGTTAGGGGAGAAGGAGAGGGAGGAAGTGCTTCAGGCACTGGAACTGAGATTCCTCTGCAGTCCATGGTGCAGACCGTGGTGAAGCAGCTGTGCCCCTGCAGCCCATGGAGATCCATGGGGATGCAGAGATCCACCTGCAGCCCATGGAGGAGCCCCACGCTGGAGCAGGCGGATGCCTGAGAGGAGGCTGTGACCCCATGGGAGGTCCATGGACAGAGGGGCCCTGCTCCCATGCTGGAGCAGGCTGTCCTTGAAGGACTGCACCCTGTGGAAGAGGGAACCACACTGCAGCAGTCTGAGGGGGACTGGTGCCCCTGGGATGGACTCACGCTGCAGCACTTCACAGAGAGCTGCTGCTCATGAGATGGAGCCATGCCAGAGGAGTTCATGGAGAGCTGTCTCCCGTGGGAGAGACCCCACGGTGCAGCAGGGGAGCAACTCCTCTTCCAGAGCAGCGGGAGAAGCCTCAGGTGATGAGCTGATCTTAACCCCCATTCCCTGTCTCCTTGCACCACTGGTGTAGGAGGTAAAGCTGGATGGAGGGAGAGGTGGGAGGAAGCTATTTTTAAGGGTTTATTTTACTTCTCATTATCCTCCTATGGTTTTTCTGTAGTAATAAATTTAATTAATATCTCAAAATTGACTCTGTTTTGCCCGTGATGGTATTTGATGAGTGATCTCTTGCGATCCTCTTTTCAACCCATGAAACCTATTTTTTTGTCCCCTGTCCAGTTGCAGAGGAGAATGAGAGAATGGGTTTGGTGGGTGCCTGGCATCCAGCCAGCATCAAAGCACTTCAGATACATAAGATCATATATTAACTAATGTAAAGTCTAAAACAGTAGTTCTTTTTCATGGTGGGTAGTCAATCCATAGGTAATAATATGTTTTTATTAGTAGTGTGACATGCCGTTTAGGCCTGCAAAACATTTATATTCTTCCTGTATGTAAGCAGGATTCCAACAGGTGATTTTGCATTAATATATTGCTGGTTTTTACTACAGGCTCATGTTATACAATATAATGTCGGTCCTTTAGGGCTGTTAAGAGAATGTAAGTCTATCCTGAAAAAAAACAACAAGTATGGGTAAGACCACTTCAAGGAAAACTCAAGGTAAGGCAGCAAATGAGCGTAATATCATCGGCATGGCTCTTGTTCCTCAAAGGCATATTTTGCAACTGTAAAGCGTGCTGCCAATTACTGATTTCCCACCAGTGCATAAAGGTACTAACCACACATGCAGTCATGGCCTAACTTCCTGCTCTACTCTTTCTGCCAAACTCATTTCACCATGAGTTTCTCAGTGAAATCCAATGAAAGAAATTGTGAAATCATGTAATTAATTGGTTTGGTGGGGTTTTTTGTGATCATCCTGAAAGGAGAGAAAACAAGCACATACTTTTAGATGTGACTGGTTAGTGTTTTACAGCATGTGCTTTGGCAATCAAAGCAAATCCTCAGAGGAACAAAATGTCATGGCATGCATTAGTACTACCTCTTCATATTCAGAAGAGTGCTGGTTTCAAGTTATTCAGGAAGTTAATTTAAACATTTCAAAGCACAAGAACAGTTATAACGGACTCATGTGATTAGTTATATTTTAGAAAGTCTTTTCCTGCTTGTGAATGTCAGCATACCAATGGGCCTAGGACCTCTAAAGTCCTATTAATACACATGGCAAACCCAACAGAATCAACAGCCTATTGCTGTGGTAATACTCATGATCTTGTTTCAGGAGAGTTTATACCAGTATGTCGAAATTTACCTCCTTACTGGATGTAGCAATGGACAACGGAGAGGTAGCAGGGCCTGCTTGGCCTTGAACTGCCAGCTACCAAACCATTTTACATGTGCATTATATTTTTTTCACTAACCCAGTGGGACTGAAACCATTAACTTAAAGAGGTGGAAGCTGCTCTGCCAGCCTCTCCAATACCCTCCCAGCTCTGCCAGCCTCTCCCCATTTCCTGAGGCAGACATAGCTCAGGTTTGGCCATGGGTGGTTGTCTGTGATTCCTCTACCCCATTTATTTTGTTTGGTGATTATCACACTTCAGTGTGGACACCAAATCCTTAATATACGTGACAAATTGGCACTGGATGCTTGGTTAAATAACTGTGAATGGCTTTCATCAAAGTCACCAGAGTTTATTTTTAGTTCATGATTTTTATACTCTTTGAAAGGAGGGAGGTGGATGTAACGTACATGTTTTTCTTCAGTTTCACATTAATAAATATTGTTTGAACAGAGGCTGTTTGATTCTCTAGTAACTTCAAACGCTGAAGGTAACATGACTGTTTCCATGCTTAAAGGTCAAAATCAAGGGTTTTAATATTCATGCTGACTCAGAACATATACAGAACACTTTTCTGGACAAGCAAACAAAAAATAATTTGATTCCTTTGTCATTTCTTGCACTAGTTTTATTTCAAAATATTAGACAAGTGCTTAGTATTTAAAATAAAACCCAAAACCCTAACACATCTAATCTGAGTCTTGTAGGTATTTGTGGTTTCTGAGGTTTCACAAAAATAATGGTTTTTACAATGACTAGGCTGGAAGATGTAAGGCATATGCATGCAATTTAAGAAGTCCATGAAGAAATGATTCTGTTTCTAATATGAAGTAGTAACATTCTCAACCCCTGCTTGTGATATGAAATCAAAGGAATTCACAAACAGTGTTTTCTTTCACAAACAGTGTTTGGTTTTCTTTCAGTAATACAATATTACAAAATTAATACTATTAATGGATGCTAGGCAAATGTGGTAAGTTAAGCTGAATGTCCAACGACTGAGAAGGTGAAACACTTCATGGGGTTTTGGGATTTTTTTGCATGTGGAATAAAATATAAGGCAACTCTGTCTTTGTTTTCTACATTAAGCATGGCAGATTCTTTGGAACAAAATACTTCCAACTTACAGAAATTATTAGGATTTAGAGAAGCAGATTCTGAATTATTTTGCTAGTCGTTCCTCTTGTAATAAGTTTTACTTGAATGTTAGATCTATCCAGTTCAGGGGTGAGAGAGTGTGCTTTTGTACACCAGGTTTCCTTTCTACAAGTAGCTGATGGACTGTATTCAAAAAGTTTCACATAATATTGTTGGTCTTTGCTCACACAAATCTAATCTATTTTTAAGACTAGTCTTCTATCTCCATTAGACATACAAGAGGCCAAATTGTGTACTAAAGAAAAAGCCTAAAGCCTCTTTACCACAAGTCTTTACAATGGCATTCATACTGTATGTGGACAGTTCTTTACACCACCTATTTCTTTTCATGCATCACTTGATTCTTTGCATATGTGAACTGAGCTGCAGATGTTAATAGTCATGCTTCATAAATGAATGACAACTATGTGCCATATTTGTTTGAATAGATAAGGAATTATTTTTATTTATTGGGATAATCTGGGGTCTGTGTCTATTTGAAAAAGTGTTATTCTAGTACAACGAATACTGTTTTGTTGGCATTACTAGTCAGTATTTAATTGTGAAATTCATTTAAGCTGTGCTAATGCTGAATGGTTTACATGTTTTATTTTGCAAAACTTCAGGCATATCTAACTTTCCTACAACCATCCACCAGCTAGATATGATAATAGGCACTCCTATCTAAACTTTAAAAATCTTAGATTTAGCCAACAGGTAAGTTGTGAGCCAATTAACTGCTTAGGTTAATAGTGTTCTATGTTATAACCAGCCATTTTGCCCAGCAATTGCCTTCAAATTTGCCTGGAATTTTGTCATCTTCCATGATTAATGTGAGCCCTTCCACAAGAGAGTTGCTCTAGTATAATAAAATGAAAACCATTGAGTTTATTGTTCAAATAATAATAATGGCATTTGACACTTTTTACATTCCTCCTCAAATGAATATCTTGACTAGAGAAAGCCTCATTTTTAAATGTGAAGCAAAGACCTTACCCCTTGGATACCTTTTTATTTCTAAAGGTCTGATCAGTGCTGTCTTGAGTGGAAGAAAAAAAACCCTACTGATAAAACAAAATGAAATATTTGAGTTAATTTCCTTTTGTGAAACAAGTTTCCTTCAGAAAAGTTTTTCTTACAAATTTATTTTCTCCTCATACATAAAGTAACATTATGAGCATTTATGAATGATAATATTTTCTTATATTTTACAATCTTTTATCAGGAAATACTAATTAATCAACCAAACGGCAACTACCCATTCTGTTTTGCATGATATTATGATGTTGCGATGCCACTGACAGCTAACTGGAGGGACAGGCTGAACATTAAAATGGGATATCAAGTACATTTCTTCAGCCTAGTCAGAAAAGTTGCTCTGCAGTAACAAGAAGCATTTCGCAGGCTGAAAGAAGTTAGTCAAACGATTGCCAGGTAAATTTGCTGAAAGTTTGTCAGGCAGCGATTAGTTTATTTGGAATCAGTATACTCAAATATCTATACAATGTTAACACAGAATCAGTAAGTTACAGGAACAATACAAACTAAAATTTATTCCACTGCATCATTTCCTGGAAAAAGCTTGTTGCACAAATGTATTTGCCACAGTACTGGAAATAGAATAAGGCATAGTGACATCCAATAGTTATTTAAAAATTGGGTTTTTTCTGATTTTCTTGGGCTTTTACTTTTTTGTTGTTATTGTTATTTTCCAGAAACCTCAAAATAAATGTGGAAGAACTCATGAGGCAAAGTGGGAAGACAGAATGAGATGAGCAAAACAGAAGCCTAGACAAAAAGGAAAATGAGAAGGAGGTTTTAATGGTGATGTTGTTTAATGGTCATCATAGTGGTGATGCTTGGTTGATAGTTGGGCTTGATGATCTCAAAGGTCTTTTCCAACCTTCACGATTATATGATTCTATGAAGACGGAATATATGATCTGAGTTCTACAATGAAAGTAAAGGAAAAAAGTACAAAAAGTAATAAAATATGCTAACAGAAAACAAAAAAGTAATGTGGTAAATCTGTACTCCTACCACCCAAGGATACATTTTTCCTCCTCTTAATTTGTGGTTTAAATCAATAAGAAAAAACTTTTCCAGACTTCCCATTTTACTTCCTGTTGTCCAGTCACTACTTCCTGCAGAGATGAAAAACATTATCACCGTTTAGAAAGCATACCAGTTGCTTCTTTGGCCAGAAGGTAAAAAAACAAAAAAAAAAAAAAAAATAATAGCCATCTGAGCAGCAGAAACACTGAAGGCTGGTTTTCAGTACCGTTCAGAAGGATTTTTTTATTTAACAATAAAAGCATTGTGTTTTAGCCTTCTCCTTTGGAAGAAGAGGTTGGAAACAAATTCTTATTAACTGGCTCTCCCTATTCTACCCAGCCACAGGTTTTCACAAGTCTTATAAAACCTTCAAGCATCTTCAAGACTCTCCCTCTTGGATTGGAATGGCATTGGACAGTAATGTCTAAAGTCAACAGGAAGGGGTGAGAAAGAAGCGTGCAGATAAAGAGAGGCATAATGGTCAAATATGTCCAATTCTCTCCAGGAAAATCCTCTCAAATAACTGTGTGGAGCAATACTTAAAATTTTTCTATTCCCATATGCCTCGTATACGCCTTCTACGTTGTAGAAAAATGTAAAGGCCAAAAGCTATTGAATGGCTCTATTTGTCTGTAAGGATCACAAGCATCTTTCTTTTCTCTCTCTGTATAAAGTGCAAAGATTCTTTCATGTGAAACCAGCATATGCTCTGTTTCCACAGGTCTTGTCATCTTCTGCTGTAATCCCAGACATCAGAGCACATGCAATGCAGAGCATGAACTCATAGCAAGAATACTTTTCTTTCTTTCCGATTTCTTACTGACTTAGAGAGATAAGTAAACAGGAATTTACCCCAACAAGAACACCAGCTGAAAAATAAATTACATAATTAGGTCAAAGTAGCTCAGCATATTAGCTTTGTGTTCTAGTTTGTTGCTTCTTTTTCTTCCCTTCCATACCTAGTATCTTTTGTCTTATATAACAAGCTATTATTATTAGGCTAACTTCACTCAAAAGTCTATGACTCAGCTATTAATAATACTAGAGATAAAAGAGCACTTACTCCTGGCTTTCAGATGGGTTTTAAGGTATTTTGTTCCCACTGAGTCAGGAGCTCTTTGCCAAGAGCTTTTGAAACCCTCCACTTCTGCCATTTGAACTTGTGCCTTTCTCACAATAGTAAGCAGCACATTCAGACCCTCAGTATGTACACCCACACACTGTGTCCTGCCTGCTCACACATCAATTTACATTTACTTTGTTATTCTGCCAACCTTTCCTCATTCTACCAGTCATCCTTCCTTTCTGCAATTCAAATGAGTCATGGAATTCTGCGATCCGTTGTAGCATAAGAAGTTTTCTTACTTTCTTGTTGAAAGTGGTTTCCTGAGAGCCTCACTACAGGCAGTGACTTCAAGTACTTTCTAAATAAGGTCTTGAGAATTATTTCTGTAGATGCATCTTCATTTGGCATGTGAAGTACCCTAGCTCCATAATACATCCTCCAACAACATTTTTGTCTTTTAGCTCCTACCTTAATCGATAAAATGTGGCATATCCTGTTTCAGGACAGGAAGAAGTGCCCTTCAACCATGAGGTCTCTTAGACTGTAAAGCTCTGTATTTGGTCTAGCTGAGATGAAGTTCATTTTCCCACAGCAGCCCCCACAGTGCTGTGCTTTGCATTAGTAGCTGGAAAGGTGTTGACAACACAGCAGCGCTTTGGCTGTTGTTGAGCAGTGCTGGCACAGCATCAGCTCCACCAGTAGGCTGGGATGGGTAAGATCTTTGAGAGAGGACAGATCCAGGTCACCTGATCCAAACTAGCCAAAAGAGTATTTAATATCTTATTACATCTGGTCAGCAATACAAGCTAAGGGAAAGGAGGAGGAAGTACAGGGAGGCATTTGTTATCATGATGGTTGTCTTCCAGCACAATCGCACATACAGAAGCCTTGCTTCTCAGGAACTGGCTGTAAATTACCTGCTGATGGGAAGCAGAGAATAAATCTATTGTTTTCCTCTGCTTCCACGTGCAGCTTTAGTTTTTGCTTTATTAAACTGCCTTTTTCTTGACTCATGTGTTTTTTCCATCTTATTTTCTGCCCTCCCCCATCCTCCTGAGGAAGGAAGTGGTGGTGGACAGAGTGGTTTGGTGGACACTTGGCATTCAGACAGGGTCAATCCAACCACAAACTCTCAATTTTGCATAATCACAGGCCTTCTGTGAGCATACCTACAGGGATCTGCAATATGTTTCTGCATTGTTTCCTTCTAGACCTCAGCTTTAACCTCATGGTGGGACTATTAACACACAAACCTTCTTTATGGCTGCAGGGTTGTACAAGAGACAACAGCTTTTTAGTTTGCTAAAACTTGTTAAACTCAAATGGTCATTCATTACAGTAACAAGACAAATCAGCCACCACAAGATAATCCTGCCCCTTTTTTCACCTAAAGATGTGTATTAATTTCTTAGAGAAAGAAGATGGTCTTGTTAAATAAATCGACTCCTATTAAACAAGAAAACAGGTAAAAAGACATTTTTAGAAGCATGGTGGTGATTCCACAGGGCTCAGAAACCTGTTAAACAATTCATCCACACAGGGACTTTTAGGCTCATATTTATTTCAGTCAAGCAGATTAAATGTAGAGATAATCATAGTCTTGTGCCACTTCCCTTTTGCTTTCCGTAGTTGTTTGAGAATTCTCTGAAGTAATTGAAATTTAAATCTGTCTTATGCATTATTACAAGGAAAGCTGAGGAGAGTTTGGCAAAGCCCTCTTCTTAAGAAGGGAGCAGCGCAGATGGTTGAGCTGATAGCAGGGTGGAGGGACAATGAGAGCACAGAAGCATAAGGATGAATTCTTAACTTAAAATTAGTTCAAAACTAGGATGGCTATAACTTTTCATTGCTTAAGGAAACTTGGTGTTTGTTACTTAGTCAGGCTCAGAGGAAGAAATATGGGATTGGGAGAGATGAGACGTGGGATTCTGGTTTTACATTTTCATTGCTCAAGTATCTTCAGCGGCTTCTGTCTCTCCTCTACCCGTTTGGATCTCCATAAGCAGTATGCTCTTTGAAGCAGAGACCATCTTAATACACACTGTGCAGCTGCAAATCACTGTCTTCACACTTCTGCTCATCTACATTAAAGATTTTTCCTTCCAAAGATACTCTGGTGGCTATAGCACGGCATACTTTCAGAAGAGAAAAACCCTGTACATTAATATGCTTGTTAAACATGTTCAACTTATTTTAGCAGCTAAGAAAACAGCAGGAAAGAATGTTGAACCCAAGAACTCTGATTTTTACCTTATAGCTGTCTCTTAAATCTTGCTCAGAGTCAAATAGTAGAAATTAGATCCATTTTCTTTATAGACAAATTTCAGCTGCTGAAAACTGCTTCTGTCGCACCACCATCTGACGGATGTGAAATACACTCAGTGCAGCTAGCTCGGTGTGCAAGCTGCAGTGCAGGCTGCAGATTGAGCTCTGTCGGGACGGGAGTCCGACCTCCAGCCCGCGGCAAGAGGCTGTGAACTGCCGACCCTTAGCACAACAAAGGGCACAGGACCTTTGGTCCGGCCAAGTGACCGGACACTGAGACACAGCGGAAGCCGTGGGCTCCGGATGAAAAGGGAGACCTCGGAGCGCTTAGACTGTGAAGGCATAAAAGCCCAGGGGTTCCTTTGTTCAGAGTCCCTCCTCGGAGGCACCAGTTCGAGCTGTTATCTTGTTATCACACCAAGATTAACCTCTTTTAAGGATATGGACGTCTGAGACTTTCTTATGGGAAACTTGGGGTCGAGCCAGTGAAGGAGCCTGTGTGTAGCGGGGGTGGGTGTAGCTGTGAAGGGGCTTCTATCCCACCTCAGGTGGTGCGAATGTGAGCGCCAGAGCGGCTCCTGGATGGTTGGACGGGGAAGTTTTCTTAGTACGATTCCCTGCTACAATCAGAGTTCTTTTCCTTGTGCCCTGAGTCTGGATGAGACTCAGATGCCTGGGCAGTAATGTCTCAGGATGCACCTCCGTGTTTGATTGAGACCCAGAGAATTCTACTGAGAAACGATTTTTGGAAAATTCTTTCCCTTCTCTCAGTGTATGTGCTGAGATGGCAGATGTGCAGATCATGGCAGACTCCTGATGTCTCTCTTGACATTCGGGATACTTTGATCTTATTACGAGGTGTGCAGCTCTCTCCATTAACTGATCACTGGTTTAGAGACCTGAGCACCAGCTAAGATCTTCACTATTTTCACAGACTGACCGCTATTTTTCTATCAACCCTTTAGCCTATCATTTGTAAGTAGTTTTACTATCTCATTTGGGAGTTGTTAGGAGACACATTCTTGAAATATTGTATGTTTCTAAACTACAATAAGAGGAATGCCATACACAATGGATACCAGCAGACATTAACTCATTGTTCAAAGCATTACCCCTTCATCACTCAGCATCACTCAGCAAAAAAGTAATATGCCCTCTGACCAGGGGATTTATTTTACTCCTCTTATGACACTAGTCAACTTAGATCAAGTAAAATACTAGGTACAAAGTTTTAAATACCTTCTTAGCTTCACTCCAAATATTTCACAATAGTTAGTGAATTAAACTATTTTAAGTTGTCACCTTCTCATCTCCAGCCTCCTTTATTATTTTGGGAGATGGCAATATAAAGATGTTAAAAACTCCTCTTTTTGTAAGCTTGTACAGAATTAATATTTAATTGCTATTTAAAGCTGAATGATGAGTTAGAAGATGACATATACACCAAGGTTTAACCAATATTGCCACACAGGATGCATTAATAATGAAGCCACCTACACAATAAAATGGAGCTATTCTGCTGCCAGAAGTAAATCACATTGCTGAAGAACATAACCTGTACCTTCTATGGACACACATGTAAGAGTGTTGTGGGTTTCATTTGGCACAGCTTCTAGCCACGTGTTGGCTAGAAGCACCAACAAACCTCAGAACAAAGTGTTAAATGCTCAGCAACTATCCACCTCCACATAGGATATGCAGGACCAGGGATCTAACCACACGGAAGTGGTACAGCGAGCCCACTAAACGGGAGCAGGCAGAGGCATGAACAAGGTGAAGATTTGGTCCCATTCCTGCTACTCACCATCCAGAGCAAGGCTGTGTGGGATGGGCATGTAATAACTGAAGGCTGTATTAGGCCAGCAGTGAGTACCTGCATGCCCATGGCCAGGGGGTAGCAGGGAGGCAGTCTGCGTCACATGCCTCTGAGTCACGGCACCTCCTGGGCCTGTCCCCAGAGAAGGAGTTTACAATTACCAGGACCTAACTTCTGGTCATCAAAATAATGCAGAAGTGATGCCCAAGAGCAGAGCCAAGAAAGTCACCTGAAGTCAAGATGCAATCAAAGAGAGGTTAAGGGTAAACAAAATCCAGATGGGGGTTGAATAATTATACTTCAGCATAAACCAGTGAAATAATTAAGCTGCTCTTTTCCATTCTCCCCCTTTTAATACTTGTGTGGTGGGAGCTAAGCTGATAAATGTTAGAAAAAATGCTGGAACTAGAAGCATGTGGTAAAGGAGCAGGTTCCAGCAGGGCCACACGGGGAGGCAGCTTATACTCTAGTTACCTAGATTTGTTTTATAAACACTTCTCTTCTCTGTGATATGGATGCACTCACGTACTTCATGCACAAAAACTAATTAACTGTTATGTGGGCAGTATTAGAGAGAATCACTCACTCTAGCTGACCAATGCAGCTATTAATTAAAATAATGCTCATATCCTGTAACTATTTCCTACATGATCTGAGGTTTCCTTTTCTCTGTCGTATCACTGAAGATAATGAGGACTTCAAGTCCATACATTACAATCAGGAGGAAAAGTATGAGTGCATAATTGCAGTACGGATTTTATTTTCTGAACTAACTTATGTCAGTAATGTCAAATGTAAAGTTTCTGATATCTTGCAGATTTTACATACCTGAGCTCACAGTGCATGTTTCTTTGCACAGAGGCTTTCCAAATTATTGTATCAGTATATCATCTGTAAGATGAAAAATTCTCTTCTGTAATTGGCAGTTTCTCTGTCTGTGGACTGTGCAATCTTCATTGAATTAAGGTTATTTAGTGCTCAAGAAGCACATCACAGTTTTGAAGATTATGAGGTCAGTTTCTTCATGGTTTCTCCTTGAGAAAAAAATCATGCTAGGGAAGGAATTTTCTGGTGTTTGTTTTGTTAAAATGGTCCCTTCAAGACACCTCCACTAGTTTCAAATGAGGGGAAAATCCAATCCAACTGCTCATTTTTCAAATGGGTGGACCAATGTAAAGTGTTACAGACCCACAGCAGAGTCAATGTAAAGACAGATGTCTTCAGCTACTGGTAAAGTCCTTTTGAACTTCCTTGGTTAGCCTTTTGCTGGCATGCTTTTGAAAGTTCACAGAACTCTCTGCTCCACAAGAGATCTGCAGAAACAATAAACTAGTAGTTTTGGTAGTGGCTTGTAAGAAACAGTTGGAAAATTAGGTTTTCAAATATTCCTGAACCTGACTTGGATGCTTACATACAGTAGCCCTGAAACTTATTTACGCTTTAAAAAATTGTTTGTCCTCACACCAAATACAGAAATTAATTTTTCTTGGAAGTCAGGTGAAATCATAAATCATTACTTTGGGGACAGGGACTAGAAAATTGTTTCCAGCATACAGGAGAAAAGATGAAATTAGCATGGAATGTGAAAGAGAAAGGTAGTTTCACAGCAAGAGCATATGGCAAATATGGGCTTCCCTTTTGAGTCAAGTTTTGTTTGATACAGAAGATGCTCTTCTTTTAATGTCTGTAATACTCCATCACTATTGAAAAGATTCTGTGAACTTGTAGGGCAGAAACAACAAAGTCTACAAGCTGTACAGCATAACGGAAACTCTTGACAGTGAGATTGGCATGAATGAATGGAGAAGGTAAACTGGACTTGACTGAGGCTTTATTTTCCCTTCTTCCATGTAAATACTGTTTCTTTGAAGTAACATTAGCGAAAGCAATTCAAAGCTCAGCTATGTGTACATAGCACTGTTATTCCTTTACAGCAACTTCTGTTGTAATAAAAAAAAAGACCTTTTACCTTGATACAGTGCTTTTCATCTTCAAAGCATTCTCACAAATACATTCTACCTAATCTGAACATCCCTCAACACAGGTAAGGTTGATTATCATCACAATTCTGACTACAGAAGCGACAGGGTTTATATTACTTACATGCATAAAAGCATTTGATGTCTGAAGAGGGATTAAAACTGAAGTGTCACTATATCCTAATTGCCTACAACAAACTTTTTCTCAACTTTGGTTTGTACTGTGAAGAATTATCTTCTTATACATAGACTATTTTCTATATTTAACTAATAATAAACTATTTTTGTAATTAAAGTGTTTCTTACACTAACAATAATGTTTCTGTTCATTTGCCCAAGGTTTCCAAGCTCTGTCACCATACGACCAAAACTTTTAAGAGAGTTGTGGGGGAACTCAAATTGTCAGGTCTTCCCAGACTTCTAAGGACTTTCAGGGTTTTCAGGTATTGACTACAAGTAGACTTCCACAAAAATTCCCTTGAGACATTAGAAATTACTTTACATTTATGTTTGAAAGGCCTTCATCTGATACATAAACTACCTACTTTCATTTAAAGGTTCTTTTGTATTTTTTGAATGGTGTAAGGTGTAAATGTGACTTCATTTTTACACACTATTTTAACTTAAGCTAAGGATATACTGCCCATGAAACGCAGCCAACAGAAATACTGAGAAATCAAAGCACAGCAATTCCTAGTAACTGTGCATTTATTTTTGAAAAATTGAAACATCACCAAATTGTTAGTTTTCATTCAGATGAATGCATTTACAGTTCATAACTTAGAAGCGCAAAGTGCTCTCTCTGGGAAAATACAAAGCTATTACTTTATTTCAAGGTTTTTTATAATGTCATAAATGGCATTGTGAAATGAAATTGCAATCTCTCTAGTAAACCTGTAACAAGTGTCTTTTTAATAGTTTATGTTCATTGTGTTTTCCTGAACATTCTGGTTTTGTTGGGATGGTGTTCAAATACCTGCTTCCAATTTCAAATGGCTGCTGTAGAAAGCTGACTACTCACAATGGCAAGTGTAGTGTTAAAGATTTCTGGGTTACAGTTTCCTCATGAACAGTCACTGAACAGGATTCCGCCTCTCAATCCTGTAACAGTATTTTAAGTCTAAGTTATTCAAAACTGAGACATCAAAAGCATATGGTCTACAGAAATGAAAGCATTTATAATGTTAATTTCACAAAGCACTGTTTCTCACCTGCTACTGATCAGTTAAATAATTTTGAAGGCTTAAATACATGTATGCCTTAATCTGGGTTGTAAGATGATATAAGTAATGGGAACTCACTGTTGATAAATACCTCACTTAAAGAAGTGCAAAATTTCATATTGATACAGGTTTTCCTTTTAGTAAACTGCTAAACTGAAATTCACACAGTATTAAGTGTGAAAATATACTTCCAGAGTGCAGTTTTTTTGCTCCTTTTCTGATTCTGAGTCTAAAATGTCCATCCATTGCCTGGACTGTATCAAAACAGTTGCTCAGACTAGCCGTCTTCAGAAACTCCACCTAATGAAGCTTCTTTTGAGTTTCCAGCTCAACATTTCTTCAAGTATCTGTCATTAACAATTCAATGTAAGCAGTCTTTTCTGCTTGCTGCTCTGTGTTCAGATTTAATGTGGATATATGGGCAGCCTTATGCAGAGCAAATACTCCTACAAAACACACAAAGCATCAGAGAATCCACAGGTATGAAGCTGAGAGTTCTAAATAGCAGTAAGAACCAACTTTTAACTTACAATCTCTAGGACTGGAAGTGGTGAAAACTTTCACATTATTTAAGCAATGTGAGCTCTCATATTCAAAAAGCAAATAGATTGCACGTAGTTGTGGTCAAGGATGAATACTATGGCACAACTGACACAGCTTTTTATAAGCAATTCAGCAAAGGAAAACTCCAGGATTAAACAGAAAGCATTGCCAAGAATTGTTCATTAAAAGACACTGTACACTAAAAGCAGAACAGATGCCTTCAACAGAATGAGAAATACATGGTAAATTCCAGTTTTATTGTGGTGTTATGGCTACACACTGAAACTGTAAAAGAAGTTAGCTGTAACTTCACCCGACAAACATAACTTCAATTGCAGAAGTTAACATGTAACTTTACTCATGTCCCTCTTTCTCTCTTTATTAAATCAAGATTTTCCAAGGTATATTTCTTATCAGTATGGTCTACATTTTGAAATGCAGTAAGAATGAAGCCTTGGTGATAAACTTTCTATGTACGTGTACTTCAGAAACAACAATTTTTTTTTTTTTTTTTTGCAAAACATGCTCCAGCTCTCAGACATAATTTTGGATATTGAAAAGACAACTCTTAATTTGAAGAACATTAAAACTCTAAATGAACTGGGTTTATTTGAAACAAACCTCTTCCACTTCAATTAGGTATTTTCACGTAGGGTAGAGCCAGAATTTTGGTCTCATTTTGCCATTTCTGGCACTCCAGAGCTAATCAGCACTTTTTCGCTTCATGTCACTGCTTTATAGCATGTTTCAGGGATTCTGTGGTGCAGTACAGCTCCACCTCTGTTGGTAAATTCAAGAATTTGAACGGGGGTTAAGTCAGATAAACCGCTGCGTTTCCAGAAGTATGGGGTGGTGGTCTGTCTACAATATGGACCCTCTTAAAGTTAAGTTTTCAGAGAGACTGCGCTAGTGCTTAGCCATCTGAGTACACAGTTGTAACCTTTAAGTAGACAAATTATTTCAATCACACCCACCGCAACACCGCTCCGGATCCCCGCAATGGAGGCTCCGAGAGTCGCAGGTGAGCGTGCAGGTCGAAAAGATGAAGAAGAAAGCAAGTCGGTCACCCCGCCTGCGAATCAAGCGGCACTTAAGCACGGCAGAGCCTTCACTCCCCTCACGGCCCCGGTACTTCCTCGGCGGAAGCGCTCCTCATCCCGCGGGGTCCGCGGCCCACAGCGCGGACGGCTGCTGCCCCCTGGCGGAGGGAGACGCCCCCCTCCACGGAGGGCAGAGCGCGGCCCCCGGCGCCGCCCCGCCCTCCTGCCAGCATGGCCGCCGCTGCCGCTGCCGCCGTGCCCGTGAAGGTAAGCGCGCCTCCGCCCAGCCTTGCCACAGGAGGGAGGAGGCGGCGTCCATCGCCGCCCGCAATCCCTCCCACCCTTGTCGCCACCGCCCCCTCCCTGTCTCGGGGCGGCTGCGGGAGCAGGATGGTGCGGTTTGCGCCGCTGCCCTCCCGGCACTGCTGAGCGCGTGTCGGGTGGCGCTGCCTTCCTTCCTTCCTCCTTTCTTTCTTTCTTTCTTTCCTTCCTTCCTTCCTTCCTCCCTCCCTCCCTCCTGCCCGCTGCGTCCTTCCTGCCCGTTGCTCCCGTCCCTCCCCGCTTCCTGCCGCCTTCCCACTTTACCCCCGCGCCGCCTGCCGGGAGCGGGCCCGGGAGCGCGGTGGTGCGGCTTCGGCGGGTGGTGCCGCCCGAGCGCTCCCTCACCCAGGCCTGTGCAGGAGCTCTCGCGGCCGTCCCGGAAGAGACGAATTTTTTTATTACTTTTTTTTTTTTTTCCTTTCTCATTTTCTTTAATTTTTTGTTTTGTTTTGTTTTTTTAATATTTATTTTTAAAAATTCCGGAGGCCTCTCCTTTTCCGGGTATCCGACCCGCGTGTGGCGTGTCGGGTTTGTCAGTGAGAGGGACCGTGGTAGGTCTGTAACTGTGGGCTGTAAACCCACAGTAAACCTGTAAACCTTCACGGAACTCGAGGCTTTGGCAGAAGTGAGCAGTGCAAAGGTTCCCCTCTAAAACTTGTCTCTTTTGTATTTGAAAAGCGGCTCAGAGTGATGGCACCAGGGGCGAGCAGGCTGATGGTCAGGCTGAAACTTGTGTTTTCACAAACTATGGATAATATTTCTGTGGTGAAGTAACTAACAGTTGTTCTGATGTATGGAAAACAGTAACAACCTGTCTTCAATGTACAGGTTTGTTCTCTTAACTGTAAATTGTATGCAGCTTGATGTTTATCTGCTTTAAAGCAAAAATCTTTGTAATGCCATCCTTACCTCTTTCTCAGTATCCCCAAAACCAGAAGAGGAATACGGAAAGATCTGTTGATGGTTAGTTGTCAAAAAGACCCATAGATGATCATGGCAATGCTTGACATATACTAGTGTTTAAGAACCTCAGATGGACAGATGTAGGCTGTTACTGCACTGATACCCCTACACCTTGAACTTAAACCTACTTGGGGAAGTTCACCAAACATCAGGTGAAGAAAGACATATGCTTCAGTGTGATTGTTACTTGCACTCACACAGAGAAATAAGTTTGATTTTTGTGGTTACTGATGTGATAACTTAGTTAGGTTTCACTTTTGTTGCTCTTAATCCCAATGTTTGAGAGCAGCTATATAATAGCAAAATAATTTGTGTTTCACTCTACTGCAATACCATTTTATTTGAGATTTAATTCCACATAACTTAGATACAGACTCCATTAACTTTTACAAGTCATATTCTTCATGTCCCTTTGTAGGATGCAAAATCTGAAATGGAGAATACAGTCTTACATCTTTCTATTCTTGAGGTCATTCCTAGATGTAAGGTCACTTCTCTGGTTTTTGAGGAAAGGTGAAACTATTCTCCCTTGGTTAACTCCTCTCTGTCTTCCCATGCCTTCAGAGCCTGGATTGGTAGGTGGGAATAGAACTCAGCTTCCCTGACAGGGTGTTGTGGTTTAGAAATGGTGTTCACCAGTTTAGTGTTCCCACTGAAATCATTCCAAACCATGTGTCTCCCCAACCCCTTCGCCTAAAGCAAAATGGAGAGGAGAGCAAAATGGAGGCATGGAAGGTGAAGATCATGGGTTGAGACACGAACAATTTACTGGAAACAACAGTGAGATAGGAAAGCAAACAGTAACAGCAGCAATATTAATAATAAAAGTATACAAGAGACGTGAGCAATTCATATGCTCACCATTATGCACAGCCCAAAAATACCCAATGTCACACTACCCTGACCTGGGACCCTTTCCCTTGTTTCTGGAAAATTATATGAAGTGTTACAGAACAACCTCTGTGTCATGGCCCTCCGAGGCGACTGCAAAATTTAATCCTGTCCTGGCCTGAACAGGGTGTCTCTCCCACTGAGCCTTCAACATCTTCATTCTTTTTGATAATTCACTAGAAGGCTTGGAAAGCAGAATTTAATATAGAATCAGATTTTTGTGTCTGGCTCCCAGATGCAAGTAATATTTCTGGAGATTATGTAAACTGGAAGAAAAAGGATTGTCTGTCAGAGAAATGAAATTAATTGTAGGATTAAAACTGTCATCTCCAATTTGACATTTCATTGGAGTAGCAGCTGTTTCAAAAATCTGTTCTGCCTAACTTTCCTTCCACTGGAGTAGCTCTCCAGTGAATGTACACATGAACAGTTAAAGATGGTCTTTTGTTCATTTTGAGTTTCATGATTGTTCCAGTTGCACACCTTCCACAGTTCTTAAGGCAGTATGTTTTTCAGCCTAAAGTGTAAAATAGGTAGTTTTCACAATTTAGGTAATTTTCACGATTTTCATGAGCAATCTAAGTCAGAACCTTTGTGATAGCTAAGCAACAGAAGTAACACGAGAACATGCCCATCAATACTACTGCAAACAATGACCTTGGTCTTCCTCAAAGCTTGTGTGTGTATTCAGGGTCGAGTATGTGGGTTTTTACTATTTTACTTTGCACTTCTCCTCGTGCTCCACAGGGGGGTAGCAAAAGGAAGTAGGAGATCAGTTAAAACTACCTCATCGTTTGCACCATCTGATGCAGAAAGCTTTGTTAGACAGATATTTCATGTGTAACGAAGACCACAGAGCCTCTGCTTGTTGAAATACTTGATGAGCCAGCTAATACAGTGGTTGAACAATTGGTGTCTCTGTAAATGTGAGAGTAAGAAAAAACTAGAGTGGCAGGCAGTTGTGTGTGTGTTGTGGTAGGGGGGTGTTAATATTGAAATCTGAGGGTTTTACTTGGGACATTTTCAGTCTTTGTGGTAATAAGTTGTTTCATAATGGTTCAGATTTTGTTTTTCCCCGATAAGCAAATCAGTCATGATATGAAGTCAACTTGTAAGTGATACAAACTTTGCAACAACTGGTTACATTGAAGAAAAAAAGAAGCAGTAGCATTTTCTCTGTGATAAATGGTAACATCACTTTTCAATACCATTACTAAGCTTTCAGTTGTGAAAAGCTTGACAGAACTGATTCCATCCAAAGAGTTACAAGTGTTTTGAACTCAAGAGAAAACTTGACTTGATTGAAAATCGAATTATCCCTATAGAAACAAAACTGAAGTTATTTTCCAATGATTAACTGGAAACAAGAAAAATCAGTTGCATTTTTCTTATCTGGAATATGCAATCACAGGCAAATCAAAACACAACAGGGATTTTAGTTGGGGAACTTCTTAGATTTTGTCAAGTCAACACAAAAAACTGATCTTTTTCAATAAGGTTTTCTTTATTTTGGAGGTATAATACCATATAGAAATGCCTGTGTCCTGCTTACAGCTATAGTAAAGTTAATTTTCTCTCAGTATCTGTTACACTGCTGTGTTTTGGATTCCGAATGAGAATGGTGTTGATAACACACTGATGTTTTGGGCTTTGCTGAGTATGTTTATCCTAAGTCAAGGACTTCTTTATCCCCCATCTCACACTCTGCCAGGGAGGAGGTAGAGGGGGTGTGCAAACAAAACTGGGAGGGAGCATAGCTGAGACAGGTGACCTGAACTGACCAAAGGGATATTCCACACCATAGGATGTCATGCCCAGTATATAAACTGAGCGAGTTACCCAGAATAGTGACCAGTCTGGGTTTGGGAATAGGGGTCTGCCATTAGTCAGTGGGTGGAAACAGCTGTATTGTGCATCACTTGCTTTCCCTTTTTATTATGATTGTTATCGTTTATCCTTATTACCATGTTTTACTTTATTTTCAATTATTAAACTGTCCTTATATCAGCATACAAGTTTTACTTTGATTCTCCTCCCAATTCCACCAGAGTGCAGGAGGAAAGAAGAGGGGTTTGAGCAAGTGGCTGTGTGGTGCTTGATTTCCAGCTGGGCTTAAAACCATGACAGCCTGGTATTCAATATGGTGGTTATGTGTAGGACTTTTTCTCCATATAAACAAGAAGCCTTTGTTATAATTGGCTTTCTATGTGTATTTCTCACTCAGGCATTCCCAAATAACACTCTTCATTTTTGTATTAGAAAAAAATGTTTAATTGGCACGTCTTTGTGCGTTTTTTCGTAGCTTTTTTTTTTAATTTGGTGTCTTAAAGAAGAGAATCATGGGATAAGAAATTGGCAAGCTAAATACAGGAGCTAAAAATCAGGTATTTGAAATGTACATTCTGGAAAATTGTGATGGGCATATTATGCTTTGTTGGTCTGTAGTCTAGCCTCATCTTGAGAAGAAGATACATTTTGTAGCTGCCTGGTTAGTTTTTCAGTTATGCAGTTAAATGTAAATTGCAAGACTAATATGTATTTTCTGTGTAAGATTGGAATTATTGGTGGAACTGGCCTGGATGATCCAGATATCTTAGAAGGAAGAACAGAAAAATATGTGGATACTCCTTATGGCAAGGTCTGTATAACCTTTTTATTTATTACTGAAACCTTTTGCCAGATTTCAAGATGTTTTTATGCTTTGAGAATTTTCAGTCTGGTAAATGAATGTATAAAGGAGGTGCTGGCACAACTGTTCTTTTTAGTTGCTACGTACTGTGGGATTTTTAGTTTGTAGAAACAAAGTATTGCAAAGATGAGGTACAAAGGAGACTATATCTGTTCTCATCTGTAGATTGGACGAATTTAGAAACTCAGTCCTGAATTTGCAGTCAAGGGATAAACCCTCTCTTTCAAATTTGTGCTGATGTATGACCTATATTATCTGTCAGATTGGTCCAGGAACCTTTCTGAATTGCAAAAAATACATCCTTTAGATATATGGGACACCATTTTCCCTGTAACTACTGAATTATGTTCTACATGCCAATGTAAGAACATGTTTATAGCCATGTAATTTGAAAATTATTTGAAAATGAAGCTCTGAAACCTTTTGTGACACTGATATACCTGAACAATTCTCCTTCACGTTGCTTCTGTGCTTTTCCTCAGCAGAAGGGAGCGGAGACTAGGGCTGTTGCTCTATCCACAACACTGAATGCATTGTGAAGGATAGTTCCTGGCAAAAATCATTTATAGTACTAACAGGCAAGACAAAGGATGAGGGAGTTTTATAGGCAGGAAATCAAGGGGAAGAGATTATTCTGGTTGACACAGGAAGCTCATGGAAGAATTGGATCTCAGGTATTCTGTAATGTCATAAGACCAGGGAACTCTGGGTGCTTTATAATTGACATTGGAATTATATTTATGCAGTCTACCAGTGTAAGCCAATGTACCTACAAAAAAAGCATCTGGTATGTGGTAGCAAGTGCTTTTTTGTGAGTGGAAGCTTGCCAGAAGCTCAGTGGTGTAGTGTGTGATTGAAAATTGAATCTGTGCTTCCACTCAAAAATGGTTTAAAGTGGAAGTAAGAATGTAAAGAGCAAGAGGAGTTTGTATCCACGCCATTCAGGAAGGGGAAAGAGATAAATATTAATGGGGGGTGGAACATAATCAGAAAAACTGATTTGACTTTTCTACCATTTTTCAAAATGAGTTAAAAAACTGTAATAGAATGAAGAGAACTTACCTCCTCTGTTTTCTATACTCCGCTCTCCAAAAGTAGCCAGCATTAGTTTGAAGGAGAATCCACTGACTAAACCAAACCAGTTGCTATTGCAATCCTTGTTTCTTGAGAGTCATGGATATTCACAACATGGATGTGTTTGGAGACTGCTGACAAAGCAAAAATAATACTATGCCTGTAGCAAATATTAACTGAAGCCTTTCTTTCTAGGAAGAATGGAACACTTCTCCCTCACAGGGTTCTGTTCAGATCGGAATTAAGGGCACAGTGGCGGCACAGTGCCCTTGCAGGTCTAGTCAGTCACAGTGCTGATATGCAACAGGTTTTGGGGGATGCAAATTCTGCAGTGCAGTAGGTGGCCTACAGCAGGCTTTAGTGTTACTGAGGAGAGTAGGAGTACCTGCAGGATGGCTTCTGCACAAGTAGTGAAAAGAAGTGAAAAAAGCTTCCGCAGATATGCACCTTTGGTCAGTATGGAAAGTTTTTTTAATTTGTTAATTTTTTAAAATTATTGAGCAGCTTACCTAGTGTCTTTTTTTAATGTGTTCTTCACAGAATGCAACATGAATAGCTGAAAATAAATCCTGGTGCCTGTTGTGGTTTGTGAGAAACAGTGATCTATGGACTGCCTGTGTCTGAGCCTGCATATTACGCATTTAGCATAGGTTTTACTTAGAGCTCATTAATATTTCTTTCTTCATGTGCAGGGGATGAGAGTAAAACAGATATCATAGTAGGAATCCAGGCATGAATTTAAGATAATGTGGTGAGTTGAACTGGGACTGCTAAGCTGACCTGGATGGAGTGTGAAAGAGAGCACAGCCAAACAGCAAGCTTTTATCCTCTTACCTGTAATGGCCTGTCTTCTTTCTCTCTCTCTGTAGAGCTGAACATCTAAGAAACCAGACCATTGACCTGATGGTTGTTTCATGTAGATTTCTTCCTGTATAGAATCACATTAACTTCAGTTGAACAAAGTGCCATGGATTTCATCTGAAGCAGAAACAAGCCTCACAAATTCAGTTGGTATCATTAGGTGGATCAATATTCAATTATTTTGCTGCTGAGACTTTTTAGTATTTAGGAAGGAGTTGTTACGCAACCTGCCTCTCATTTTAGAGCTACAGAGTTAAGAAGAGTAACTATTGATGAATGCAAGAGGGCAACTTTATTTTAATTTAAGTATGCCTGGAAAAGTTTAGAAGTTTATGGTTTGTTAGTATTTCTTGCCTAGAGGTATGTCTTGATCTTGATTGTTACTGGAATAAAACCAAATTGGGCCTTTTCTGCCATAAAGATAGCTTTTCATAAAGCTGTGGAGACATCTGTGGAGAGTGAATCTGCTGAAATTTTAAGAAGTAAAGGGCTTAGTCTACATAAACTTCAGAACTTTGTAGTCTTTTGTTTCCCAGGAGAAATTGAGATGAAACATCAACCTATTTGGTTCAAACAGAACTCAGAAGAATGAAAATCAATCAATGTCAAAAGGAAAATGCAAGGCATAGTTAAAAGAATGCATGTCCATTTCCTTCTGGCATATAAAAATGCCAAGAGTACAATTCCACTTTATTTAAACGTTGGGGTTTAATTCTTAAGTTTCTTGGCAAGGATATAGCCAAAAGATTTTTGACTGTAAACCTTTCTAGTGCTGATGTTCATTGCATCTTTGACAGCAGCAAAATAGATTTTTTTTTTAATGCTGTTTCTTTTCTTTTAAAAGATGAATAATAACTTACATTTTCTTCATACAGAGTCCTTGAATTGTCTTCTGCTTTGGCTTTCTTGAATCATTAGAATAATTTAATAACAAAATTTAACATTAAGGAATGTGGGAAATATGGAGAAGTTTAAAGGAAACTGTTTTGACAGTTTTTTTACAGTTCTCTGTGTTGACATTGGTCCTCCTTTGATCTTTCAAGTAACATTAGTAATAGTGAAAATGCAGTACATTAGCTTAAAAAAAAACTAAATAAGTTTACAGCTCTTAATATTCCAGCTGTCTTTTCTCCCTTGTCTCCTTCCACCATTTTCAGTGCATCAAAAATTTGGTATTGTATGGAAAATGTTCTGAAATCTTTTTGGATTCTATCTCCAGATATGGAAAATATTATTCTCCCACAGGATAATAGATGGTGTTTCAAACAATATTCTCTTCATCATTGAATTTGGAAGTTACTAAAAAGCTTTGTTCACAATATATTTTCAATTAGATTGTTTTGCTTTCTGGATGATAGGTCTTTGTTCTGAATCACCTTTTCCCAAATGGGCAAAGTATCATCTTCTTTTAGAAAAATATTCTAGGGGCTTGCCTCTCTTTTTCTGGTCGTAGGTGTATCAGGCAGACCAAACAGAGGGGACTTCCACCTTTCAATTGAGCCTTTTTTGCTTGCATCAGGAAAATCAGACCATGGAACATAATAGTCAAGCTTGTCTTGTCCCTCCCCAAAACGATGTACATCATTTGGTTCCTAAACTAGCTCACAGGTTAAATGGAGGCTTGTGGAACCTCTGAGATAATTTTTCATCACATGTGCTCCATGTTCATTCTCTTTTCTGTTCCAGCTAGATTCTGAGGTGAGACCAAAGGAAAAATTACTTCTGTAGGCACCACATGAACAATACTTTATGCATATTTTTGTTACAGACAGAGGAGATGTATTTCAATTGTTTGTTACTGTAATAATTTGGGGTTAATTGCCCAGGGTTCTATTCTTCCTTTTCTATTTTGCAACACTGAGTAACAGATATCTGACTTGGATTTTGTGAAAAGAGGGAAGTAGTTCAGTACATTTATGAATTTTTAATGTTTGAGAACTTTTTATTGTACCTTTTATTAAATACTCCTTTAAAAATACTGTATTAGAGCTTTGAATTAAGATTGTTCCATTGGAAGTTGTTATTATTTTATCATCACTCCTAGGTACGGCTGAGATAATAGTAGAGAGGTACAGCATTTGGAAAGAACTTGTGGGAGAAAGAGAGTGGAAGAATACACTAGCTATGTTACATAGTTTGAAGTCTCTGTTTCTATAACTTTATGAACGTATCAATAGTTAGTTGGTCCAGTCTTATTCACCCACTTTATCAGTGACCTGGATGAAAGGATAGAATGAACCGTAAGCTAGCTGGCAGATGATACAAAACTGGGGGGAGTGGCTGACCTTGATAAGCTGGAGAGTTGGGCAGAGAGAAACCTAATGGGGTTCAACAAGGGCAAGTTTAGAGTCCTGCACCTGGGGGGAATAACCCCAGGCACCAGCACAGGCTGGTGCTGAGCTGCTGGAATCTGCGCTACAGAGAGGGACATGGGGTGGTGGATGACAAGTTGACCCTTGTTGTCAGGAGGGCCAATGCTGTTCTGGGGTTTCACAGCAAGGGTGTGGCCAGCAGGTCAAGGGCTGTGATTCCCCCTCTGCTTGGCCCTAGTGAGGCCACATCTGCAGTGCTGTGTCCAGGTCTGGGCGCCTCAGTACAAGAAAGACAAGGAGCTATGGGAAATAGTTTAACAGAGGCCACAGAAGTCTTTTGGGGTCTGGAATATCTCTCTTATGAGGAGAAACAGTAGGAATTGGGCCTTCTCAGTCCAGAGGAAAGAAGGCTGAGAGGAGATCTCATCAAAACATATAAATATTTCAAAGGTGGGTGCCCAGAGTATGGTGCTAGACTCCTTTCAGTGGTGCTCAATGACAGGACAAGCAGTTATGGCCATAAACTAAGTCAAAAGTTTCACTTCAACACAAGGAAGAGTTTCTTTACATTGAAGGTGACAGAGCAGTGGAACAGGCTTCCCAGGGAGGTCATGGAGTTTCCCTTGCTGAAGACATTCAAAATCTACCTTGACATGTCCCTGTGTAACCTGCTCCTGATGACAGTGCCTGAAGGCAGAACTAGCAGATCTCCACAAGTCCTTTCCAGCTCTAATAATTCTGTGGTTCTATGAAATTTATTTAATATCTTTTAATGAACCATGATGCAGTATCTGCAATTCTTTACTTAAACTGTCCATTCATCGTTTCACAGTGCTTTCTTTGTTCCAAGTATTTATTTTTCTTTTCCATTTTTGTGGAAATCATGTGCAAAAAAGATATTCAGTATGCCACCTGGAAAATGCTCAGAATGCATTTTGTGGAAATCTATGCAAAGGTGTCAGCTGACAGGTACTGTTACACAGCTATCCTGAAGCCTTTTGAAGTGCTTGGATGGGAGCAGATAGGGAAGGAAACCCTGGCTGCAGCAACTAGATTTTGAAGCCTGTGGATTTCAAAGCTGTTATGTTCTTTCTGCATTGTCAATGTATGCCAGAATTCAGTGGAGTTCTGTGATGGGAATGAATATCAAATAGCACCTTTCTACCCCAAACCTTTTGAAAATTGTTGTAAACTTAAATCTACCTCTTGCAATAAACTTGAATCTGTTGCTTGTAAAGCAAAGAGTTCAGTCTTCAACTTAGTGATCTTTTTGATGGGAGGCAAGAATTTTTGCTGGAAATCCTCTTCAGTTTTTAAGAGTATTTTGGTATCCTTCTGTGGACTAAGTGCTTATTACTTCACACAGCAAATGTCTGTAAAAAAAACCAAAGTCCCAAATGCTAATTTTTGTGAACCTTCCTTGTTATGGAATGTTGCACTGGCAAGTTGCCTTGGCTGCAAGACAGCAAGGCTTTTGCCCTGTGTGAAATTTCACTCTTAAAGCCAGGTTTGCTTAAGAAGAGTTTATGTAAGGTGAAGATTAAACACTTAAATATCAATTTAATATCAACTTAAATAGGGGTTTAATATTAAATGGAGATTTGAAAAAAGAGAAGAATAACTACAGTTCTAAACACAGATTTTCAGGAATGTTCCCTTTTTAAAAAAAAAAAAGTAGTAAGTGTCTGCCAGAATTTAAACATTGGTAATTGAGTAACTTATGGTGCTCTGGAGAGCTTTCACATGAATAATTACCAAAAAGAGCTATGCAATAGGAAGTAGAAAGTGATGTCTTTATTGGAAATGGGTATCTCTAACATGGGACTGCCATATCACTTTATTGTAGATCTTTGAAAATGTTCAAGTATGTAATAAAATCAACAGCTGTAAAACTAAGCACTAGTTGAAATCTTGCAGCTAGTATTAGAATTTTATTTGTATTCTGTCAATAGCTGACAACAGAACATTTCTACATGCAAAGGTGTGAGTCTTTCAAGACACTTGCAATTTTGTGATCAGTGAATAAACCATGATCTTGTTAGTAGCTGTTTTAACAAAAAGGGAAGCTAGAGCATAGTATATTTCAGATCCCTGAAGGCCAGAAGCAGAACACAGCCCACAGAGCATTTTATTGTAATGCTGGTTGATGACTTGGAGGCTGCCTCTCATTGGCAGGATGACCCATCTTTGGAGGCTGCCTTTGGGCAACCTATCTCTATGGCAGTGTACAAGTCCCAGCTGGACAGCTAAAATCAAATTTCTCTGTTGTCCTGGCTGGTTGGTAGTCAGGAAGATTGTATTTTCTTGTTGTGTGGCTGTGAGACAAGTCCCTGGGCTAAGCAAATACAACACTGCTTCTGCCACTTACATACTAGAATTTCTCTGTTATATCACAGTTCACATCCCAAGAGCAGGACTCCCAGCAGCATGGAAGAGTAAGTTTTTCAGGAAGCTGGAGGTGAGTGAAGGGTAGGTTGGAGGAATCCAGAACTCTTCACACCCCTACTGTGAGCTAGAGGCCCAATTTAGAAAGGGGACAGAGAAGAGAATGGCAAGTGTAATGGTAAAGCACAGATTAAGTGTGACTTATGTTGGAAGGGGGCTTTAGTAGAGAATTAAGCAAAAAGAGACTGAAGTTTACGTGAAAAAATGAATCATGGTAACCACCTTAATGGTAACATGCACATGCTACTATATTAATGTCTAAAATACTCTCTTGATATATTAGGAAGTAATTACAATTTCAAACCCCAAAGTAAAGAGTTGAAATATTAGTGTTAGTATGAACACAGAAAAAAATTGAGATAATCATTCCGGTATCAAGTTTGATCTTTCTGTTCCAGATTGTTTTACTAATCTGTCATATCAAATTACAGAGCTGAGCTCAAGAAAATGTGAGAATACAATGGTAGCCAGAATTTTGTTCCATAACTGTTGCACTTATTTTTAGGCAGTAGTAAAGATTTCTAATGTGATTGTCACGCTGTAACTCATTCTTATTTGCTTGTTTTGCAGCCATCAGATGCTTTGATTTTGGGAAAGATCAAAAACGTGGACTGTGTGCTCTTAGCAAGGTAAATGAACATTTTAAGGGAGTCTGTATTATGCATCTTAAAGTTTCCTCAGAATTTGTTCTCTTTTGATTAAGTGAACTGAATTTCTACTCTGACATTATCTTGCTCTGTGTAGTTGCTAGGAAAGTCCAGCAGAAATCTGTGGTTTTTTGTGGGCAAATTTGATGCTTCCAGGACTGAGAGTATTAAAAGGGCTGTCTAGGTTAGGAAAAAATTCCAGTGGGAGATATTACCCTAATAAGAATGGCAACCTGCAAGGCCACCTATTCTGATGGTAGGTAGGCGGTGCTGGTAACCTTATAATTCATCTGCTCATAGTGTGTACAGATTTCCTTTGTGAAATAGAGAAAATGCGTGCTTCCAGATCAACTGTGTCTCTGGTACCACTGTAAACTTTTCTAAATCATTCCCTTAGATTATTGAGTCCTCCGGCTGTTACAGTTATTGCATAAGGGCTGCATCCCCTGCAGCTCCCTCCTTGTGCCATTTTTATTCAGATGTCTTTTACTATACTCTGCGGAGACTCTGGAAGCAGGATCTGCAGATGAATGTGAAAGTTTCACACCGATGTAACCGTGGATGTCTAGGACCAACTTGCTACTAGTTTAAATGTAGGAATACTAACACAGTTCTTGGCATTGGGGGAGAATGGACAGAGCATCTGCTGATGACAGGGTCCATCAGCAGGCCCAGTCAAGTCAAGGCGATTAGTCAAGTACAGGGTCCATCTAGGGAGTTCAGGCAGGAGCACTAGGAGGTGAGAGACAAGGCTATAGCATGTGTCTAAAGCCCATCCTGCTTTGGAGACAAACTACAGCGTAAGTCTGAAGGCTGTGTGGGAGACAGGGCTAGGGACAGGCACAGCTGCGGCATAGCTTGGGCCAGGAGTGAAGGCTGGGGCCTGAGCTTGGAGGCAGGAGCATCCAGGCTCACAGGCATCAGGAGTTTGTGTGGAGACCCAGGCTGAGACTGGCCACGGCACTTAGGACCCAGTGGTGCACTCAGGGCTCTGATTTTTTTCATTCCAGTGTTTTTCCATTAAAGCTGGTGACTGCTAACCATCTCTGCAACTACACTTCTGTCTGTGGTTTTATTTTTCTTATCTTACATGGACTTTGCTCATGTATTTTATTACACCTGGACAACATTTTTCTCATTTTCTCAAATGAAATGCTGAGTCAAGATCAGCATAGCTGTCCAAACTAGATCTTGGACCACAGATGTCTGAACAACTTGTCCTTTGTTTACCTCCTCACTGGGATTTATGACTGTTCATATAGGAACGTCATGGTTTTACTTTTAAGGCTAAGGTACCTGCAAATTTTACTTTGTGTTTTGGCTTCTGAATCAGATTGGAAAAAGAAAGGGAATATGTATTCTATAAGAAGATTATGACAGCAGCTACAATAAAGCAATAAATCTGTGTGCCTAGTAGCTTATCAGAAATGCTAATAACAACATGGGAATCCTGCCTGACAGCGCTTCATCATGTTGTGTGCAGTTCCTGAATGATCAAATTTTCAAGACTTTTTGGCCTCTGAAAAAATCAGTTGAGAAATTAAGTTCCTTCTTTTCTCTTACATGGTGAAAATAATTTTCCAGTCTATTTAATCATGTAAGTGATGTACTTCTGTAGCAAAGACAGAGATAGCTTGTGTTTATAAGACCGAGTATTTCCTGTCTCGGTGAAAAAGAATACTGCTGCAGTGTGAAGTCATTCTTTTAATTTATGAAAGCTGTCAGGTCACTCTAAGATCAAAGAGAAAAATGTGATGATTCTACTGTTTTCTTTGGAAAGATGACAGATTAGAACACAATGTCCTATGATGTGCCACTTTTTGTGTGGGTGAATATAAGCAACACTTCTGGGCAGAAAATTAATGGAGGTGTATATAAACCTGTAAAATTTCCTGTAGTGTATGGAAAAGGGGTTTCAGAATCTATGAAACTGACTTAGAAAATTCACAGAAAAAGGCTTATTTTACTCTTGAAGCTGCTAAAGTATATTTGAATTGTATTTTTAAAATTCTTTTTGTTACAGTCTTGAACTTAAAATTCTGCATTTAAAAAGAAAATTATACCACTGCTTCTTAAATTGAATTTTAAGAGGAGCTTAATACATTTAGGAAAACAAAATATACCGTAAGTACTGAAATGGTCAGTTCCACTTCCAGTATTGTTAGGGAAAATATGTTCCTGGAATTCTCTTTATTTGGGACAAGGAAGGCAATTTCAGTCTGATATATTTTACTCTCTTGCAACATGTATCTTTGCAGACATGGAAGGCATCATACAATTATGCCATCAAACGTCAATTACCGTGCCAACATTTGGGCATTAAAAGAAGAAAATTGTTCACATGTATTAGTGACTACTGCCTGTGGTTCATTACGAGAGGAAATACAACCTGGTGACCTTGTCATAATTGACCAATTCATTGACAGGTGAGTAAGAGGGAGAAAAAGGAGGACAAATGGGGTTAAACCATTTGATAACATGTTCATGTTCAATTAAGTTTTTGTAAAATGAGGTGATAGCCTCAGTTCTTCTGTCAAAAAGTGAGATTCATACAAGAAAATGTGATAGGAAATAGAAATGCATTTATAAGGAGTCCCATTCTAACAGACGTAGAAGTACCAGGCTTTGAAGAATGGCCGTGAATGAACTAAAGTATAGCTCCATGGGGAGACTATTCTTCAGAAGAAGAAATCTCCTATTCTGAGATGAGGGAGAGAAACATGACTAAGAGCACAGGCCATTCCAAGTTTTATGAAGAATGTGAAATGAGATGGAGAGGTACAAGAAAGCATAGTAGGAGTCAGCTAGGAAAATATACGCTGTAATAGTGAGGTCCTGTAGAAGAGAGATAAATGCAACACAGCAGCAAAAGAGAGGAGGTTGTTTTAAAATAAGGATATATGCCTGCATATCCTATTTGTTAAGATTCATAAGGCAGTAAATTTGTTTCCAAAGTCTGTGTATGCCAGCCAGTCCTGTCCTCCTTGATTATCTGATTAGAAAAATTCAAGCAAATTTAGAGGCGAAATAAAGCTACATTTAAAGATCACCAGCAACACCAGTAGTTCAAAGATATGATTGCACATTTAAAGGTAAATTTATTTTTAATACTTGGAGGTGTATTATATCTTGAAGTCTTATTTGGGTATTCCACCTAATTAAATGTACTTAATGGTTTGTGCAGCTTCTTTGGGCATTTGTGGTGTTGCTGGTAATATTTCTTTGCCAGCTGAACCTGTAAACCTATTTGTTCCCTGCAGTGCAGTGCTATTCAAATTTTGTCTTACAGACTTCTTTTGCATGTGTAACTGAAATGCTTTTTTTCTTGTAAGAGTAGGTTTTAAATATAGTGTATCTAAATTACTAAGTACCCTGCCAGGGCAAGCCCTATATAAACTGCTTTCTCTTATACTAGAGTTGATTTATGGGTGGATATCAGCCATATTGCTGACAATGCTCATTTTTTTTAGTATTGATACTGATTTATGTAGGAAAGATACTAAGCAAACTTGGGGACATGGTTTGGATGGTTGTGAGTCAAGCACCAGTTATTTTGACAGCATTATCACCTGGCAGACTCCTGAGTAAGTGAGGGGAGCCTCTGCTTGGCATTGGTAAACCACACCTGGAGTACTGTATCCAGTTTTGGGCTCTCACAGTGCAACAGGGCCATGGACATGCTAGAGAGACCAACAAAGGACCATGAAGATGCTCAAGGACTGGAGTACCTCTCCTAAGAGAAGAGGCTGAGAGAGTGGGACTGTTCAGCCTGGAGAAGACTAGACTCGAGGGAAATCTCACTGATCTGTAGAAATACCTGAAGGGAGGTTGCAGAGAAGAAGAAGCCAAGGCTCTCCACAGCAGTGCCCAGGACCAGAGGTGATAGGACCAGCTTGAAACACAAGAGGTTCCCTCTGTACATCAGGGAACACTTTTTACTGAAGGTGACTGAGCACTGGCACAGGTTGCCCAGAGAGGTGGTGGAGTCTCCATCCTTGGAGACACTCCAAAGCCACCTGGACCTGGACAGCCCATTCTAGGTGACCTCCAGGTGACCTCCAGAGGTCACTTCTACTCTCAGCTATTCTGTGATCTGTGTCTTCATTTCGAGTTTATTTAGATGGTCACTAGTAGTAATGGTATAGCCTATTTACAAGAAGTGTTTCATTCGAGCAAGTAAGTTTTCGTTTTGATGTAGGCAAGTGGAAACTTGTTGTGACTTGTTTAATGGCTTCAGGAAACCAAAAAGCTTCTCAGAAAAGCATGTGAGAATGTTTCAGTGTGGAAAATGATATGTAATATGAATTTAAAAGTCATCTCCAACTTGCTGTTTAGTTCAGAAAACTGATAATATTGTAATAGTCGGTCTCTTTTTACAGCTGAATTTCTGTGTGTAGTCTTTTTTCAAGATGTTCTATGCCAGGGCATGTTAGACTGCCTGGTCTTTGGAGATAGGGTCTGCATTTAGCCCTTCACAGCCGTCTAAGAGTGATTGCATTATATAAGTCATTATAAAAACAGTCCTACTGATGGGAAGATATTTTCGTGGGACCAAATATATTAGTTATGCACCAGAGTCTGAAAAGAGATTTTTTTCTGAAATATCTTCTAATGAAAGATCAGGATTCTGCAAACCATTTTAATAATCTTGGAAAGAAGGTACTGGTTAAATTTGCAAAAACTGTCAGTTTTTTTTTTTTTAAGTACTCTGGCTTCTAGATAGTGATTAACCCATGCCAGGCACTACATAGGAAGGAAGTCGTGGTCTAGGTGGCAAGAATTTACTGAAGCCACTATTAAAATCAGTGTCTTCTAGTGTCCAGGTATCTTTTAGTATCTGGGCTCTCACTATATATATTCTCAATAGGAAGAATTCCTATTCTTAATTCTCCTTACAGGTGTGAAGCAGAAAGAAGGAACTGTGAATAGGATTGGGAGAAGAGATAGAATTGAGCAGAAAACTGTAGGCAGCTACTGTAATTTGCTCTCTTTGGTCATGTGCACTGTGAAATTAATGACAGGACTGCAATATAAGGAGTTATGTAGGACTTCTGCCTAGCCTGGGTTTGACTTACAGTGCAAGACTGAATAGGTGTAATTGGAACTATATAAGATTTCCAAGCTTTTGAGAGCCTAATTCTGCAGATCATTAGCACATCTAGTGTTTGATTCCATATATAGTCTCTGCTTTCTTTATCCTTATTTTGTGTGCTTAATAAAAGATATGTTTTGTTAAATAAATACAAAAATATTTATATTGTGTACTCCTTGCTTCTAAATCCAAAAATAACAACTTGCTACTATAGGCTGCAACAGTTGCTTTCTTCCTTAAAAAAGTACTTTTGGTTTTGATTTGTCCATCTCTTTCCTATTTTATAATCTCATTCTTACGACTACCCTATTGTTTCCTTTTTTTTTCCTGAACCTACTGTAACATCTAACTTGTATTTAAAACTTTCTTTTAAATATTTCTTAGTGACTTTATTGGGAAGCTGTTATAAAAAGTATTGCCAGCAGATACTTCATATATCAACTGTGAATTTCATTTGGCTATCGTCTTATTTTCTCCTGCAAAGCACAGTATGTGACACACTGCAGGGAAGAAGAGAGTGCCTGAGAAGATTGTTCCAGAGGATTTGCACCATCCAGTTGGGTGGATTAGCTTGAGGCAGTGCATTTGAGGGTAAAGTGGTAGTGGGTAACAGTTCATGTGTCCCAAAAGGGCATGCTGGATGGTAATTTCAACGGCATGTTTGACCATTACCATCCAAGGAAACAATTTCTCAATTGAGAGAAGAGTGAAAAAGGATTCTTCTGTTTGGAAGGTGGCAGTGCATGTGTGTGTGATCTTTCTGAGAACATAAAGACATCTTGTTCCAAGGTTTTTCTCATTGAATTCATACTTTCTTCATGCTGGAAGCTGTCCCTGTAAATTCTCATCCTTTCAATGTAGGAATGCAGTGATATGAGCAAGTTCTATTTTGACTGGCCTTGTGGTAATTGGGATTTTATTCCTTCCTTTTCTTAAAGCTTACTTATACTTTTTTCTGGGAGTTAAATGCCTGACTAATTAATTAGCTGATAGTTTTGCAGCAGAATCGCAGCACAGTGTGGGTGTTTGTGTCACTTAAGAACAAATCAGCATTTCAGTGTCTTGGTTAACAAAAGATTTTCATGAGGAATTGACAACGCATTACTGGAGTAACAGTTTTATACTCTTCAGCTCAATTCTCAAAGGTTGTACAGATACAAAACAGGATTACAGGTGATCATTAACATCATACTGATTTTTTTTCTTCTGCTCCCAGAGATGCTGTGGTTTTTTATTTGTGTCAATTTGTTGCTTTCTGTTTTCTCTCTGTTGTTGTCTCTAAGCATGTTTCCTGCTTTTCTAGGACAACTAAAAGACATTGTACTTTATATGATGGACAGCATTCCAGTCTGTCAGGAGTATGTCATATTCCAATGGCTGAGCCGTTCTGCACCAAAACTAGAGAGGTTAGTGAATTTTGTAATAGTATTAGGAAATGTTGTTTTTATGGCACTTATTTATGATATATTAGTCAAATTGTGCATTCTTAGAATAGAGAGGCAATATGCACCTCTTTATCCTGTTTCTCAGGTGCATCATGGTATTAAGAGCAAATGTAACAGTTGGAAGACAGGAGAAGTAAGAGATCTTATCTGTCTTCCTGAAGGAGGTATGTAGAAGAAGTCAGTTGGCAACATAGATTTCCCCAGAGTCTTAATAACAGGGCAAAAGATCCTAATTTATCAAGTAACCAGCCAAGAAAACAACAAAGTGAACAAAACAGTTAGCATTAGAAATTAGTTCCATTTTGTTCTGAATAAAGTTGCACCTATGGTAGAGGCTCTCTACATACTTAACATAAATATTTAAATAAATAGTACTTTAACATTCACAGAAATTGAAGTATTGCGTTTGTGCTTTTGTGCATTGTAGAGGTGGGTGATGGAGAGTCAAGGCTTAGAATCTTAAATGTTGAAACAAGCCAAATTATATTTGCCTTTTTTTCTTAGGTGTTGCTGTCAGTTGTGTCACTTCAAGATTTTCAGGCTTCTTAGGCTAGAGCATGTGAAGCACTTCTCTATTTTTCAGCATCTTTATAAGCTTCTGGAAAGAGTGTATCTGAGTAAATATGTCACTTTAGTGTATTCCTAAAGTTGAGGAAAAAGGAAGGTGAAGATTGAACTGCGTATTTTGTGGTGTTGTGGAATGCTCTGATTAGAAGTTGCAAGGAGGTACACTCTTCAGAGGAACAGGAGTACTTACAGAATCAGTCATATCCATTTAAGAGACCTGCTCTGTGCAAGCAAGACAAAGCTGCATTGTGAAGCAGGTGGCACAATCTGTACCCGGAGCATGTACAAACATTTGTACTACTGAGCTTTTTTTGCTTTTGTCACCAATTCACTTCAGTGTCATTATGGGCTATTTTTGTTAATTGGCCACACTGTGGTTTAGAGATGTCCACACTTGGAATTGAGGTATTTTACAATGAACTAAAAGTATTTTGAGTCTCACAAAGAAACCACTGCATATTATACATGTGCATGCTTTTGCCCTTCTTCCATTAAGCAGCAAATTATACAAAATACTTTGCATTTTTCTTGCAAAAAGAGCCTAACCACCTGCTCTTACCAAAAATTAGTGGGCATTTAGTTGCCTTCCAAGTGTGAGCATGATGTTATGTCACAGCAAATGCAAGGAATTTATTAAGACATGGATTCAAAAGTGTTATTATTTTGGTGATTGGCAGTACTTCAAACTGTCATTTTTTAAAAAAAATAAATATTCATACTTAAGACATTTCCTGAGACTGCAGGAAACATATGCCAAGATTAGTTTTCTTTCAGTTGTTAACTAGCTAGAAACAACATTATTTGGGTTTTACATTTTTTGCAAAGCCAGCAGAGAAATATGCTTTTTAAAACAGAGATAAAACATTTAGGTACTTCCCAGTCTCACATGTTATCATTATCTCATTAGCCTATGCATTCTAATCAGCCTAGCAAATGTCTTAAAGAACATGTGTGTTTTGAACTCTTTGTGAGGCTGAGAGGGAATGTTTTCACTTAATTTGAAACTACCAGATGAAGGTGACTTGCATTTTTTTTCTGAAACTACCTCTGAAAATTGTTGGGATAATTTCAGCACAGTTTATCCCAATTCAGAGGAATTTCAGAGATAAATGCAGTAATAATAAAGTCAAAATTGTGAATGTAACATACTATTTGAGGAATTTTGCATCAAAACGTCTGAAAACTTCATAATGTATTGCATTTGTGCAAATATATTAAAGTACTCTGGTTTAGTTGGTTTATGCACTGCAAATTAAGTGAGAATTTAAATGGACTTTTTATTTTTCTCTGTGAAGCTTTGAATAACATTGGGTATCTTGGTTTTATTGCTTTTAGAAACTGAGGCTCAACACAACATCTTATAGGCAGTAAAGCTGGAACTTTGTAAAGAGTTTCAGAAAGGTACTGCCCGACTGTGGTTTAAGTCATGTCACAATTCGTCTGTTGATTTATTAATGATGTAATTAACAGGCATTCAGTTAAACATATATTCAGTTAATAGCAATAAACCAGAATATTAGGTGTGATTAATATTAGATTAATTTGCAGCACAGAATGAATCCCAGAATATTAAGGGGTTGTAAAGGACCTTAAAGATCATCTAGTCCCAACTGCTGCTACTATGTGTAGGGAGGTCTTCCACTGGAACAGGTTGCTCAAGGCCTTATGCAACCTGGTCTTGAACACTCCCAGTGCTGGGGCATCAACAACCTCCCTGGGCAGCCTGTTTCACTACACTCATGTTAAAAAATTCCTTTCCAGTGTCTAACCTAAATTTCCCCTCTTTCAATTTGTGCCTGTCACTGCTTGTCTTGTCACTACAGTTGCTGACAAAAAATCCCTCTCCACCTTCCTTGTAGAACCCTTCAGATACTGGAAGGTTGCTATGATGTTTCTATGCAGCTTTCTCTTCTGCAGGCTGAACTGTCCCAACTTTCTGTCTGTCTTCATAGGGAAGGTGCTCCAGTCTTACCAATTTCATGGCCCTCCTCTGGGCTTGCTCCAACAGTTTCATGTCTTTCTTACAGTTAGGACCCCACAGCTGGATGCAATGTTCTGGATGGGGTCTCAATGGAGCAGAGGGGCAGAATCCCCTCTGTTGCTCTGCTGGCCATGCTGCTTTGGATGCAGCCTAGGATTCCATTGGCTTTCTGAGCTGTGAGTGCACATGGCCGGGTCATGTTGGGTTTTTCATCAACCATCACCCTGAAGTCCTTCTCAGGGCTGCTCTCAATCACTTCTCTACCCAGCCTGTAGATGTGTCTGGGATTGCCCTGACCCAAGTGCAGGACCTGCACTTAGCCTTGTTGAACTTCATGGGGTTTGCGCAGCCCCACTTCTTGAGCATGTCCAAGTCCTCCTAGATGACATCCCTTCCCTCCAGTGTGTCAACTGCCCCACACAGCTTGGTGTCAGTGGCAAACTTGCTGAGGGTGCCCTCAATCCCACTGTCTGGGTCTCTGGCAAGATGTTGAACAGTATCAGCCCCAGTACTGACCCCTGAGGGACACCACTGGTCACTAGTCTCCACATAGACAAGGAGCTGTTGACCACAACTCTTTGTGTGTGGCCATCCAGCCAGTTCTTTATCCACCAAGTGCTCCATCCTTCAAATCCATGTCTCTCTGATTTGGAGACAAGGACAGTGTCACAAAATCAAGTTAACAGCACAATTTTCTCTATGTCTTTCTGTGTCTAATGCCCAGAAGCTCTGCTTTACCCCTACAAGCATTTATGCAGTCTCATGCACAACTATCCTTCCTCAGCACATGTGGGTTATGTGTACACCCACCCTCTTCTGAGAGTGCAGACTTAACTGTTCACATGCATCTGCAGTGGCAGATGTGGGTACTCCAGCTTTATGTTGAGCTGCTCCACCCAATCCACTGATCCACATGCCAGGGAGAAGGCACCCAGAGAAGACACCCAAGAAGGTCATGTAACACACTTGAGCTGTTGCTGCTTGTTGAATCCATTTGTATTAAGTGTAGGCTTCTCACAGGGTTTTGCAGGTAAGCTGCTCCACATGGCCTAAGTCATGATGCTAAGAAGTTGCTTCTAGTGGTGTCTGTCTAGGTTTTTCACTGCTGCTGAGTTATGAAGGTCCCTCCTGACCTACCACAATTTTTGATGCTGCTTTCGTTCTCCTTTCAAGCCTTTCTTTTTTGTTGATGGCCATTTTAAATAGATGTCATTGTAGTTCCTTTCATTTTCCTATTCAGGGTAGTGATGGGTATCCTAGTCCCATTTACCTAGGCTGATACTCTCTTATTCCATCTGTATCAACTGGCTTTATCCAGGCCAATTACCAAGAGAGAAAGTCAGGATTATTCTGCTATATATGAGGTCGTAGTTGGAACTATGAAGACTAATGTGAAGTACATGCTATATGTCAAGTGTACAGGTCAGCCACTGGCATGGGAAAATGTAATAATTTCTGCACAGATTCCCAGGGTACTCTTTGAAGTATGTGCTTGTAGAGTTTTACTTTGAAAATATAAATTTCTTACTACTGTACTCACTAGCTCAGCTCCACCATGTGATAATGTAGTGCTCAATAGAACGCTTTTACCATTCTGCTTGCAGTGTAGACACAGTGCAAAATATGCAAAAAAATTCTGTTTCCCAGTCCTCTTGGAGAACAGTAATCCAACTGATACTAACAAAATCAGATGAGTTCATCCCTGTTGGTAGGACTATTAATTTTTCTTGTTGGGGGAGAAAAGCAAAACTGATTTTTGATTTTGGACAGCTGTAGTCATATGAAGTATGACTACTTTGTATAAAGCTAACTTCTGTGTGCAAGTTTTTAATAGGATGCAAAAGCAGTGCATGAAGGCAATTATTTCCTTTGCCTGACATTGGTATGGTTTGCAGGTTCTTATTGAGACTGCCAAGAAGTTGGGGCTCCAGTGTCATTCCAAGGGGACAATGATCACAATTGAAGGCCCACGTTTCAGCTCTCGAGCAGAAAGCTGTATGTTTCGCAGCTGGGGAGCTGATGTTATCAACATGACTACGGTGCCTGAAGTGATTCTTGCAAAGGAGGCTGGAATGAGTTATGCCAGTATTGCCATGGCAACAGATTATGACTGCTGGAAGGAACATGAAGAAGCAGTGAGTAAAACCCTTTTTCCTCTGGTGTTGTCCTGAGGGATTTGGGTGAGAATGTGTAGGTTTTCATAAGAGATGACATACTGTACTAAATCTGTTCTTAATTACATTAGTATCCCTGAGTTATTCTTGATGAATGATTATGAAAGTAAGAATAGAGTCAATTGTTGCTGTCTCATACATTTTCATAAACCTGCCTCACTACTAGTAAAACTTTTGTTTCCTGTTGTCTGAATCAGGGGATCTGTGAGTATGAAGCTCATGAATTCTGTGTATTACTTGTCTTCCTGTGATTGGTCTGGTGTTTTTTCTTTTGCAGCTCTGTGCAAAACAATGTATATTTAGTGCTCCTGTTTGTTTACACTACACAAGTATAAACCATACACAGACAAAGCAAAGATATTTTTACTATCTAAAAACACTGTGATATTCTAAGACTTCACTTTTAGACTTCTGAGTTAAATATATTTGGATGTTTAAAATGTGTGCCATCAAAATTGAGAGACACCACTCAGTTGTATTGTATTTCCAGGTTTCAGTGGATAAAGTTTTAAAGACGCTGAAAGGGAATGCAAATAAGGCCACAAGCATACTCCTTACTGCTATACCTCAGATAGGCTCCATGGAATGGACCAACACCCTGCACACTCTGAAAGTAAGTATGCAAATGAGGTTGATGAGTACTGGGGGCAGTGTATGAGTATGCACATATAAGACAGATGTATGTTACAGGGTGTGTCTACTTAAATAAAAATGTTTCAGAGTAAATGCTTCAAGAAATCAAATCCATTCAAGAAGGGCAGACAGATTCTACAAGATTCTTACAAGTTTTATTGCAAAAGTCTAGCTTCAGTTTTACAGAAGTTTTGTAAAAGGTTAAAAAAAATGGACAGCTATATGTGGTTGATGAATTGTTATCCTTCATAAGACACAAATAAATAAGATACAAAGTAAGATACAAATATATGTGAGTGTCCACATGAAACCCTGATCTTGGATCTTAGCACAGTGGAGAGTCAAGTGGAAGAGACTCAAACAAACCAAAAATATTATGCCCACTTTAATATGTAGAAGAGGAAAAGTCTGTTACAATATATGGGTAATACCCAGTTTGAAATTTTTGGAATTGTGTTCTCCCAAAGGTTTCAATTCCAAAGTGCATGAAAAAAATGGAAAAGAAAAACATTTCAAGCTATATTGGCGAGTTCTTAGGCAGAATTTTTCTTAGACAAGCTTTACTTACACATTTTTTGTCACCCGTCTTTCACAGGCATACTTGAGTTTCATTTGTGGCTATAGCAAAGAGGGGGAAAATGATGTTAAAATAGTTTGGATGTCTATCCAACGTCTCAACAAGCTTTTTTTGACAAATAACCACTTCCAAGAGTACAAGATCATTTAGCATGAGAGCATCTGAGGATTATATTGAGATTCTGTGGGAGACAGAAAAAGATAATTGAAATGCAAAAGACAGATTGCAGACAGAAGTGGGCCACAAGGATCTCTCTTGGTGAAAGCAGCAGCAGTCTGAAAAGGAGGAATTGTGTTGAAGAAAATTATGAAGGAATCAAATCTCTGATAATTTTTGTCTCTCTTAAGTTGTTCCTGTTTTCCAAAAACCACTCTGTTGACTGAAATTTGAATGGGTAAGAAGGATGAAAACAGACTTAAGTCATGTCTTCATGTACCTGAAAGTGAGCCCCTGAAATTCAGCAGTCAGCAGAAGTGCATGTGCTATAAAAATCTTCCATGATTTCTGATAGGGATCAAATTTTTTGTTTTCTTTTCAATATGGTTCTCTTGTGTAGTGGTTTGATGCTGGCCAGATGTGAGGCACCCACCAAAGCTGCTCTCTCACTCCTCTCTACAGCTGGACAGGGGAGAGAAAAGATAATGAAGGGTTCCTGGGTTGAGATAAGGACCAGGAGAGATCATTCATCAAATACTGCCACAAACAAAACAGGCTTAAATTAGAGATATTAATTGAATTTATTGCTAAAAAAATCAGGGCAGGCTAATAAGAAATTAAATAAACCCTTAACCTTTCACCCTTCACTCCTTCCAGCTTTGCCTCCTACCCTAGCAGTCCAAGGAGACAGGGAATGGGGGTTATGGTCAGCTCATCACCTGAGGCTTCTCCCACTGCTCTGGAAGAGGAGTTGCTCCCCTGCTGCACCGTGGGGTCCCTCCCACGGGAGACAGCTCTCCATGAACTCCTCTGACATGGCTCCATCTCATGAGCAGCAGCTCTCTGTGAAGTGCTGCAGCATGAGTCCATCCCAGGGGCACCAGTCCCCCTCAGACTGCTGCAGTGTGGTTCCCTCTTCCACAGGGTGCAGTCCTTCAAGGACAGCCTGCTCCAGCATGGGAGCAGGGCCCCTCTGTCCATGGACCTCCCATGGGGTCACAGCCTCCTCTCAGGCATCCACCTGCTCCAGCATGGGGCTCCTCCATGGGCTGCAGGTGGATCTCTGCATCCCCATGGGTCTCCATGGGCTGCAGGGGCACAGCTGCTTCACCATGGTCTGCACCATGGACTGCAGGGGAATCTCAGCTCCAGTGCCTGAAGTACTTCCTCCCTCTCCTTCCCTGACCTTGGTGTCTGCAGAGTTGTTTGTCTCACATGTTGTCATTCTCCTCTTCTGTGGTCATAATTACAGCTGCACAATGCCTTTTTATTTTGAATTCTTCTTAAATCAGTTATCACGGAGGCATTACCATCATTTCTAATTGGTCTAGCCTTGGCCAGCAGCAGGTCCATCTTTGGAGCCACCAGCGATTGGCTCTGCCAGACATGAAGCAATCTTCCAGCAGCTTCTCACAGAAGCCACCCCTCTAGCCCCTCACTACCAAAACCAGGCCATGCAATACGTTTTGTCAGTGATTCTCATCTCTAGTTTAGCCAATGGAAAGGAAAGGAAAAGATGTATTTAGCAAAATTTTGAAGCATAAATGACCAGGTCACAGGTTTGTGGAATTCCAACCCAAATTCTTGAAACTAGTCTTTTGCTAATTCTTCACTGAAAAACCTGCTTTTCATTAGGAATGTCTGAATTATCTTTATGAATCTCTCTCACCTGATTATCTGAAACAGTTAATGTTCCCTCTATACATATGAGAGAGGCAACTGACTTTCTTCTTTCCCCTTTGCATTCTTTAGGAAGTCGTATCATGGATGGATAAGGGAGGCAACAAAATCAGTATTGCTTCTTCCCTCTAATCCACAGAAAACATTTCCAAATGATGGGACTGCACTTTTTAATACAGGTGTCCAGCTATACAGCAAACTCAGAATTTGAACAAATAACATAAAATGTGCTAGATATTCCTCAGCTACTTTTTTTCATACTGGCATGAAAGGAAATGTTTCCCAAGTGTATAACACTGCTTAAGTACTGAGGGGCCTGCCATTGTTTCTGGCAGGCATACTTCAGTGAGCTGTGTCCTCTTGTGTTCCTTTGCATGATTGTCTTGCATCTTCATTGGGAGCAAAAGAGAGCTGGCACTACATTTGCAATGTTCCACTTTAACAAACACCAGCCCTTCTTTTGGTTCATTGCCAAGTGCTTGTTCCACCTCAGTTCTCTAAGTACTCTTTGCTGAAAGAAGGAAATAGGATGCACCAGAGGAAAGGTCATTCTGTCCGTACACTTTTTATCTTAAATACCTACTGCTTCATCAGTGATGAATATTGAGATAAATTCACTTGGGATTCGCAATTCTTATGTGTTTATGCCCTTTGCAGATAGTGGTTTGGTTTGAACGATAATGTACTGAGAAAGGGAGTTGATCTGAAGGCACTGGAGGAGCTGGAGACAGGCAATGGGGATTGAAATTTTGTATCAAGAAAATAGGAGCCACAAGTGTTAATGACTTAACAGGAACTGAGAATAGTGAGAAATTCTGAAGCTCCAATGGCTTTGGAGGCTTCCTTTCATTTTATGTAGGAACATCAGGAAAGGCTAAAAATGTTCCTGTTTGGGGAATTAAATGGTAACAAAGTAGATGAAGGATTGGTCCTAGGCTTCTGTTAATGAGAGAGGCAATTTTGCAGAGAAGCAAAGAGAAAGGTACATGTATGTGCCTCTGTAAAAGCATGTAATTGAACCATAAAAAGTTTTTAAAAATTATTCTCTTGTAGTAGTCTTCAGTATATTTTATACTGGGAGTTTTGAAGGTCAGGTGATGGGGTTATTTGAACTCATCTAGAGCTTGAAGGCAGCACCTCTTGCATGTCCTGTGGAAATGTGTTAAGGAGCACAGACAAGGAGCAAGCTGAATAAGACTGCAGCTGGTACACTACTATCAGTGACAGACTATATCCAAGCCACTGCTGAGCATTTCAAATGGGCATTTGCAAATGTCTGTTCTAGTGTTGGGGAAGCATGTGAAACAGTAAAGCTCTACACGGACACAACTTTTCATTTCCAAGCTCTGTAATCTGGCTGCTATGACTGGAGGAACTTCACCAAGCAGGAGAAAAGATGCTCTCTCTCTCCTTCCATAGAGGTATTCGTCCCACCTGCACATGCACATGCCAATGGCGTTACCTCTGAATCTCACAGTAGTCTTTAGGAAGGACTGCATTGTTGAAACAAAGTGTCCAGGGCTGTTTTACTGCGGAAGGATAGGCTGTTTGCCATCCCTTCTCTTTCGTGTATCATTTAATCAGTGATAAGCCAGTGAGTTTAAGTGTACTTGGAAAGGTACTATTTTTTAACTGTCTAAGATGTCTTTAGGCCAGTATTTTGTGGCTTTTTTACTGTAAAGATATTGTTTTCCAGTCTCAGGTTAAAGCCCTCACTCTCAGAATAGAGTATGACCACATGGTATTTATGTCATGTGTCAGGAAATACAGATGATGCTGTTGATCACAGTGGTCCAAGTGATTTCTGGTTGGTGTTAAGGAAATTTCTGGATAAGCTGGGTCAGTCATGGATGACATGCAGCTGGATATGCTGTTAGTTGAGAAGAGCTGTTTAGTGAGGTGATAATTAGGCAGTTGTTGCTGTAATCCTCATGAAATTGTGGCATTCAACATCTGATCTGGGGCAGGGAAGGCAATTAACAGGACAGGTTCTGGAGTTTAGGTGAGCATACTTGGTTTTACTCGATGAACTAGTAGGTATCATCTCATGGGAGACAGCTCTGAAGAGTCAAGGAGCTCCAGAAAGCTGGCAGGTCTTTAAGGGCAGCTTTGTCTGAGCACAGTACTGATCCACAGAAAGACCTTGACTGAACAGGAAAACAGCACTAGTGCAAAAATGCAGCTTGGAAGCAGGAACAAGCTACAAAGAAGGAATCCAGAAGGAAGTGCAAGTATGTTAGGGATGCTTTCAGGAAAATGGGAGTTTGTTAACAATAGGAAGAGATGTCCAAGGCAACAAGAACTGGAGGCAATGCATTGATAACAAAAACTTATGTAAAACATGGGCTTATTACCCATGAAATAAAAGAGCAGACAATTCCATATGGGAACTGATAAAGTAGATTTCTTTTTATCTTAGCTAGCAAAAGTGTTAGTTAGGGAGATAAAAACTGTCCTGTTGAAAAGAATTTTAGCTCATCATAACTGGGAATTGAGCTTCTTACCTGTGTTACATTAAGGTCCAACCCCATGAGTATCAGGAGAGAATCTGTACTATAACGGTAAAAGGACCGCCCTGTTAGAACTGATTTTTTTTTTACAGTGTGGCTATAAGAAAATCAGCATGTGGTAAGGTGTCAGAGCTTTTGTGAGTGCTCTTCAGGTAAATTTCTTGGCTCTGTGAGGAAATCTGCTGGTACTACCTGCCTTTTTCTTGAACTTCTGTACTAGCCTGTGAGAAATAGTATTTGTCAGATCTCTGATACAAGGAATAATGCTGTATTTTGAGAGCTGTGGTAAGTGAAGACTGTAGGATAGTTTAGATTGGGTAAGGTATCTGTAGATGTGTTTCAGTATACTTCATCAGTGAGTCACTTGGGCATTTATATGTTTGATAGGTAATAAGTTGAAGGGCGTAAAGGCTTAATATTTTTTCTGTCATTTTTTCTAGTTTGTTTCAAACTGAAACTGGCATTCCTAAATTCAGTACATAGAACTCTAATCTTGCACATATTTTTGAGTGATTTTCCTCCTCAAATAGTATCTCAGTGAAATCAGTGAACACACATATGTGACCAGAGTATTTTGACTCAGGTGAATAAGGTGGAGGAGGAAAATTCATCACAATTTCACTTCAATTGTAGTTGCACTGGTCTACATGCAATGGTATTTGCAGGCCAAGGACTTTTTACAAAAGCTGAGATTGAAATATTTCTCAGAGCCTTGAATGTGGCTAGTGTCAAAGTTGCCAGTGCCTACATAACTTCAGTATTTTGTTCATTCCCAGTCAGTGCCATCTGACTGGTTTGTGTTCTTGATAGATATACTTCAGAATTGAAGGAAAGTCATGTAGAAGTCATGAAAAACAAGCTGCACAGTTTTTCATTTGTAGCCTTTGAGCCCAAAGCCCATTATTTAGTGTTTCTGTAATATAGTTGTTTTTCTCTGTACCAATGAGCCTATCACATAGCTTTTCAAAAGTTGTCATGAAAACTCCTTGTGTGCATATGCTCTTCCTGTAATTCTCTTGACTTCTGTGATGCTGGAAGGAGTTGGAGATACTATGTACATGGAAGGAATTACACAGGTTTGTAACCCAAATGGAGGGTACACAGTCCACCTTTACAATGAAAGTAATTCTCTCTGCATTGGCAGAAGAAGCATTTATCTACTGTGGCTTTGTATTTCAGACAACAGTGCAGTGTTCAGTCATCCTGCCAAAGCAGTAACAAGCTGGATGGACCTTGAAGTTTGAATGCTTTCAAGGAAGAGTGGATCACTTCCCAACTTCCAGAGGTTATATCTTCAAAAATTGTTACAAGCTTAAAACAATGGACTAAACATTAACCAATGATCCTTTTGTAAGGCTGCTGTTAAAATCTTTGTCAGTTTGATCGTGTATAAGGTGGTTAAAATTAGATTTTGCGTATGTTTTTAATTATGAATAGCTCTACTGACACACTGTATCAGACAGTGGTCGGAGAAAAAAGTGAGTATCCTCTATTCAGTGGTACCTTTTAATTGATGGTAGAAAGGAAAGTCTAAGTAATATTGTTGTTGCAGTTTCATAAAATAAGATCTAAGAAAGCAGATTCACAGGCTATTTGTGTTGCTGTTTCTACCTCCCATCTTTTCCTTCAACAAGGCACATGGTTACAATTCACTTCAGAAACATAACAGAAAGACTGAACAAACAATTTCAAATTAAAATTGTACTATTTTTATACATTATCCATATTTTTTATTCCAGTGATATTTTTTTTAAGGCACTGTATTTGTTTTGTGTGCTAGAAGACATTATTTAATAATTGTGGTGGTTCTGTCACAGCAGCAGTTGTTAATGAGTTAATGTTGAAGAGACTGGGGTAATGTCTAAACCAAATTTGTGCCTGAAGATGTATTTATGTGACTTACAGAACTGTACAGAAAAGGTACTTTGCTGCCAGTGTCCCAAACACTCTGCTGGCTATTTTCTGCTTCATTGAACAATTCCAGTTTTAGTTCCTGTATTAACTGATGAATGTGCTCAAGTGGTTTGAATGTAAGCATTTCAAATTTTTTAATACAGTTTTATTTTAATAAAATAACCTGCTGCTTCTTGTCTAGTAAATAAAGCAAATGAAATATATGCTTCTCCAAGATGTGTGGAAAATGGGCGTTTTTTTATTTTCTTCTAGTTGTTATGTCTCACATTTTGCCATTGATGGAACAGATTGGTGATGATACCTTGTAAACAACACTTTTAGAAAGACACTTTTTAGAAAATACTCTGCTGCTCAGAACTTTAGGTTCTAAGTCCCTGAACAGCAGGGATTGCTGAGGAAGAAGTGGATCAGAATGCAAAGAAAAGATCAGAAACTTGAAAGGTAAGGATTCTCATAGTAATGTAAAAAAAAATTTAATCTGAAGGAGAATAAAAGAAAGGAGGTATATAAGCATTTGAGCCTCCAAGTCTTTTTCTGTTAGACACCCAGTCTCCTGCTGTGAAAGCCTTTAGATTTGGACATATTCTTTCTAGAAAAACCCGTAGAAATGCTTTTCAGATACTAGGGGAAATAGCTTAACCAATTTTTTCTATTTCCTGTTGGTTTTTTTAAGAATTTGGATTGCAGGAGCCAGAGGTTGACCATACCTTTCATTGCCTTCCACTAAGCCAAACTAGGTATCTGGCCTTCAGAATGGTTTCCACTTTTATCTTTCTTCCCTAGACACTTTTGGCGAAATAGATCAGAGCCAGGAAATTCATATGTGGGTGTTCTAAGAGAGTTTTTTTTCTGGGGGTCCATTTTCAATCCCCCTAGGTTTCTCTTTTTGCATTTGGTAGTGACATATAATGGTACTTGTTATGCTAATGTTTTTTGTTTTATATACCAGGTACTTAGTGTCACGGGACAGTGGCACAGAGCAGGTCCGTAAGTAGTGGGTTCTGTTACACATTTCTGGTACAATTTCTTCATATGCAGGGCTGATGAGAACACTAGGTAAGGATGTCTGCATTCAAAGATTGATAGTAATAGCACAGTGTCCAAGTGGAAACCAGTAACAGGTGATGTCCCTCAAAGGTCTGGGACCAGTACTGGGTAGTATTTTCATCAATTAAATAAGGTAATGGGATTGAGCACTAAGCTCAGTGGTGCAATTGCTCACCAGAGGGAAGGGATGCCATCCAGAGGGACCTTGACAGACTCAGAGAGTGGGGCCCAAGTTCAACAAGGTGAGGTGGATGGTGCTACATTTGAGTTGAGGCAAAGGTGATTGAGATCAGGCTTGTGGAAATGGAACTTCGAGGTGCTAGTGGATGAAAAATAGAACGTGGGCCAGCAATGCGCACTCGCAGCCCGGAAGTCCATCTATATTCTGAGCTGCATCAAAAGCAGATTGAGGGAGGTCATTTTGCCCCTCTGCTCTCATGAGACCCTACCTGGAGTACTGCATCCAGCTCTGGGGTCCTTTGTAAGAAAGATGACCTGTTGGAGCAAGTCCAGCAGAGGGCCATGAAGATGATCAGAGGGATGAAGCACCTCTCGTAAGAGGGCAGGCTGAGAGAGTTGGGGTTGTTTGGACTGGAGAAGAAAACTCTCTGGGGAGACCTTACAGACCTAATGCCTTTCAGAATTAAAGAATTAGAGGGGGCTTATGAGAAAGATGGAGAGAGACATTTCACCACAGCCTGTACTGACAGCACAACAGGCAACAGTTTTAAGCTTAAAAGAGGTATATTTAGATTGGATGTAATAACTATTTTTATGATGGGGCTGTGAGACAGTGGACCAGCTCAGAGAAGTTGTGGATATCTCCGAAAGTATTCAGAATCAGGCAGGACAGAGGTCTGATGAGCCGAGCCTAGTGGAAGTTGTCCCTGCCCATGGTGGGAGGATTGGACTTTGAAGGTCTCTTCCAGGCCAAACCATTCTGTGATAATTACTTGTTCTGTCAACACAGGATTGGTATTCAAAGGTATCTCATGTAGAATTTGTATATAAAGTCTGCAAAGCAGTGGTAGTGTGTAGTGTGTTTTTTGCACAGTTCAGTGTACATTTTATACTCTGAAATGTGTTGGAAGTAATTTATCTATAAGACTACAGACGGATAGTAATTGGCAAGAAAAGCATAGGATAATGTTTAATTATGTAAGGATAGGGCCAAAAATAAGTGATTTTGATTGTCTTTGTAAACAGTTTTAAGAAGGGTATTTATTGCAGGAAGAACTGCAGGTATAATAGAGAGGAAGAAGATATAAATTGTATGTACTGCATTACTAAAACCAAGCAAACATTCTAACAGAGAACAATGGCCCCTTCTTGGACTCAGAATGTATCTGGTTTCACAAGAATGAGACAGTGACGGACAGAGGACTTCATCAATAAAAGTTACACTTCAGTTTGACTGTCTCTCTGTGACAATTTTTTATTTTTTAAATTTTTTTGGTAACCGTTATTCAGTCCATTTGCAGTGAAGGATTTGGAGTACTGCATTCTGTGCAAAGTATTGACTTTGTTCCTATATCATAACATCAGAATTAGTGTTAGCAAGTACCAGTTTGAGGCTCTTAGAAAATTGCATCTTGGTCTGATAAATGACTTATTAGGATATAGGATAGTAAACTGTGTTTTCTAACACAGTTGCCTAGTTTTCTAACATCCCAGGTTCCAAAGTTCCAAAGTAGCCTCTCAAGCTTGACTGATACCGTTGTTCATCTCACAGAAACTTCATGTCTTCTGGTTGTTAAGCAGGACATGTTGCACACTTCTGGTTTTACACTAACATCTCTTACACTAAATGCTGTCTCCTAGAAAACTTAAACCTTTCAGGACCTGTCTGATTTATATGTGTATGTTTCACAGACCACTTTAAAGCCTCCTCTAAAGAGTGGTCACTTCAACACAGGTACCTAAATAGTGAGTACTGAAGCAAATAAAGTAGCTTCTCTGTGGGTAAATTACATGTCTTTCAAAATTGATTAGAACCATGGAAAGCCTAATAAAGTATTAGCTACTGAAATTTTACATTGAATTTTCCAGATCTGCTTCTCATTCTCCAGCAAATTATCCTAAACTTATTGATTTGTGTGGCCTGAATGCTTTCACCACTTTGGCACAAAGATAACAGCCCTAGGGCTAGCAGGAACTGCTGTAGAACATGCACCTCTGCAGGATATGCCTTGGGGGCATAGAGAAATGCAGCTGGGAAACAGTGGGTATGTTAGAAGTAAATGCTCAAAGCCTGATTTTCTTTTCCACATGCACAGAGGGGAGATTGAGTGGAACTGAGTGTCCTCACTGTGCATGTGGGAAAGCACAAATAGCACAGATGCACAAAGCAGGAGGCATGCCAGTATTAGGCAAGAACCAGGAAACACAGAAAAAGTAGCCAACTGATTCTTTACTAAATTTTCAACTGGCCTCCAAAGTGTCAGAGATTGGAACTTTATTAAACATCCAGATCCACACAGGCCACAGGCAGAAATGTCACTGCAGGGTAAGTTCGATATGTTAATATGTGCAAGAGAAGACATGCACCACCTCAGAGGAACTTTCGTCCAACTGTATCTTCAGTAGTGTTCATTAGGAGTTCTGCTTCACCTTGGCACAGGTGTCCCAGGCAACAGATCTCTTTCTGCTTTGACTGAAGCAGCTTCTTGATTTGGACAGTAACACTCAGACCCAAACAGCCCTTGTCAATATTCCAAGCCCACACTGACTTGTATCGTGAGCACTTGCTCTTTGAGTGTGGAGTTGCTGCTATCTCCTACCCCACTCTTCCCTGATTGTTTGGATGTTGTATTTTGCTTAGCCCAGCTGTCCATGGCTTTTGAAGTCCTTTTATATTGGATGAGATCTCCTTTTATTTTGCTCAGACCATCCTCCAGTGTGCATATTAGCAGTGTAATGTACTGATGCCAATGGAATACTGTGGGTTCAAATATGGCACAACCTAGAGCATGAGGCAGGCCATTAGATTTACTTCTTTTCACTTTTTTTCTATTTTCTCTGAATTATTCTTTGCAGCCTAACGTCGATCTATCTTTCTAACATGAGATTGCCCACTCATATCTCATTTTCACTTATCTAACACTTCACATTCTTTCATGCTAATATCCAAAGCAACACTCAGCATCTGCACAGGTGGCATATGACATCAGAATTGAGTTTTTGTATTAGTATGCAAAACAGATCTGAGAGCAGTTGGTGTTCCCAGAATGGTAACCAGCAAGAGAGTATTTTGTCTATTGAAACCAGCTGAGTATCAGTAAGAGGAGAAATTAATTTAGGAGGTGCTCAGCACTGGGCGGGATCAGCCTTCTAAGACGGAAATTCTGGCTTTACTGGTTTAACGACTGCTTCCTCTCCCCACTGTCATTGCAGTGTTGGCTGAAGCAGGACAGTTCAAAAGAATTGAAATTAACGTTTGATGACACTTTTGCAAAAGTTTGTCATTGTTTATCTAGATAATTGTCAATTTCTCCACCACCTTTGCTATGAATTGGCTCAGGCAATTTGTGATGCAAACATCTGTGTGATTAGGCATACTTGAAAGGATGTTTTCAATCTGAACATCAGGGTGTCATAGATGAGACACAGATGGAACTAAGAATAGTGCCTGTAGCAAGTGAAACGTATTTTAGAAGACTGTCCAGTTGTTTGATTTCCTACAGCGTGGTTCCTCTAGCACAAGAAGGAAAACATTTGATCTAAAATCTTTTCATTTGACCTTAGAATCTGTGTTTTAATAATTAGTGCTTTATAGGAAGCAGCTTTTGTCTGGGCTTTTATCAACTGTGTAAGAAGGTTCTGAAATTTATTTTTTGTGTTTTCATAACACAATCAAATATTAAAATCATTATTTTGGATCTGCCTGAAGGTGAGCCAGCAAGATAAGCCAGTAGGAGGATGGTAGTGGTAGGAGTTTCTTTCCCCATAATTGCATGTGAGGACAGGGGAATTATCTCTGTCCTTGGATCAGATCCATATTTGATATAAATTCTCCATTGCATGGTATTACTAGTACCTTGGGTTGACTCTCATTTTCTTCTGTGGCCCTTAGGCTACTCAGCACCTAAAGAGAAAACAGATGTAAAAGAAAGCATAAAGCCAGCAGTGTTCAAGTGCTTGTTCTTTTTAGGCAAGGAATGCCCTCTCACCCACAATTTTCACCAAGTAGGGTCCGCTCTGTGATTTTAGGTGCACTGCTCATCAGCCACATGCATTGGATATCTGCAAAGATACGTGTTGTTTAAGAAACCAAACAAAACCATTGGCCCAGGTTGGCATGGAGTGGGATAGGGATGCATGTCCCCTGTGCATCCTTTCAAGCACAGGCAGCCATGTTTGTCTCCCCTTTCCCCAGGCATCTATCTCTTTCTTGAGCTGCACCTGTGTCTTTTCTCCCATTCTGGATACCCTCCTCCCAGCTCTCAGCAAGCCTGTTTTCTTATCTGTCAACAACCACAGAGAGAAAAAGGTGCTGATGCTGGCACTTTCCCCACCTGAGACATCAAACTCTCATATTCTAGATTACCACTCACCTCTGCAAGTAAGAATGTCTTTGTTCAGAAATCACGTGTAGGAGGCTGCTTCCTGAAAGGAGTGACTACATCAATGGCAGCAAGAGCCACCTAGTTCAGTGGTTCGAAGTAGGGTAATTCTAATACCGTGACTTCTGCTGATGGTGCCAGCTGAACACTTGATGCCTTGCCCCTTTGGTTTTTATTTGCCTGAAGCTGTAGGTGCAAACAGGGCTTCTCACAGCCCAGCCCCAATCCTGAACTTACACTTGATAACGAGAGCAATGCTGGGACAAGCAGCAGTCATCTGTGTACTTTTCTGGGAGGCAGCCTGAAGCCTCTCGTTGCAAAGGGAATGTTGCTTGGTTTTCAACTCCTGAGGACCACCTCTAATTCCACTATGCCTTCTTTGACTTTTCTCCAGAACAGAAACAATTTGTTTGCAATTATTTCTACCAAAAGTATAAAGATACAAGTATATAGGAAGAGACAGGAATGTGATGAAATGTGTTCTCTGGGGACACTTCCACAAAGAAAAAGGGTATTCTGCCTTCTGTTCATACAGTTTTTTAAAGTACTTCTATCGCTTTTTCCTGTGAGTTTGGGAAACAAAAATGTTAAATTACTTCGGTGAATGTTGGTTTAAGATTGATTGAAACCTGATTAAAAAAAAAAATTAAAATAGAACCACTAGATATATCATCTCTTCTCAGGGAGTGATTGCCATGCTAGGGCACTTAAAAGACACAAATATCTTCAGAGGTCCCTCTCCAGCACATGCTACTCTTGCTTGCCTGTTCCGTCTTCAAATCCCCACTTTCTTCTGCAAGGGCCCTGAGCATTTCCATTTTCCTCCTGAGACCCTAAGGCTTACATGACGCTTATTTTCTGTGTAAGTAGACGGTGAAGTTACACCTTTTGTTTTCCACTTCTCTGAAACTTTTGAAGACTTTGAACATAAGATTTAAAGCCTGTGGACCCTTAGACACAATATACCTGGGTGAATTTAAAGGGACTGTTGCCTGTGTTCTCAAAGAGTAATTTTTTATAGTGTATAATAGCAAACTCTGGTTTTTTAAGTGCCATTACACCTGAAGGTGTTTTTATTAAATATAAAAGTTTGGCAGAGGACACCGCAATTGAAAATATCTTGTCAAATTGTTTAGATGCTGGCATTTCCACACATTTGAGATGTGCTTTTTGTAGCACACACCACTGCTGGCTCCTTGTCCAAAGGGTGAACCTCATTTACACCACCTCTGAAATCACCATACATAAGTCCATGCCAAGAACTTTCCATCCTCTTCAGGCAACTTCCCAGGGAAGTTTTGGGCTTTGGCAAGTCTGAGCCCAAAGCCTCTGGGAAGATTACACTCTTTTGGCACAGCTTTTCCTAGTGGGGAGAGTCTGGCGGAAACCCTCTGGGCATCCCGGTGTGAATGCCACTCCCCCTGCCATGTTTCGTAGGGGACTGCCCGGAGCTCTGGCCCTCCTTGCCACTGGGTGCGCAGCCTGCAGGCAGGAGGGCGGGCGGCCGGGACCGGGACAGGGAGCGCAGAGGCTGGGATGGATGATGTGTGAAAGAGTGCTCCGCTCCCCGCCGCGCCAGCCCAGCTCTGCCAAACACCGGTCCTCAGGCTCCAGCTCTCGAGGCTGAGCTGGGCTCTCGACCGCCTGAGGGTCGGGGGAGAAAACGAAAAATTCATTCACAGAATGACAGAATATTCCGAGTGGGAAAGAGAGCCATAAGGGTCGTTGAGTCCGACTTGTCCCACCCGCTCTGCCCCAGATGGCTTTGCTCCTGGATGCTAAACGTCCTCTGTGAAGGGGCTCGCTCTCCATTTGTAGCCCAAAGAGCTAGGAAAAAACCTCTTTTTTTTTTTTTTTTTTTTTTTTTTTTTTTTTTTTTTTTTTAGAGAGAGTGGTTCACCATCTCCGGTTCTATTTTTAAGAAATGGATCTGGCACTTCTTCGGAACCTGTGCCCTCACCAAAGTAAGAACTCTGAAACACGGACATACCAACACCAACATTCCTGTAGGGATGAGAAAAAATAGCCCTCAGTTATAGTATGCACCCATGGTGCCTGACTCCACAGTGTGCGTTCGTCTTTTTTCTTTCCTTTTTTTTTTTTCCAGGGAAACCCTCCCACTTCTAAAAATAAATCATAAAGTTACGCTAAGGTACAAAGTGCAATTGAGCTTTCCTTTTGCACTTTAAGCATTGTTTTCAATAAGGAAATAAATGGAAATAAGTGACTTGGATATTTTTAACTCTTGTGTGTGTATGCTTAATTAATACACATCTGCAAAAAGTCCTGTTATTCGACACACGTGAAAGTGCTGTGTGTACCCATATTTATTTATACACATACACACACACACACACACACACACAGAAAGAATTGAAAGCAACGAACAAAGCTGAAATAAACAACACCACCCAAATGAATAGTGCTGCATACAGAACTATTAAATAACTGAACACGAGGAGTGAAGTATTTTTAAGCCAATCTCTTCTATGTTTGATTACTGAATAATAACAGGTATTTCATCACACATAAGTGGTATGAACATCGGGCAGATGATAGAAATTACATCGGAAAAACAGAAAACAAAAAGTGTGAAAAGATCCAGATTTATAACCAAACTCGGTCATTTGTTGTTGTTTCCAAATATCTGGTTTAGAGACCCAGAAAGCTGTCTTAAAAATAAGAAGCTCCTTGCCTATATCATCTCAGCAAATGGGATCTCCAAATGCAAAAAACGATGCAGTAACTAACTGATTATCAAATTTTTCTCACATGAATAGCTTTCCGTGAATACAGCTACACAAAATATTTGTAGCTCCCAAACTGTAATGTTGACCAGCATTAAAATTTTTAACATTTGAGCACTGTTATAACTCGGTGTCAAATTTGTATATTGAGTGAGCTGATGGGGGGAGAAGATCTGGGGTTTAATTAAATTTGTAAATGGGATGGCTAAGGTGTTCACTATTTCAGAGCACGACAAGATAAAACAATCTCAAGGAATAACTGAAATGCAAAGCCTTACAGGGCAGTGATCAAGCCGGTAAAGGAAACATACCATTCTTACTTCTCTAAGCAGCTTTATTGTAACAAAACAAAACAAAACAACCACAAAAAAACCAAACCAAAACCCAAACAAACAAACAAAAAAAAGAAAGAAAGAAAGAAAGAAAGAAAGAAAGAAAGAAAGAGAAAATGGAAAAGGCAAGCTCTTTTTTTCCCCCTACAGCACAGAAGACCCGTCTGTGCTCTTGCCAGCCAGAGAGCTTGAGAAGGAGAAGCAGGAGTGCTGTGTTTTGGTTTTTTTCCTCATTTTCTCAGGAAATTGAGCAGTACGTGTCTTCTCTCAGAAGCAGAAGCTGGAGTGCCTGGGGCTTGCGGGAAGAGCCTTGCGGGTAACGGGACAGAGGAAGATTCTTCCAAGCAGTCGGCCATCGGGAGCATCGCCAGCCGCGATGGCTCGCTGGTGACTCGGCGGCGGGGATATTCGCCGGGAAAATGGGCTGCAGGGGACGAGGGGACAGGGTGTCAGCGGGGGCGGACGCGGGCGGGTCAGCGCGCAGCCTTCTCGGCGGCCTCCCCGGCTCCCGGAAGGGGAGGCGGGTCACGCAGATACCGCCCCACCGCTCCGTGCGGGCCCCCCGCCGCCACGTCGAGGNAGGTCGAGGCGGGCCCCGCCCCGGTGCAGCGCCGCCAGCGTCTCCAGAAAGCCGGCGCGGGCCGCATCGTGCGCCGGGAGGCAGCCGGTGCGCGGGTCGGGGCGGTTGGGGTCGGCTCCACGCCGCAGCAGCAGCTCGGCCACCCGCGGGCTGCCCAGCATCATCACCTGCGGGGAGAGACAGCGTCAGCGCCCGCCTAACCCGAGCACCGCCGGGAGCCGCGTCCGCTCAGAGTCCGGGGGACAGCCGGGGCTGGCGGCGGCCGGACAGCGTCTCTTTCGGGGAGTAATTCTGCTATGTCGGCCACTTTGTAGTCGTGACCAGCATGCATAATGACAACTGTTTGCGGTGATCCGTACGCGTCCCTTCCGAATCGAGATAGTGTATGACTATACGATAAATTAAAATATTAACTACGATGCATGTGGTTTCCAGACTTGGTGCTAGCCATGTGTATGTTCTGTTTCACGGTTATAGCATTTACACATACCATGGTATAGATGGTACTTGTAGTGTGTGTGAACACACACGACGATACGCACGTACGGACACAGCTGTATATGCGTGTACATAATATATACACACTATGCATGCCGTTTGTGTAATGTACCCTTTAGTATATAATAAATAGTGCATGTATATGTATTATAAATATATTTAGCCATACATATATATTAAAATACATTAAGTATGTTTATACACATAAAGAGTGTGTATATATTTGTATATTATATATACACACCATGTATTTTGTGACAGTCCTGAGGAACCTAGTGTTAAGGTTCCTGCCACTTAGAATGCATTATTGATTTATCAATGGTCAGCACAGCAAGCTGGGCAATGTGGCTGTGTGTGATTCCTTTTAGCATTCGGTGTGGATTTTTCCGATTTTCCCTTCCTGAGTTTTGGACCAAGATTTTTTTTTTTCTCTCTCTCTCTCAGCTCTATCTTCTCAGTGGAGTGAGAGCAGCTGCTGAGAGCTCAGGAGTAATGCACAAAACTCAACGGATGAAAAATTCCGAATGATATTTTGTATCTAAATGGCAAATTCCTAATGACATTCTACTTTTCTGCCAATAGCAGAAAGTTTCGGCAAAGTTTGATCATACACGATTGAACAAAACCCGGCAAAAAACCCCAATCAAGCAAAAACCAAAATAAATTTGTACCTGGGGTTTTACTTCCCTCATTGTTCTGATCATTTTCAGTGGAATTTTAACCTCTATAAACTGTGACAACACTGTGAAAAAGATCTTAAGACAGTAGATTTTTCACATCACTTTCTTTCTCGAGACTTTGGTTTTTGCAATTCAACTAGTTGGGTTTATTTAGAATATAAGTGCAAAAATGTTTATACATGTCATAGTTTATAAATTCTCGATCTTAATATTTTTCAGAAAGAAAAAGAGGGTCCACATATTCGACTGTCAGCCATTTTGCAAATTGCTGACAAGAGAAAGAGAACTTAGTCTCACCCTGAAATGAGCAAAAGTAAACACATAATTTATAAGAATTTGGAGGTTCTTTCCATAAGGAATTTGAACATACAACAGAAATAAAACGAATATCCGTCTGAGAGTCTTTCTCGGTAACTTACTTCAGAAAAATATTTCCTTTTTCAAGTACCAAAATGGCTGTTTAGCTTAGCTGATTCATCATTAAATATATCTCGTCAAATGACAACTCGAAAAATCTTTTTCATGAGATATACAAACCTAGTTTAAATCACAGTACATTAATCGTTCATTGAAGACTTTAAAGTTTTCTACTTAAGTATGTCGATTAATATAACACACTTTTAACTCTCAAACTGCCTGGAAAGAAACTCCACATACTGGTGCTTCTAACATCTATCAATAAATACTGCCACTACTGATGAATAGAGAACATTAGAATTACTACTACTAAAAGAAAAGATGACTACTAATATATACGTAGTTTCAAGTCATATTTTTACCATCACAATTTCTAGGTTCTGTGTCTTGAATATACTAGTAAGGGACCGCACTTCGATTTCCTTGGGGAGATAAGACCCATTCGAGCTATATTTAAAAAATAAAAAAATTGGCTCGAAGTGCAGGTAATTCCCCAAATTATTTGGAAGCGGATTTTGCAGTTCCATTTCTCCTTTTGAGTGCCCCCTAGAACAATTCGTTTGCTGCCAGTGGCTCCCCTCTTAACTCCATCTTGTATTTTCAGGAGGGCAAGAGCGTAGTGAAGTCAAGGGCTCGTTTGAATTCAGAGAGCTGCGGTTGGAGTAGGGTTCCGACCGTAAGAATGAAAATTCATTCCAAACACGAAATATCCACCCCTCTCCGCCGGTGTGGCAGAGCACAGCTTCCCCCCTCCTCCCCTCCTCGGTTCCCCGTCTCCCCTGTGCTCCGTACCTGGAGCGGTGTTCTCCCAAGGGAGTTGGTCCCGTTGGGATCCACGCCTGCATCCAGCAGCTTCCTCACCTCTTCGTGGTCCCCGCGGGCGGCGGCGCTGCACAGCCGGTCACTATCGCTCCGGCGGGACCCCTCCATCGCCCCCCGCCGATCTGAACCGCAAGACCGCCGCTGGCTTTTCCTCTCCCCTTGCTGAGATCTCACCCGTCGCTGCGACGCAGCTCCTCCTTCCCCGAGGGCAGCGGCCGCGCCCCTCGCAGCCCCCCTGCTGCCCCCCCGTACCCTCGCCACGCCGCGCACTCCTCCGGCGGGGCGGGCGCTGTGGCATCCGCTCTGTCCCCGCTCCAGCGGCTGCGCTAAAATCCCCGCACCCGCCCGGGACGAGGAGCACCGGCAGGGCGGCGAAGGATCACGGGATGTGGGCAGCCCGGTCCGCAAGCTGGCACCTCGGGAGGGCAGCTCGATTTCATCCCCGCCTCGAGTGCGGGCGGCTCTCGCGGGGTTTTCTTCTCACCCGGGGGAGGGGGTGAGTGCGGCAGCCTTGCTCCCCCAGCATCTCCCCGTGTTGGGACGGGTTGCAAAGGCAGGGAAGTGGGGCGCAGATCCCCCGGCAAACGGCTTGCATGGCAGCTGTCTCGGGCGGGGCAGGTGGGACGCGCCACGCGAGCACCTAACAAGGGGGTACGACGACACTGTGAGGGGAAGACAGACCAGAAGCTTCCCGAGACAGCTTTTGTATGAGGCATGGCTTTGATTTCTGCCTCCGAAAGGGGGTTCTGCCCTGCCAGAACCCCTCCAAGCTGTGGGTCGGGGGTCCTTTCCTCAGTTCTGCGCTGGCCGAGAGCAGACGCACCGGATGAGGAAAGGAGCCGTTCCCGCAGCAAGTGTGCCACCAACCTCATGGCACCAGACAGAGAAGAGTCGCTTGAGACCTGGCCCTGCCGGAGCCTGCCGCGAGCAGGGAAACCACGGGCAGAGTAAGGTGCAGCTCCAGCCCCACAGCCGGCGGCTAGGCAGAATCTCACCTTGAGGCTATAAAGGTCCTCAAAATCCAATCCGCCAAGCGTGTGCCCGCTGCAGGCCCCGAGCATGCCCGTGACGTACACCCCCTCCCCAACAGATCTTGCCCCTCCAGTCAAGCGGCAGCTGGAGACCGGCACCCACTACCCTCGCGTGAAGTTTTTATTTCTCTACCTCGAAGTTCCAGCCAGACCTGTGTAACAGACAAGGGGAATAAGGGTGTCATACAGCGGGTGTTTTTGGTTATGTTTTGGCGGGGGTTTTTTGTTCGTTTTTTTTTTTTTTTTTTTTTGTTAGTTTGTTTTTTGTTTTTCCTCCCCCACGCGCCTCACAATGTCAGTTCCCTAATCTCCTTTTTTCTTATTTGCAGAAGACCAGCCACAGAAGCAGTATCTGCTGTGCAGACGCAATTGTGCCCTTCAGCATTAAACCCCGAAGAGTTCTGCACAGCTACAGGAGAAACACGGTGATTTGATGTCTACATTTTCTATTAGCCGAAAGACAGAGATATCCTTGGATGAGGAGAAATAAACACAGATTTATCCCCTAATAGACAAGTCAGAGGTTCACTGAAATATCTACATTTGGCGGCTTTCTGAGCCTCCCTTGTGAAGTTCCCGGGGCAGGTGGCATTGCAAGACAAAGGTCCAATATTTGAAGGGGGTTTGTGAGGCAAGACCCTCACTTGCTGGGGACTGATGATGAACTCCTACCACAGTGGTTTTCCTACAATGCATGGTGCAGAGCGGCCCTCAGGACAGGTAGACAATTGAAAACAAATAAATAAATGAAAATTTAAAATTAATCAATTAAGTTTAAAAGAGTGGATTTTTTAAATGTCTGGAAAGTCTAAGAAATTAAGATAATCCCCCACCCAAAAGGCGAAGTATTTTGTTGTTCTTCTTGTGCTTTCTGACATTAATGATAGCCATGGAGAGATAAATCCGAGGAGAAAACTTTGTTGGTTGTGTCTGTCAGGTGTCCTAAAATTTCAAATCAATAGTGATGCATGGCAGGGTTGTAGGTTATCACTGGTTCATCTTGCTTTCTGTGAAATAGTATTAATCATGGATTTTATGCATCTGTATGCATTGAACACATATCTTTTTGTGAGTATATAAGGATAAAAACAGGTTGAACTCAATTACCTCAAAGGTCTTTTCTGCGATGAAAAAATATGCACACCCACACGTCAATATATTTGCAAGTGAAAATGTTACAACGAGTCAGAGGCCTGTGTGTATCTCCAGCTCCATTAAATTATGTTAAAAAGTACTGGTCTAAAACAGCAAATACTGTCCAATTATTATGTCCCAACATTAATGACTCTCCAAATCGCATCTCAAACTACAAGAATATTATTTTAAAGTCACAGAATTTTTAGTTATGTGATTGAAATAATGTGATTTCTTCCCCCTCTAAAAGCAAATCTTATATTGTACAATTCTAGTACTAACAAAGACCTCAAATTAACCAAAACATAACAACATTGTCATATCTGAAGTTAGGGGAATATTAACGCAGCCTGTGCTAGTGTATTTTGCAAAAGAACCTTGTATTGTTCTTGTGTCTCGGGGGAAGGGAGGAGAGGAAAATCTACCTTTTCCACCCAGCAAACCTTACTGCAAAGACACTTACACGGGATTTAAAAAAAAAAAAAAAAAAAAAAAAAAAAAAAGGTAAAACACNAAAAAAAAAAAAAAAAGTCACGTTAAGCCATGTTCCTATCCTACATTTCTGTTCTTATTTAATTTTAGAATCACTATTCAACCATACAGATCTTTGACACTGAAAAAAGATCAATTTTAATACTACAGTACAGCAATCCTGCAAATTGTTCTGAGATGTTTTGATAACAGCATAAAGGACGGAAGGAGCAACTTTCAGTTAGCAAAGGCAGCCATCTTATACTCTTTTTAAGGCTTAGCAAGTACTACCCTTTCAAACAAAACAACAACAAAAAAATCAAAACATTTACATCCTTTTATCTAATAAGTATTTGGGTAATATGTTCAGGGGTTAATTAAATCCTATAAAGAGAAAAACTACAAAGAACATAATGTTGGGATTTCCTAGCTTGTAAATAGGCAAAAAGAGAACACGAGGGGCAGGGGTAGGAGGTGCAATGGAGAGGGTGCATGGAAGTAACCTGTTTTATGTCTAAAGGGGGTGGGGGATAGATACAGTTGTTCTGAGCTACACTAAAAATGAAGTCATATCCATGTACAGAAATAGTTTAACACCGTTGTTCTTCTCTTCAGCTTAAAATGTCAGAATATTTGCAAAGATATTTATCCTGATTACTCATATTGGGCAAGAACAGGCAAATATATCACCTTAATGTTAATAGTTCAGAAGTTGTGCCATGGGGGTTTCTATGAAATATAAAAATGATTGAAAAATAACCTTGAACAAACAAAGCCAAAACCAAACCACACACAAAAGCCTAAACAAAACTCAAACAAGCTGCAATAACAACGAATAAGTACTTCACAGAACATATCTCACAATCAGAGAATAGTTATAGGGTTGGAGAGGACATCAGAGATATTACTTCCAATCCCACCTCACCACCCTGTCTCATCCAGCCTGGTCTTGGACACTTCCAGAGATGCGACAGCCACAACTTCATTATATGCTACCCTAGACAAAATTATCCCTAGATATTGTATTTTTCATAGGGTTTTTATTTAGTTTCGTTCTATCTTTTAGATTTAACACACACACTTGTCTTACTCCTTCCCAGGCCTTTCAAAATCAGATTTGTAGTCTAGAGCTAACTAGCATTTCAGAAAAACTCGATCTCCCTGATTAAAAGCAAGGGGGAAGGGGACTAAAAAAGTAGCAGTATTCGCAGCAAGTGTGGAAATAGAGAGAGAAAATAATAGCACCCTTTCGGATCCATGAGGGGGTTTTGTCCTTGCTACAGATAATTTACTTCATGATAATTAGCACCCTCATACTTATGTTTCTATTTGAGATTCATGCATATCAGGTCAAACAGAGTTTATAGTTTCTTTTTCCCCCATTTAGCATAGGATGAAGAAATGAGGCCTACTACAAATGCAAAAAATTAGGCATTTGAAGACAACAAGGAAAATTTGCTATAGTTTATGAATGAGATATATATAAACACATATGTAAGTTTTTGTGTGTGTCTGTGTCTGTCTGTACGGCCCCACACTTGTTATTCAAAAAGCACTGGAAGTAATCTAAATAGACACTGAATCTGAGAAAGCTCTGAATTACTTTATCTCCTTGATAAAGTTATACCTCGAGTCCTATAGCTTGAAAGGTTTAAATTTTTATAATCCCTTTATACATGCATAAAATAAATTATCTTTATTTTTGTAGTTATTTTGGGCAAATATTTCTACTTTTCTTCTCTTCTACCTCTGTTCTTTTCCAGTGTGTGCTCTGTATTAGAGCAGGTTTTGAAATGCTCTAATAACGCTCTATGAGGGTTTTGCAGAGCAATCCTCAAATTCTCATCAGAATTAATATTCACTTTAGCTTCACTGTATGTCTGATTATTATTATTGTGTGTGACAATCAATGCCTAGGTCCACAACAATCCGATTTTCCATTCTGCAATAAGGAAAAGATCCCTAAAACTGCCCCAGTCTCGGATGCCTCTCAAGGTCCTTCCTACGAGTGTATTTTAGTTGCTCTTTCTGACGCTGCTTAGCCGTTCTGATCCTTCTTTCCCATATTTTCGTAAAGGCAAGGGAAGGCAAAGTAGGCCTCTGTATTTCACTGTTATTTGAAAGAGTGGAAAGTAATACACGCTCGGAAAATAGTGGCCATTTTCTCTGTTCAGAGCAATAGCTATGTTCCTTGTTTGCAAGGAACTGTCTGGAAAAGTTGGTAAGGGGTGGTGGGCTTATATTTCCTTTATAAGCGATACAGAAAACTTCTCAGAAAGTGGAAGGAAAGGCAGAAATAAATCACTGTAATTTTTCAAGAACCGGACATTTTCTATTGCGTTAAAAAA
>VZRN01005941.1:369695-387454 GCA_013397935.1 Dasyornis broadbenti | reverse complement strand
GGTCGCCTTCTGCGGCGGCGAGAGCGGGTGTGGCCAGTGCTCCGTGTCTTCCGCAGAGGCTGCTGGCTCCGTCTCCGGCTCGGGCTCATGGACCCTCTGGCTCGCCGACGGTAACCAGCCATGGTGGTGCTCGCTGAGAGCTGTGAGCGGCTGTCCTGCTTTTATAGGGGGGCCAGGCTGGAGGCCTTTGTGATGCAAGCGCTTTACAGAGCCAGCCTCACCAATGGTGTCACAATGGCTGCATTGGTCTTTATCACTAAAACCATGTACCAGGATTTTAATTTTCTATCTAATTTTATATTTCTGTATCATTTTATTCAAACAAGAAACTGTTACTCTCGTGGTTGGAGAAGCTTAAAAGACTCTAACTGTCCTTAAATGATGCTCAATAGATAAATACAAGATAGTCACGTGCAGTGTTTGCTAATGGAAATTGCTCCATGGAAGTGAAATAGCCTGCTATGCTTAAAACTTCATGGCATGATGGCTTATGATCAATGCTAGCCACGCTTATAAGTGTTGACAAAAACACTGCTTCAGCTCGAGTGTTTTATCGTTTATAGAGGAAAAATTATGTGGAAGACCTCAAGGGTGCTTCTGAAAACTCTGTTCAGGATATTTGGAATTTGCACTTGGGGAACGCCCTCTGAGAAGTGAATGAGGTCCACTTCTCATCCTTGTGTTATTTATTATTTCTTCCTATTTAGACATGACAGGCACAAAGTAGTTATAGTCATATAACTGTAAAACACTGCAACTATAGTGCCTTCCCTGGTGTTAAGTGTGACTTTGGCCTCATGGTTCAAGAGCAAAACAGGCTGCTGCATTCCAAGGTCTGCTGCCAACTCCCCGTATGTGTGGTAAAATAGTTTCATTTCTTTTGGCTTTATTTAAATTTTTTTCACCTGTAGGAAATGACTGACATAATGAAAATGCTGTGAATTAGCTCTTGTGGATATTTAGGAGATAGAGGTCTCTCTTGACAATATTTGAATGGTCTGAGGAATCTGGGGACATCCCACTTGAGTGGAAGTTGATTAACATTATCACAGTTTTCAAAAAGGGCTAGAAGAATGACTTTGGAAACTATAGACCTGTTAGTCTGACTCTAGTGCCTGGTAAGGTTATAATAAAGATTATTCTGGGAGGTATTGAACAACATCTGAAGGACAACACAGTCATCAGTCATGGCCAGCATGGTTTCATAAGGGTAAAGTCTGCTTATCAGGGCTTTCATGTTCCTTTTATGGCAAGGTAACCCACTTAGGTGATCAAGTGAAGCCAGTTGATGCTATCTTTTGGGATTTCAGTAAAGCTTCTGATACTGTCTCTTACAGAATCCTTCTGGATAAAATATCCAGCACACAGCTGGATAAACACATAACGTGATGTGTGAGCAACTGGCTCACAGGTTGGGCACAAAGGGTTATAGTGAATGGGGTGACATCAGACTGGTGACCTATCACTAGTGAGGTTCCACAGGGCTCCATCCTCGGCCGTGGGCTCTTCAACATCTTCATAAATGTCTTGGACTCAAGACTTGAAGGGATACTGTGCAAGTTTGCAGATGATACAAAATTGTTGATTCCCTTGAAGGCAGAGAGGCCCTGCAGAGAGACCTCGACAAATTAGAGGGCTGAGCAATCACCAACTGTATGGAGTTCGGCAAGGGAAAGTGATGGATTCTGCCTGGGATGGGGCAATCCTGGATGTATGGACAGACTGGGGAATGAGAGGCTGGAGAGCAGCGCCATGGATCCTGATCACTGGCAAGTTGAATATGAGTCAGCAGTGCCCTGGCAGCCAGGAGGGCCAACCCTGTCCTGGGGGGCATCAGGCACAGCATCACCAACCAGGCAAGGGAGGGGATTGTCCTGCTCTGCTCTGCACTGGAGCCGCCTCACCTCAAGTGCTGTGTGCAGCTTTGGGTGCCACAATGTAAGAACGATATAAAGCTGTTAGAGAGTGTCCAGGGGAGGGCAGTGAAGATGGTGAAGGGCCTTGAAGAGAAGCTGTATGAGGAGCAGCTGAGGTCACTTGGTCGTTCAGCCTGGAGAAGAGGATACTGAGGAGAGAACCTCATTGCAGTTATGACTTCCTTGTGAGGGGAAGAGGAGAGGAAGACAGTGATCTCTTCTCTATGGTAATCAGTGACAGAACACAAGGGAATGCCCTGAAGTTGTGTCAGGGGAGGTTTAGGTTGGATATTAGGAAAAGGTTCTTCATGCATAGGGTGGTTGGGCACTGAAACAGGCTCCCCAGGGAAGTGGTCACAGCAGCAGCCTGACAGAGTTCAAGAAGTGTTTGGCTAATACTTTTGGGCATATGGTGTGACTCTTGGGGATGGTGCTGTGCAGGGGGTCAGGAGTTGGACTTCAGTGATCATAGTGTGTTCCTTCCAACTCACAATATTCTGTGATTCTCTATGGTTAAATTAAAAGCCTAGCAAATTTGACTCCTCAAATTTTTAGTAGATGGTTTCATGTATGATTGAACTAAAGTTTTCATCAGAGCTTAGATTCTTTAAATTTTGGTTAATTTGACCTCTTTTTTATAACTACAGAGTGTTTACTTTTCTCTTTCTGTTGCGCTGAACTGAGCACGTAGTACAAGTTCAGTGGGGATGGAATCATCAAAAGGATGATGGAAAGAGATATATTATATTCATTCTGACTTTATCCTTACTTTTTATTTCACGAATGTTCATGAACAATCAGCTAATTCTTGGCATGCATACTGAAATTTTTTCAATTCTCTTCCTTAAAACTGGGGCTATGATGTTATCAATAGATGTATATAAGTGTATGTGCTTTCAAATAGAGTAAGAACAGAAATGCTGATCAGAAGTTTTGAAAACATAATCTGGTTTGGTGGTCAGAGATGGCAGTTTCTTAATGCTTGGAAACTGGTCTCAATCCCAATCAGTTAGAAAATAGCTGCAAGTGAAAGCATCCAACCTTTTTTTTTTGTGGTTTATGTGAAAGGGGTCATTGGTTTGTATTTTTTTTTTTTGACAGTATCTTGTAACATTAGATATACTGCCTGTATTACTGTAAATGCACAGTATAGTTTTATATTTCAAAAAGATTGAAAGTTTTAGTGTAGTTAGTGGTACAAAAGACTTTTGCTCCAAGAGCAGTAAGTGATATCAACAAGTATGTGATTCTCCCAGTAGCCTTTGGCAATTTCCTCAAGGTGACTCTACCATCTAGTGTTGATGTAGACTTAGTGGGACATACACCCTGTAGTAGAAAATGTTGTTTTAATTTGCAGACTAGCTAGCATTCTGAGCAGGGGAAGAGTGGCCAAATGGCTCGTGGGAACTAAACTTTCCTTTTCTCACAGAGCTGTAAATTCTGTCAGCTGGGAAGAAGAACAGAGAGAATTCTGGCTCCTCATTCTTGGAGATAGCCCTCAATTTGCCAAAGTCAGCATACTAAACCAGACCTGTACCTAATGTTAACTCATTTAGCTTTTATATATTTCATATATTTTCTGCATAAACCCTTTCATTATTTGTACTGGTTTTACTTGAATTCTTTCATTGGAGAGTCTGCAAATCCCATTCAGAACTAAGGCAGACTATAGAAAGGCTCCCAGTCAATTTAATAGGATCAAAATGGAAAAAGACATATAATAATTTTTGAAGTATATTAGATGTACTAGTAAACACCTGAAATTAAACACTGCTTTATGATTAATAATGAATATTGCTGGTGTATTTTATTAATGCTGTAACCTAGACAATCTGTCTGGAGACCAAGCTTGAAGAGAGCAAAGGTTTGAATTTGAAGGGTGTTCTTATATCAGTCTGGTATTGATTTCTGTTGCTATTTTCCATATTTTCATAGTACTCACATTAATGTAGATGTTTTTCAATCCAGATGTAATTATATTCATATCTAGGTGTCTATATTCATATCTAGATGTAATTACTTGGCTTTTATCTGTACTTCAGACAACTGGGGTGAAAATATTGATTTGTTTATAATTTCTTATTCTTTGGAGTAAAGTTGCTCTTATTCTTTGGAGTAAAGTTGCTCTTAAGAATAACTACTGAAATAATTTGCTGCAGCCATAACTTTTGTGCGGTGCAGCTAATGAGAAATGTGTTAAAGTATTTACTAAAGCTAATACTAATAAATACTGAGAAATTACTAATATCTCTCTCATCTTCAGTTGCATAACCCCCCCACCTTTGTCCCTGTGGGACCTAGGCAGTTGCAGCTACTCTGTTACTTTCACACGTACATTCTTACCTACATCATATCTCTCTCGTGTAGATATTTCAGCATTTTCCAAGTAATTTATTGTCTTCTTCCTTCTTTTTCATTTACAGGTTGGTTAGGATGTATTTGTTACACTAATGCTTCTTTGCATGCATATATTAATTTCTGTAAAATACTTTCTAAGTAAAGGCAACTTTAAAAAGATTTCCATATTGTTGCCTTTTTGGCTGGTAAATATATGAGGCAGACACAGCAATAAAGGGAAAAAGGGTATTTACCTCAGTTTTAGTAGAATCCTAGGTGTACAGCTCGTCAAAGGTGGAAACTTGCCGGGAGCACTCCCCATGTAACACGTATACAATTTTTATGGACCTCGCAAATTAGCATATCTATCTAAAATCCCCCAATAAGAAACTTAATAGATGAAGTAATTGTCTCCCTATTCCAATTACCACCCCCCAATGAGATTACAGTCTAGTTTACAAAATATGTTCCAGAAAGAGAGACTCCATACAAGGTTGGAGCCTCTAGTTCTGAGATAATATAGAGCTCTTGGCTTCCTACTGTGAATATTTTGTCTTCCCTCATTGCAAAACCCCCAAACTAAGCTAAATATCAGACTAAAAGAATTATAGGTATGTGGGACTAAAGTACAAGGAGTGTGGAAAGGGCACAAGGAAAGGGAAAGGGTATAAAATGTATAAAAAGAATATAAAAAAGAAAAGACAAAAATCATCCGGCATTAGTATAAGTATGTATCTCTTAGGGTACCTTAAGAATGTGATATCCAGTAGTTAATGATACTACAACTCTGCAATGAGGTGAAGGTCTGTCTGCCTGTGACTTACTAATACCTTCTATTCATTCTGTCTCAGTTCTACTATGAGTAATTTACCTCTTTCAGATACTGTTCCTCATTATGACGTTTTAAAGCTTATTTATCTCAGCTCAGCTTTGCTTATTTTGCAAGTAGCCATGAGCAGATTAATAAATTGCATCACTGTTGTAGGAACCTGATACCTTATTCTTGATAGTTGTTGATTTATATACTTAAAACATCACACTAGGAGACTAGCAAGAGTCATCTATGAAATGTTTTCTATGTCCTATAAGCTGGCAGTTTTTATGGCAAGGCCTGGGAAAGGTTGACTACCGGACCATTCAGAGTGAAGTCTTAAAGTACAGTAGTGCAACCTGAACATAATAATGCATCAGAAAGACTATCAATAATTGGGCATAAGATATTTACCCAAAGTGCCAGCAAAATGATCAACTGGGTAGTGGTGTTGACACTTTTTCCTAAGAAATGACATAGAAATCAGTGACATTTGAAAGGAAGTAAGAGTGGACTGCAACAACTTTTCTAATAATCTGTAGTGGAGAATTTTGCATCTGCTTTCAAAATACCTCAAAATGTTTGTGAATATTAACAGAGTTTAGTACTGAGTGTGTTTTCAAGCAGTATGTGTAACTTGAAGTGCTGCAAAGAAGACAAGAACACTGAAATCTCTAAGCATCTCACCGAGGATTTTAGATGAGGGTTTGAACTGAAAACTGAGAGTGTCTTTCATAGAATCATAGGGTCATTAAGGTTGGAAAAGACCTTTATGATCACTGAGTCCAACTGTTAACCTAGCACCACCGTGTTGATCACCAACTCGTCCCCAAATGCCACATGCACACATCTTTTCAACACTTCCAAGGACGGTGAATCCACCGCTTCCTGGGCAGCCTATTTCAGTGCCTGACCAGCCTTTCAGTGAAGAAATTTTTCCTGATATCCAATCTAAATCTCATCTGGCACAATCTGAGGCCATTTCCTCCTGTCCTAACACTTGTTACTTGGCAAAAGAGGCCGACCCTCACCTGGCTACAACTTCCCTTCAGGTAGTTGCAGAGAATGACAAGGTCCCCCCTGAACCTCCTTTTCTCCAGGCGGAGCAACCCCAGCTCTCTCAGCTACTCCTCATAGGACTTCTGCTCCAGACCATCCAGCAGGTTTGTTGGCTCTGTTTTGGACATGCTCAAGAACCTTGAAGTCATTGTTGTGAGTGATCGCAGTCTCACCAGTGCCAAGTACAGGGGAATTCCAGTACTTTCTAGGGATTTGAGTTAAGATTTAAACTGTAGCCTATAAAGGAAAAAAATAAACTTGTTCAGTGAAAAGAATGACTTAAAAGAGGCTTCATAATTTTCCCTACTTATTTTTTGTTCTGCTATGTGCTTAGTCAATACCCTCATCATTCCTTTTTGTCTGCACTTAATATCCTGAAGAAGGTGAGAAATTTTTTATCTAAACTTTAGTATTGTGATCTTAAAGAAAGTGCTTCACAGTGATACTTCTGGTATTAATGTAATCTATTATACTTGTAACTAATATCCAGTATGACTCAAACGGGTGATGTTACAGGCTTATGAAATATTACTTAGTTTATAAAGTATGTCAGATATCAACAAAATTATTTTGCAAGAAGCTTAGTCTTAGCTTATATAAAGAAACATAAAAGAGCAAACAGAGAATGGAGGTATTGTACAGACAGTGCATAAGAACAACCCTTCTAGCTGAGATCAAAGGATTATTTGTGTCAGCAGTCTGATTTAACAGAATTCATCAGCAGTGGTTTAGAAACAAAGCATAAAGACAAAATAAATAGCTCCAAAATACTGTCCCAAGTATTGAACTTTTCAGTGGATTCAACTTCTATAAATCTGTCATATTTTTCTGAATCTGCATACATTTATTTTTATATTTTAATTTTTTTTTTTTATTTTGGTGGGCTTACAGAGGAACATTGAGGACTTGGTTAGCATTTAGGTATCAGGAAGACAAAATGGTGGACGGAAAAGTGAGTGTAAATGGAGATCTCAATCAAATGAGAAACAGGGAATTCGTCACACTGAATTTTGGAGTTTTGAGTAGGAGGCAGTGTAGAAGGGAACGCAGACTGGGTTCAGAGGTAGTGCCCCAGTGGGACTTCTGAGGGGCTGAGGTGGACTATCCAGTAGGCAGTAAGCAGAGTGGTTTCAAAGCTTGAAATTACAGGAAAAATGTGACATACATCTTTATACTGTATCCTCAGCTATACTGTATCCTGTTAACAGACTGGCAGATGCCAATTTAAAGCAAAAAACCTCCATTTGTTTCCCCAAGCACATTCTTTATGATCTTTCTTAAATGCCCAAAAAATCTATTTGTAAAAACCTAGTACTTTTGTCTCAGCTGAGCCAGTACTTTAAATTTGTTGATGTCTGGAACATGCTTTTCTAAACTTATCATTAATTGCTGTTGGCAATCAATAAATTCTGGATGCCATCTCTTTGGGTCAGTGACTTTGCTTTCTGCAAAGTCACTTTTTGCTTTCTGGATCATGGTAATTTTTGTTGGGTTCTTATTGTCCTCTCTTAAGCAACATGCAACAAACCCCACCAGAAAAACTCACTCAAAAATGGGGCATATTGGCTTTGGTGGAATAGAGCACAGTTCAGAAATAAAGATTCTGGTTTTGTATAAATATCCTTGATTTAAATAAGGGAAGAAAAAAACCCAAACAGAAAAAGAAATGTAATAATTAAAGGTTATGTAAAACATTTTTTTTCTAGGGAAAATATATTTAATGAGACCCTGAGACACTTCCAGCTCATCAGATTATTGTTAACCGGGAAGGCCCATTTATTTTCATATTCAGAGGAAAAGACCTGTGCATTATGTTTTTATTTTTCAACAAAGCAACCTAGGGAAGTGAAAATTTACTGCCTTCCTTTTAGAGACTAATGGTTATTTTCTGTTTAGGCCACACTAGAGATGGAGAGTAAAAAAGGAAAGGAATTTTTAATAGTGCAGAATTTACTATTTTAATTAATTCTTCAGTATCTTGCTTTCCTGACATGTTTACGTTACAAATGCTTCAGCTCATTGCCATGACTTATTTTGAATGGTAAAGTATATAATTAACATCAAGGTGAAAGGCGATTATGTTTGTGAATACTGCTCTCTGCCCTCCAGAAAGCACTTATGTAGCCAGTTTAGGTCACATATGGTTCAGTCTCAGAAATCTTAATAAAGCCCCAAGGCACTCTCTTTTACTGAGCAATTAACAGAAAGTGAGTTCTTTGTGTTATTGTGGGGAAAAGATAATTTTTGGAAAACAGGTAAGAACCATATGAGATACACAAATGTTTCTCCACAAAGTTCTGCTGAAAGCTGAAAATTCAATTTAAATGGGAATTTAAGGTGGAGAATAATATAGGCCAAAATGCTGCAATGAAAATGCTTATGTATAAAGTGCAGTAGTTTATATTTGAGATGTTCCATCACTTTCTGTCCATTTTTCCCTGACAATTTGAATAGTGTTTACCAAAAACCCTCCCTGTGAAGACATGCTGAAAAGGAATGATTCTCAACATCTGGCATATTTGTTGCACTATGAAACCTCTTGGAGGTCTTTGCTATGCAGGCACATATTGGCAATTTGAGAGCAAGTGGTAAACATCAGACTCTGATTTGCAGTCATTATTTTCAAAAATCCAGCCCTAGAAAAACAGGGCCTTATTCATGTTAGTAATATGGTAGTCACTTATTACAATTAGATTTTTGGCAATGTAGACAGAAACAAGCTATGTATTGTACAATAAAAATTAAATAAAAACATTGTACAATAAAAATATGTAATGACCATGTGTGTTGTGTGGTACTGGAACAGTTGTTACCAGCTTGATATAGTTGAATTTCAGCTTGAATTTCTGAAACTGGCTAGACTAGAGCTTTTATGGAAAACATCTTTATAGTGTTCCTGCCAATACATGACTTTGTGTCATTAGATGCTGATTTCTCTGGACCAAGAAAATTCCCTCTAGTATCCTTGTTAGTCAGAAAATCAATCATATTAGTCTCATAATCAGACGTAATTGAGTTATTACTCAATTTTTAAAACTCTCGCAATGCAGAGAAGTGCTATTACCAAATCAAGATACAATGATGGTTGAAATGTAATAGTTACTCTTGTAGTCAGCACTTAGGAAGAGAGAAGCAAAGATCTGCTATAGTTGTGTGATCAGTTGTATTTCCACTGTTTATTTTGATATCTATTCTTGTGATAGCTTAATTTGCATGTATATAAAATTTGTAGACATCCACACAAGATGACCAAATATTGCAGCTGACTGATAGTTTAAAGATCTGCAGTTACTCACGTGCTATACTGAGTTTCATTCAGTGAACCTGATGGATGGCACTTCCCAGGTTAGGTATAGGGCAAAGCCATTGCAATCTTAGTGTCAGAAGGAACTGCACTTCACTGTGCAGTAAGGATATGGCCATAAGCTATTTTTTCTTTTTATTAAAAAAGATATGAATCCACTGCCCTTGTAAAGCAAAGGACAGAGATAAATGGCCTTCTACTAAAAGGCATAGGACAAGAGCTGGTTAGTGTGAGTGGTTCCCATTTGGTTTGTCATTGACAGATTCTCTCTTCCCAGCTCTCCTGTGAACACACAGCAGCAATGGAGGTGAGTTGGGGGTTTCAACAGGAGCTGAGCATTAAACTCTGAAGTCTTCTCACCCTGCAGCTGACTCTCTGTTACTGCCTGTTGTCTTCTGAAAAGAGAAGGGGGACAGCACTGGCCTTCCTTCTAGCATGATGGGGGGTACTTTAAGGGATTATTGTAACTATCAGTACAGGCAGGCAGGTGTTATGGCTGTAGGCTGCCTTTTTACATACAGAGGCTGCTCTGAAATTCAGATGATCAGACTGTCTCACAGCCTGTAGCATAAGAAAGGCAGAAAAATAAGGACCTAATCACAGCATGCCAAGTGGGTAGTTTTCAGAGCTACTTTCAATGATATAATAGTGCATGTGAAGATTTCTTCTGCTGGTGGCACATAGGCGATCTCTAGATGTGTTAATATGGGGCTGGAGGGTCTGAATTAGTATAGTCTCCATCCACTGTTGAGAATTGGCTTGTTAGGGACCTTTTTTATACTCAGAGGACACAGGGAACACGAAATTTGTCTTTCCTTGGCACACAATGTCCCCTTTAACATGAACTAGTTAAATAGCTACCTGAACTCTTAACACCTTCCGAGCCTCATTTCCCCAGGTATAGTTTACTTTTCTGCTGTTTGATCCTGTACCTCAATACTGAATGGCCCCACTGATGTTCTTCCCCTGCACTCATCTCTCTGCTGCCTACATGCTCTCCCTTTTCTATATGAAAACCTCCCCTTTCCATTGTGAGCTCTCTCCTTATGGAAAATCCTTCTCCTAACTATTTTTGTGGTGCTGACAGGAAAAGAATGCACAGTAATGAGGCAGTTAGATGGAGCTGACAGTTCAATTATTTAATTTTAAAGAATGCATGTATTATAGAATTCAAATTGGATGGACCAGATCCTTATCTGACATTGCACTTTTATATTAAGAGAATAGCTCTCAATTGTGCCAGAGAAATCTCTCTCTTAATGTGTACCTGTATTTTTTTTTTTTTTAAATGATAGTTGATTTTTCTCGGATTCTTGCTTTGGAGTGTGAACTATGTCATGGACGCTGTTTCAATACTTACGAGTGAATATAAAGAAATCTTTTTGGCATTGAATCCAACTATTTCTAGACAGGTGGTTGTATTGTTGGAGTGCCTTGAGCCCCAAGAACACGTGGCAGCTGTCTCGGTGCCTGTGGGATGTTCAGCAGTACGGTGCTCCTGGGGCACTTTGCAGCACAGCAAGGGGATTATACACTTCACTCTGGAGATCACACCAGTGATTCATCATGCAAAAGTTTTAAAAACAACAGATTGTAATTATTTAAGAGGTATAATTATCTCTGTTCAAAATAACACATTCACCTGTTATTTAGCCAGGCCAGAACAAATTGTCTATAAAAGCACATATTTTATTAAGTATTCTTTCTTGTTCTAGCAGCATGGCAAGCAATTCTGAGGTAAAACTGCAAAAAACATCTTTGGCGTCTTCTTGTACTGTAATTCTGTATTTTCTGGGTAAGGCTTAAGTTATACCTGTTCTGACCTTGGAACACCTTTCAAAATTGGAGCTATTTTTTAGTTCTTCCTTTGACTTTCTTTGTAATTTTGTTTTCAACCACTTCCTGTGAACTACAGGATGGTGAATGAAGAAATGGCAAAATTCATATGAGAACAGCATATAAGGAGGCTAGTCAGCATCTTTCCGAATTGACATCCTCTCATACATCTGATTTGAAGGCAGCTGAGAAGCCAAAGCAATTTTTCATATAAGCTGCTTGACAAAAGGAGTTCTAGGTGCTTAAATACGTCTATAACAGTAAATAGGCCCATGCTTGTTTATTTTCCCTTTTTTTTTTTTTTTTTTTCCCAAAGGTCAGAGTGTTTATTAGTGAGAGGATACTTCTATAGTAGGTTAAGGTAATTCCATACTTTCACCTGTATAGTGTGCTTTGAATCTGTGTTTCTTTGTTTGTTAAAGTTTTCATTAATCTATTGTCAATACGTGAGGGAAAATCAGGACAATGTACAACTCAAGTAAACTTTCAAGTTAATGTGCAGGATAGATTGGTTTTTAGCTGTAAGTAGGACAAGGAACTGCTTGCAGCTGTGGAGACTCTTTGTGCGACGTAGAATTCTAGTTCAAATGTGGTCCAGGTCACTAGTGCTCATTGTTCAATTTTCTTTGAGCTACTAGAAGGCAGAAGATATCACTACTGGTGCCCTGGCTGACTGTCACCTGAGAGACAAGACAGAATAAACTAAATATTATGAACTCCTTTATCATCTACAGAATTGGTCCCATCTCACTGGAGAGACAGAATCATTTGGTCTCATCTCACTAGAGGGGCAACATTGCAACTGGCTATATTTTACTTAACCAGTGGATGGAAGTGTTCAGTCTTCTGCTGGAACTGTCAACCAAGCTTGAAAGTGACTTTTAAAAATTTAAGCCAATTTATAGCTGTCTGAGGTTTTAATTTTATTTGAAAAAATTATCAGTGGAAAGGTCATCTGCCTGCTTGGCTGTCACCAGTACCAGGCTACATATACAGTACAGCTAAGTATCAGCATTTCTAGAAAATTGGATGTTCTCCGTGTCAAGGGTTTATTCTTGGAGCATAAAACCATTCTTGGAGCCGGTTCAAGACATTAGGCAGAACAGGTGCTGACCAAAGGACATGAGTTATTGATCACAGCTGACAATCTGTTTTGCCTATGTTGGGTACGGCATCAACTGTACTAGCCTGAGCAATTAAGATTCTTACACTTAATGAGCTGCTACTTCTGCCACCTCCCATGGCTGTGATGCGCTGTGGAGTGAGATGCTGTGAGAGGGCAGGAGAGCCAAAATTAGTAGCTGAATGGGTTGCTGCCAGGCTGCATTTAATGGCTTGAATCTCTGGTACTTTAGTAAGTACTCAGGCTTTGTCAGGGAGGGCAGAGAACCAAGACTACAGCTGTGCTGGTTGGACACTGTACCACTGGTGACACAACCTTAGTCTCACCAGTAATGTTCCCAAGTGAGACCATGGCAGGAGGAAGAGAAGACTGCAGTTAGGCTGAATGTTACTTCTATAGGTCAGTGAAGTAAAATCTCCATGTGTTCTCATTTGAGTGACCTGTCAGTCACTTCTCTTCAAGGTATTGCACCCAGTTGCTGTGTGCTATTATATAACACTGCAGCAGCTGGCTGAAGACAGCCTTACGTTTGGTTCATTGATCAGTTTGTATAGTGTTTTTGAGATCATTAGCATATGTAAGTGAAATAAATAATATATAGGTCATTGAAGCTGTTATCCACACAAGGATTTACAGGCTGCCAACTTGACTAGTTTTCTGTTGTACTCACACTTTAAATACAACTACTGATGATCAGTATTGAAAGAGATTATAAAAAGGCTAACATGGACGGAGAAGGCAGAAAAGCAGTTTATCTGTGGAAATTACCTAGATGTAAAATTTAGAAAGTTGACCTAATAGTATACCTTAATGTCTCACATCCCTCAGTCTGCAGGGAAAGTGTTACGTCCCACAGCTCTGCATGGGAAATTTTGACAGCATCTACGGCTGCTGCCATCATTCTGCCAGTGCAGTCATGTGATGAGCCTCTCAGAAGGCATCAGCATGTGAACTTCTCATGTGATGTAGGACGACCTCAAAGAACTGGAGTTTCACATTGTTCCTATAGACATTGCTGTGTTCGAGCAAATAGAAATATCCGAGAAGGATCTTCAGGCAAGTAGGAGATGCTGGGATTATTCAGGGTCCTGCAGCCAGACATCCTTTATTTACTTGCTATGCATCTTAAGTTACAAATTTATGAGTACTTGAGATTCACAAACATTTTCATGTATTCCATACAGAAGCCAGGTATTAAAGAGCATATAGAAGAAAATGGCCCTTGTTGTTCCCCGGAAGAGAAGGCAAACTGAGATTAGTAGAAAATCCTACTCTGAGGAAGTACCTTGAATGAGAAAATACCAAATGATTTTACACAAGCTCATATCAGGATAGATAGCCAAAGTCCAATTTGTTTGGATTTTTTTTGGTTCAGTTGATTTTTATGTGAAGTTTTTGCATGATGAGAGATTTCTTTTCCTGCAATTTCAGTTGAACTCTGTGAGATGGGATAAAGTGAAATGTTACTGGGAAAAGATTACCACATGAAAGGCTAAGAGAACTGGAATTGTTCAGCCTGTAAAAGGTTTCTGGGTGACATAATTGCAACCTTCCAGTACCTGAAGGGAGCCTACAAGAAAGATGGAGAGTGACTATTTACAAGTGCAGGTAGTGACAGAGCAAGGTGGAATGGCTTCAAACTGAAATAGAGTAGGTTTAGATTACATGTTAGGAATAAATTCTTTACTGTGAGGATGGTGAGGCACTGGAACAGGCTGCCCAAAGAAGACATGGATGTTCCATCCCTAGAAGCGTTCAAGGCAAGATTAGATGGGGCTCTGAGCAACCTGGTCTAGTGAAAGATGTCCCTGCCCACAGTGGGAAGTTGGAACTAGGTGATGTTTAAGGTCCCTTCTAACTGAGGTAATTTTACGATTCTGTGATTCTGTGATTCCGTGATAGAAAACATAATGCCTCAATACAATAGAAAATACTCCAGAAATATCCTGTTGTATATTCTTCATCCTTTTGTGGAGTTTTTCTCAATATAAGATAAAGTTGGGTAAGCCACTGAGGACTGTTTTGCTCTTTATGTAGACACCATTAGTGGTGTAAACACCATTTTCACAGAATTACAGAGTGTTGTGAGTTGGAAGGGACCCACAAGGATCACTGAGTCCAGCTCCTAAGTGAATGACCCATACAGAGATTGAACTCATGACCTTGGCATTATTAGTACCATGTGCTCTAACATGAATACGCATGCAATGCTTTACAGAAGAATCTCAGGGAGTGTATAGTCCAGAGAAAGGAGAGAAGTTACGTTGGAGAGTACGATCCTATAGGAGATGGAGACATCTAAAAGCCATTGTCAGAGCAGGTGGTATATCAGAAGTATGTAGGCAGTGGCTTTTTCAAGTTTTTCTTTTTTACTTCATTATTTATTTTCTACCAATGGGAAGCAGATATTTCTGCTTTTGCTTCATTTTTTCAGTAACTCTCATATGCTCTTATGATTTTATTTTTCGTATTATCATAAGCTGTGAACTTAGAAAGGGAACATGTGCCAATGCTATTTCTGAGAGTCACAAGTCAGAACTATTCAGATACATTTCAAGAAACCATGTCATTTTTCATGATGTCTTTAGACTGATTTAGTAGGCAAAAGCAACAAAATGAAATGGAGGAGACTGAAGTTCAGTTGCCATTGTTTCATTTCAGTTGCCATTTACTGTCTTGAATACAGAATACTCTTGAATACAGAATATTATTTAATTTATTGTACTAATTTGATCATTTTTGTGACTGAAGCAACAGCACTGTGGGATATTAGAATGACATGTAGTAAGGAATCTAGCTATGCCTCCAGGATAACATTTTGTGGGTTTGAAACAACAGCAGAGAAGCACTTAAGAATGCACCTTATTGCTAAATATTTGTTATTCTTATGTACTTTGGGTAGAGTCCTATGAAAAATAAAAGGCAATTTGTTATATATGAGCTTTAATAGAGCTTTCACTGGTGGACATGTGGAATGGCCTTCTGGCCTGATGATAGATAGCACCTTCTTCTACCTTTTGCAGAACCTGCCCGACTTTGCCTCTACAAAGCATTGACTTATTTCTGATGTGAGATCTGACTCATGGCAGGAAGTAGGAAATTGTAATTTATTTTCAAGATGTAAGTATTTCCTGTTTCATTGTTGGATTTAAAAGGCTGCTTTAGGGTTCCACCCATCAAAATAAGCCTCTGAGAGTCTCTTTTGCCATCACAAGCACAGTTCTTCCCCAAATCTAGGCTGTGAGAAGCCAACAGAGCTGGGGATGAATCTGGGTCAAGAATGGTCATGGAAAGACTTTTTTGTCAGTTCAGTACTCCTGCAGCTGCAGGAATGATATTTGATCCTTCCTCCTTGATCTCCTCATTTGTGGGTATACCAGGAGCACAGAACAGGTCAGAACTGAAGTGGGAAAAAAAAACAAACTAAGTTGACTTTCAGGTCACCAGTTTTAGTGTGTCAGAATAAAAATAGATCAGGCAACATTGTTTTCAATTTTAACATGGAAAATTCAAAATGTGCTTGGCTGAGTCTGTGGTATGGGGCTTTTCTGCATATGTTGTTTGTCATAAAATATTTACTGCTGAGAATGACTCAAATTTATTTCTTCAACCTGAAAAAATATTCCACCTGTGTGACAGACTGCTGGCTCCCTGCAGGGCATGAAAAATTAACATCGTATCACATCAAGAGTTAAGAGGTGAATTGAACAAAGTAATTTTCCAGCTAAACTCCATTACTAGGTTTTTTTTTTCATGTCTGTTTGAAATATACATAGCAAATTCAGAAAAGAAAAGAATGAGAACCCTCAGTAGGCATAAGGTGTGCGAAGTGTCAGCCCTATTGCCCAGCTCAGAACTGCTGATCCATAGGTAGAGCTCCCTTGATATTTGTTAAGCCTAATGATTTGCTTCAAGCTTTCAGCTTTAGATGTCAGCATGACAATATATGGCATTTCCTGGAGTTTTTTCAGCTTTGGAATAGATGGTAATAAATAAATAAATAAATGTGGATCATGTGTGTATGTGTGAGGAAAAAAAAAAGGATATATTTGTATTTGCTTTTTGCCAAAATTTTCAAAGAAAATTCTGTCCCCTGTGCTAGTTTTGGCTGGGGTAGAATTAATTGTATTCATAGTGATTGGTATGAGTCTATGTTTTGGATTATTCTGAACATAGGGTTGATAAAAGAGATGGTTTTGTTATTGCTGAGCAGGGCATACTAGAAGAGCTAAGGCCTCTTCTTTTCATACTGCTACGCTGGTGAGGAAGTTGGGGGTGCATGAGAGACTGTCAGTAGACAGAACCAGGACAGGTGACCCAAAGTGACCAAAGGGATATTCCAGACCATGTGACATCGTGCTCAGTATATAGAGTGAAGGGAAGGAGGAGGAGGGGAGGGATGTTAGGAGTGATGGCATTTGTCTTCTCAAGTCACCATTACATGTGTTGGGGCCCTGCTCTCCTGGAGATGGCTGAACACCGGCCTGCCATGGCAAACAGTAAATCAATTCCTTGTTTTGCTTTGCTTGTGGGCATGGCATTTGCTTTTCCTATTAAACTGTTTTTATCTCAACCTATGAGTTCTCCAGCTTTTAGCCTTCTGATTCTCTCCCCAATTACTCTGGTGAGGGAGTGAGTGAGTGGCTATGTGTGGGGCTTGGCTGCTGGCTGTGGGTAAACCATGAGAACCTCCCTCCACAATCACCTAGTAATTCTGGTAACTGATAAAGTTTAATGTACTTGGTAAACCAGCTTAACTGCCCTAGACTCTGCCAAGACTAAAAAACATCTTTGTCCAACCCAGGGTTCATAAAAATAAAAATGAGAGTATAACATGACCTCTTGCACATAGAAGCACTTCTTTAGCAGGAGGTTATTTTCTATGAGGTTTAGTTACTCCTAGGTAACTAAATGTTGACAAGACAGTGTACATCATCCAGTATATGGGAATAAACATAGTACAAAGCCAACCTTCTCAGGCTCAGTGGAGTCCCTATGAAGACTGCAAGTGTTAAAACAGCTAACAATAGCAGCATCTCCTTCTTATCATAAAAAGAAACACACCAAGGAATAAAAATTTAGGGGAAAAATAAAAAGATAATTGCAAATACTATATAAAGTCAATTTTTTCCCCCAACACTATTATTACTGAAAGTACTTTTAACCTAATCAAAATGCTTTTCATATCAAGTGACAAAGTTGGTCCTGTAACTGTTAATCTCATGGTTTTTAGACACTGCATGGTGTCCCTAGACACAGCAGACTGCAAATTTACAGTCATGCAAAAGCAGATCAGTGAAACTGAATGCAAGTTATACATCTCGTTTATTTTTCATTTCAATTATTCTTTGATGCTGGATTTTTTTTTTTTTT